>CM065377.1:14165000-14492500 GCA_033060915.1 Euryodendron excelsum
TTAGTTGCTCCAAGATTTAACCTAATTACTCATAGCCTATCTCCTCGAAAGTCACGTCTGCAGGGAGAACAATGAGTCATCCCAGTCGCAGTTGTCCACAAAACATAATATAAAAGATATAGAGAAGGTTGGTAGAAGATAGTAGAATATGTCTTTGTGGATCGTCATTATATATATATCAAACCATGCCAAGTATAAGCCTTATATAGGCTTAAGAAACTAGTTGTTATATGTTATTAAAATATCCAATGATGGTACATGATTGTTCTTGAAAGAATTGGAAAAAAGTCGAGGTTGGAGAGGAACATATGGCGCTCAAAGTGTTGTGAAAGACCTCAGTCTGTTTTTCCGAAGCATAAAATAAAGAAAGACCTTAGTCCATCTTGTTAAGTGAAATGACACTAATACGCAGGGTGGCATTGATATCCTTTTACATTTCTTGGAAATGCCAGTAAGAAATTGTATGCTCTTACACTTTATATAAAGAAATGTGTAGATTCAACATATTTTGATAATTCAATTATTTAGAATATACAAACATTTATATGGGTTTTAGTTTTTGATTCCATAATAGTCCTATGCATTTCCAAATTCTTTTTTCATTTCCCTTCTGTCCTTGTGTCATCTCTAAAATGTTTTAATTTTCAATCTGACCAAAACAACTCATCGGAACGAAATTTTGATCCTTGGCTGGTAGATCTCCGACATTGATGACATTGCAAGGAGAAGGATAGTCAATGAGATGTTGGCTACCTTTCTCTGCTTGCTCATCATATAGAATATGTACTATAATTTCCTTCACCTGATAAAACTCATCTAAATTGATTGAGACATTCACTTTATTTGCCACCTTCCATTAACGGATGCCCAATCTTCCAACGGTTTATAAACCACAAAACACTTGTGTCACCTGAAACATCTCTAAAAGTTAGGCTGTAGATCCACTTCATACCCTTGGTCTTGTTGCTAATTTCTATGGAATCAAATGTCCAAGCTGTATTGCTAGTATCACTAGCAAGCGCACAAACAATGTATATGTTCAAGCCTCGGATCTTGGGATTGGGAAGTGAAGGCACTATAAAAGATATCACGGACCCCCTTCTCTTATTGTTGCCCCAGCCTGACACCCCACTCCCAAGAAGAGATATGTTGTATATACAACTTTCATATAGTCCCTTTGCAATGGAATTCATAATAGTTTATCTATCGATTATACAATAACACAACCATATACTACATATATATATTGTTAGAAGTGAATTCAAACTTGAAGAAGTTCCTATTATCTCTCCACTTGCAATTCAAATCCTGATCCTGTTGATGCTGATTTTTCTCCTTCATCTTCTACTTATCTGGTGTTTTTTAATTTTTAAATAAATTCTTATCTTTTAGATAAGGTTGTTAAGTTGTTGATTTATTTTCTCTATTGCTGCCATATGTCTAGATTAGTAGCTTATTTAAGAGTGTTATGTGGATTGAATTCAGATAAGAAAAAATTCAGTCAGTAAAAGAATTCTGTTCTCTCCCAGATTGGTTCTCATCTCTTTTGCCCTGTTTTTGCCCTGTTTGTTTAGCTATTAAATAGTGAAGTTGGTTTATATCCAACATTTGTGGTATCAGAGCCAAGTTTACTGAACTGGGGCTGCAGCAAGTTGCTAAAAAAGCAAGGGAAGGTAAGGAAAAGAATGGTTGCTACAGGTAACAATTCTCAACCTACGGTTCCCATTTTCAAAGGTGAGAACTATCAATTATGGAGCATAAAAATGAAAACATTATTTATTTCTCTTGAGTTATGGGAATTAGTTGAGACTGGTTATACAGAGTATGATAACCAAGAAGGGAGAATCACTGCTGCTCAAAGAACAGAGATGAGGGAAAATAAAAGGAAGGATGCTAAGGCTTTTTCTTACATTCAACAAGCCTTGGATGATACAATTTTTCCAGGGATAATGGGAGCAAAGACATCTAAAGAAGCTTGGGAGTTGCTTCAGAGTGAATATGAAGGATCAGGTCAGGTAATTACCTTGAAATTGCAAACTCTTCGTCGTGATTTTGAAACTCTAATGATGAAAAGTTCTGAGTCCATTCATGATTATCTCACAAGAGTTACTTCCATTGTTAATCAAGCAAGGTCTCTTGGTGAAAATTTAACTGACCAAAAGGTTGTTGAAAAAGTTCTGAGAAGCTTGACTACAAAATTTGATAGTGTTGTTGCTGCCATTGACGAGTCGAAGGATTTGTCCACTTTATCTTTAACTCAACTCAATGGCTCACTGAAAACACACGAGGAGAGGTTGAATAGGGTTGTTGGAAATCAAGTGGAGCAGGCCCTTCAGTCAAAGCTTGAAGGTAGAATAGGCTCAAATGGAGGTACACGTTCTAATTCATCAGGGCATAAGTACAATGGCAGAGGCAGAAATAACAACTTTCATGGAAAAGGAAGAAACCAATCCAACAAAAATCAAAGGCAGCCTAATAAAGGTATTGGTGACAGAGGTAATACTGATACCCTTTGATGCTTTAACTTCAAAAAGAAGGGTCATATTGAACAAGATTGCTGGTACAAAAATAAAAATCCTAATATTCCTAAATGCTCCATTTGTAACAAGTATGGCCACACAGAAAAAGAGTGCTAGCATAATCCAAAAAATAAAGCAAACTTTCATGAAGAAAAGGCTAATGATGAAAAGGAAAATGAAGAAACCTTGTTTGTCTCATATCTTACAACAACTACCAAGAATATTTAGTATTTAGATAGCGGTTGCAGTAATCATATGACTGGAGATAAATCTATTTTTGTTGAAATTGATCAATCTGTGAGATCTCAGGTTCGCATGGGAAATGACAGCCAAGTGCAAGTGCAAGGAAAGGGAGTCCTCATGATTGATTCCAAATTTGGTAAGAAACTTATTCGTGATGTTATGTATGTACCGGGTTTGGCTCAAAATTTGGTTAGCTTGGGGCAGCTGATAATGAAAGGACATTATGCTATTTTTTATGATGATAGATGCGTAATATATAGCAAAGGGAATAAGAAATTATTGTTATCTGTTAAAATGATAGAAAACAAAATGTTCCCTATTGAATTTTCTCAGCTTACTCTCAATGCATTCAAAGCTAATTCAAGTGATGACTCGTGGTTGTGGCACAAAAGGTTTGGGTATTTAAACTTTGGTGGTTTATGCTTGTTAAACAAGAATTCAATGGTGAGTGGACTACCTCCAGTGTATAGAAATGATGAGATATGTGAAGCTTGTGTTTATGGAAAGCAGCATCGAACTCCTTTTCAAATGGGGAAGTCTTGGAGAGCAAAAGAGCCCTTAGTTCTTGTACATATAGACATTTGTGGCCCTATGCGTACAACTTCTATTGGAGGAAGTAAGTATTTTATGATATTTGTTGACGATTATTCGAGGCTGACATGGGTTTATTTTTTGAAGCTAAAATCTGAAGCACTTTCAATTTTTTATCAATTCAAAGCATATGTTGAGAAACAAAGCGGGTACCCCGTGAAGATCTTGCACACTGACCGAGGTGGTGAATTCACATCGGAAGAATTTTTTACATTGTGCAAAATTGCAGGAATTCGTAGAGAACTTACAGCAAGTTTCACTCCACAGCAAAATGGGGTCGCAGAGTGAAAGAATCGTAGCATTGTTGAAGCTGCAAGTTTTATGTTGAAAGAGAAAAGGCTTCCAAAGAAGTTTTGGGCTGAAGCTGTAGCTACTACAGTATATTTGCTTAACCGTTTTTCTACAAAAGCAGTTAAGGGAAGAACTCCATATGAAGCTTGGCATGGAAGGAGGCCAAATGTAAGTCAATTAAAAGTGTTTGGCTTTATTGCTTATGCTCACATTCCATTTGAGAAAAGAGGAAAATTAGATGATAAGAGTAGAAAATGCATTCTTATTGGATACAGTGATGAAACAAAGGGATACAGGCTTTATGATCCTAATAAAAATGAGTTGTTTGTAAGCCGTGATGTTGTTTTTAATGAAAATGTCTCGTGGAAGTGGGAAGATTGTCTTGTAGATTCTCTTTTACTTGCTAAAGACAAGGAAGAGGGATCATTTGATGTGCTGCCAACTGAAAATGAATTTACAGAATCTCATTGAAGAAAGTTTAGAAGTCTTGTTGACATATACCAGACTTGTGACTTTGCATTTGCTGCTTTAGAACCTGATTCTTTTGAAGATGCATCAAGAAAACTTGAATGGTATGCTGCCATGAGAGAAGAAATGGAAGCAATTGAAAGAAATAAAACATGGAAGCTAGTTGATCTACCTACTGGAAAGGAAGCAATTGGCCTTAAGTGGGTCTACAAGTCCAAGTTTAATTCAGATGGATCTCTTCAAAGGTATAAAACCCGATTAGTTGCAAAAGGTTATGCTTAGGTTCTTGGTATTGATTTCTTTGAAGCATTTTTACCTGTTGCAAGGTTTGACACTATTAGAATAGTCCTAGCTTTAGCTGCTCAAAAGTGTTGGCAGGTCTTTCAATTTGATGTTAAGTCAACCTTTCTCAATGGAGAATTGGAAGAAGAGGTGTACTGGAGCAACCTCGGGGATTTGAAGTCAAAGAAATGGAAGGCAAAGTCTACAAATTGGAAAAAGCACTCTATGGACTCAAGCATGCCCCAAGAGCATGGTATGGAAAAATTGACAAATATTTTATAAGGAACAACTTCAAGAGAAGTGAAAGTGAGCCAACAATGTATGTGAAAGTACAAGGTAATAATAAAATTCTCATTGTTTGCCTATATGTCGATGACATGATATTTACTGGAAATTCCTTAAGCTTGATTGAAGATTTCAAGCAAAGCATGATGTCCACATTTGAGATGACAGATTTGGGGCTTTTGCACTATTTTCTGGGAATGGAAATTATTCAAGACTCTTGTGGAATTTTCTTGGGTCAAGAAAAGTATGCTCGTGACTTGTTGAAGAGGTTTAATATGCTAAACTGCAATCCAGCAAAAACCCTCATGAATTCCAATGAAAAGCTTCTACTAGATGATGAAACTGAAAGGGCAGATGCAAAAGAATTCAGAAGTTTGGTCGGAGGACTGATTTATCTCACTCATTCTAGGCCTGACATAATGTTTCCAATCAATTTAGTATCAAGGTTCATGCAAAACCCCAGTAAACATCATTTGGGTGCAGCAAAAAGGATTCTCAGATATGTTTGTGGCACTTTAAATATTGGAATCAGGTATGAACATGTCAATAATTTTAAACTTATGTCTTATACTGACAGTGATTGGGCTGGTTGTGCAGAAGATGGGAAAAGTACTTCTGGTGTTGCTTTGAGCCTTGAGTTAGGAATGATATCTTGGGCAACAAACAAGCAGCAATCCATCGCTTTATCAAGTTCGGAAGCTGAATATATGACTGCTACAAAAACAGCTTGTCAAGTTGTGTGGATGAGGCATATTTTGGCAGATTTGAAAGAGAAGCAAGAAAGCCCTACAGTGATGTTTTGTGATAACAAATCAACTATTGCAATGACTAAAAATCCCATTTTTCATGGAAGAACAAAGCACATTGAAATCCGTCATCATTTTATTCGAGACCTTGTGGCTAAGGAAGAAATCAAGTTAGAGTTTTGCAGCACAGAGGACCAGATTGCTGATATCTTTACAAAGGCACTTCCTATGGAAAAATTCTTCAAGTTACGAAGCCTACTTGGATGTTGTGATCGTTTGAATTAAGGGAGAGCATGTTAGAAGTTAATTCAAACTTGAAGAAGTTCCTATTATCTCTCCACTTGTAGTTCAAATCCTGATCCTGTTGATGCTGATTTTTCTCCTTCATCTTCTACTTATGTGGTGTTCTTTAATTTTTAAATAGATTCTTATCTTTTAGATAAGGTTGTTAAGTTGTTGATTTATTTTCTCTATTGCTGCCATATGTCTAGATTAGTAGCTTATTTAAGAGTGTTATGTGGATTGAATTCAGATAAGAAAAAATTGAGTCAGTAAAAGAATTTTGTTCTCTCCCAGATTGGTTCTCATCTCTTTTGCCCTTTTTTGCCCTGTTTTGTTTAGCTATTAAATAGTGAAGTTTGTTTATATCCAACATATATATATATATAGAGAGAGAGAGAGAGAGAGAAAGGGAGTGAGAGCACCTGAAGAGGACCCTTCTTTCTAGTGAATGTCATGTTGTTTAACAAGTCCACCTCAAGTCTTCCGATGGACTCCAACTCAACCGAACCCAAGTTGTTAACCATTTCTACATTAGTATTGCCAAGGGGTTTTACCTTCACCTCAAGGGGTTTCCACCGATGGACATCCTTCTATAACCAACAACTCCTAACTCATTGGAAGTTCTAGCAATGATTGGAGTCTTATGCATTGAGCTAGCCTAAGTGACCGGAGCACATTAAGACCTTTGATGCTCTCCGGTAGGATAGATATTGGATTTTCACTTGGATTCAAGTCCTGCAACAACGGTAAGCTACCAAGAGAGTTTGCAAGATCATCACCTAATAGATTGCAGTTTGCAAGGCATAAGCTTACTAATAAGCCTAGCAAAAAAGCTAGTTAAAAATAGAAAGATTCTAGACTTTTTCTTGGTTTCAATACCCAAGACCAAAAAAGTGAACTCCATGATTTAACCTCACCGGTGGTAGTCGTAATTCTATTTATCTTAGTTCCATCTGCGTGGAGCACTGTTAAAGATTTCATCTTGCCTAACTCTGTAGGCATTTTATCAAGCTTTGAGCAACCAGAGAGAATGAGTTTTTCAATGGATATTAGACGACAAATTTTGCTTGGAAGCCTCTTAAGGTTTTTGCAGCCTTTTAGATTTAAGAAAACAAGACTCCCTAACTCCCCTATCGATTCATGAATCTCAACCAAATGTATGCACTCCTTAAGAATCAAATTCTCAAGATTAAAGAGTCCGGTGAAGTTTGGGGTAGTGGTGAGGCCATGGGAATGACCGAGATTGAGGATTTTCAAAAATCTTAACACCTGTCACAGAAAGAAAGGAAAAGAGTATCCATAATTCATACATTAATTCTCCAAAGAAAAGAACATTAAAAGGAAAATGGGAAAAAAAATTTCAATCATGCCTTGGTTCCCTTCCAAACTTACTCCAAGTTGCTTTTGCGCAAGTCAAGAGCAACCAAGCGTTCTACAGAAAAATCACTAGGTATAGATTTTAGAGGGAATCCATGCCAACACAACCATCTTAATCTTTTATGCAAGTCCTTTTATCCCCACTGACTGGCACATATTTGAGCTGGAGCAGTCTCAGTTTATGCATCCTTGCAAATACATCAGTTTTCAACTCTATCTGATTTGAATTTCTTGAAGCAAAGTTTATTGGGTACTAGGAGAAGAAACCAAATCAACGTCGTTTCAGTGAATTTCCTTGATTTGTAAGCAATGATTGATCATCATTAAGTTCTTCAAATCAGGGTCGTTTTGCATTGGTAACAACTCCTCTTGTCATGGAACCCTTATCCTCCAACACATGCATATCAAGGAAAAAGCATTCAATTGTTTCTGTTCCCTGATACAAAGCAACAATTTTTATAAGAAAAGGACATTGAGACACAAAAAACAAAAAAAAAAAAACAGAAATAGGTAAATGAGAAGAATGTTTCTCACATTATTTTTTGTTAATATGTTGAAGGAATCCTTATGGTGCCACAATCTACTACGTTTTCCTAGATCTTTGGGTGATTCCTGGCAAACAATTTCTCTTCCCATGTCTCGAAGCAGTTGATGCATCACCAACTTGTTGTGTTCATTAATCGTTAAGAGACACCTGTCAATGAGATTTTGCATCCCAACGGTTTGGAAGAGATTGTATTAATCTAATATTCTAATTGTGAAGCCTTTGTCCTTCCCAATAAAGAAACAAGCAATATGAAGAAATAAGTTCTTGTCATGGTCATCTTGTAAAAGTCAAAGCTTATTTTTAGTTTTTTCAAGATTTGTGAGTCAGGAATTGATGTTAGCTTCTGTAATGCGCTTTCCTATATATCTAAGCCTTTTCCAGATGGAGAAGAGCCCAAAACTTGAAGAGCTAAAGGAAACCCTCCGCAATGTTGTACCACCCTTTTTGAATGATCAATGTAACCCTCAATGGGATGGCCTTGTCCAAAGGCATGCCAACTGAAAAGCTCAAATGATTCGTTGTCATCAAACCTTTCCACCTTATGCATCTTATAAACTTCATTTGCCTTTAACAATCGCTTGTTCCTAGTAGTTAAGATAATTTTACTTCCCGGTTGAAACCAATCACGCATTCCAATTATGGCATCAAACTGGTCTCACTCATCCACATCATCAAGAACTAAAAGAATTCTTTTGCAACCAATGGCATCTTTAATCTTAATGATTCCTTCATCAACACTGCATTTCTTTTCCTTTTTCCTTTTCAAGAGGTCCGAAAGAAGTTGCCTTTGTAAATGAATTAAACCATTGGGTAGTTCCGAAATTTCTGTAATGTTTGCAAGAAAGCTACTAGCTTCAAATCTTTCAAAATTCAAAATATAAAGAAATTTGGCAATCGTTGTCTTCCCTATTCCACCCATCCCAAAAATCAGTGCTATGCCAACGTCATTTGACTTATCCTCTAACCACAAATTAATGTTTCTGACTCGAGTTTCTATTCCAATTAGGGAAGAAGCAACATTCAAGACCGTGTGGTTCAACTTATCCCCAATCACTTTTACAATTTTTTCTATAAATTTTGATTCGTGCCTAGTTAGCACAATAAGCATGTCACCACTTAATATCATATTCAGCTAAAAAGAGTAAGAGAAAATGCCAAATAGGTCATTCAAAGTTTTAAAAGAGAATACAATTATAAAATGTGTGGCTGCACAAGGTAATTTTGTATTCACGAATAGCTAGTAAGCAATAAGGATCATTAAAACCATAACAGCATTTCTCTTCTCGTCTAATTGTGGGTTTTGCTTTAAAAAAATCCGTCAAGAAAAAGTTTTAAAATTTTTACCAATATGACAACTATCATCATAATAATCAACTTTTACCAGCACCTATTTTTGTGTAGAGTATGTTTCTATATGTTGTTCCTTATGTATGTTTCTTATGTTTTTTTTTTTTTTGGTAAAATGAAAATTAACGGACTTAATAGCATTCAATAAGTCTCAAAATCAATTTCAAAAAACAATACCAAATTACACTACAAAAAATTTTGACTTTTTGCGAAAGGCAGAAAACCGTTGCTAACAATAGATTTGTCGTTGCTAATTCTATTAGCAATGACATTGTGACGGTAAAAGAAGGGTCGCAATACCTTTAGCAACGGCAATCCTACCGTTTTATTGGTGAAGGTGGGTGATGACTTTGTTCTTGTATGTTATTGGCAATTTGGTGGTTGCCGTAGTAAGAGTTGGGTTGGATTGGTTTAGGTTGGTGATGGTGGTGGTGATGGTGAGACCTTAGGGAAGAGAGGGTGGGTTATTTAAGTAGGGTTTGGCCGTGGGAGCAAGGCAATGGTGGTGATGTGTCATGTTAAGGAAGTTGGTAATTTAGTAATTTCATCGATTATTTGTAAGTTATTTTTGTCTTTTTCATTAAGCCTAAAGGGCAATTTGGTCATTATATAAAACATTCATTTGAACAAACAGTGAAGAACCACATCGATACGTGATTGTGGGAATTGATTGATACAAGAGAGAGCACACCTAGAAGTTTAAGAACCCACTCAACACCTAGAGGAGCGAAGATGCAACATGGTTGAGTTGTAAGTAGCACTCTCGTATTTGTTCTGGTGTTTTCCCTTTTACTATATTAAATTTTACATACGATCATGTGATTCATGCACAAGCACTAGGCAGTGCAAAATTGGTTGCACCCTATCACTTGGTTTTAAGCAAATTCACATATGTCGGAATTGGTTTTGTCAATGCCTAAGTTAAGAATGTAAGTGGAAATTACCCGCATACTTGATTTTGTAAGACCATCCCTCCAAGATCAGCAACTCCTCCAAGTGCTGCCCTCCACCCTCCCACCTTGTTCCTCACATATTCCTTTTTCCTTTCATTTGTTTCCGCCTTGAATTGCTCTTCGTGTTTACCAAATGCTTATGCAAAACTTTCTGTTTGCTTCCTAACTTGGGATGGAATCACGTCGTAGAAAATTACATGTCCTGATGTCCTCTTGCGTTCGAGGATCATCACAAGTTCATCAAGGCACCATCTGAAAGAAGCATAGTCTTTGGAAAACACAACTATTGAGCTCCTTGCTCCATTGATTGCCTTGTGTAGTTCTGACTTAACATTTTCAAGTCTCTCAGTACCATCATCATCATCTCTATACATGCAAAAATCAGCACATAATAAAGCTGTATAGAGGTGGTCAGTAAAAGGTATCGAGGATGTCTTGTCCTTTAAAACTTAACAACATGTGATAAGTGCATCGAGGCGTGGAAGAGGAGGCCTCTTCAGCTTTCACGGAAGCCATTGAACAAATGCTTAAGAGATAACTTAAGGGATACTATAATTTCTCAACTCTTAATTGGATGATGATTGATCAAATGTTCACTTCTTGAAATTGCTCGACTAATGATAATGGCAAGATCCGAAGAAGGAGGCTTCGTATTTCGAAGGTTACCTGATTTACCAATGATAGGTTCCTTTAATGTCGAAATGAAACAAGATCTTTCAATTTAAAGACCAACAGTGTACGACAGAAAACGAAGAAGAAAAGAAGAAAAGTGAAGCTGGTTGACGTTGCCGTATCATGAAAGTAAAGAAAGAAATTATCCTACGGGACCAAAGCACTACCTTAGCTTGATGATGTAGTGTGGAAACAGAACCAAGAAATCTTGTTGAAAAGAGGTCAAGGTAAAAAATTTGAATTTTGATAGGTAAAAGTAAAAAATTTTTGAATTTTGTGAGGGACCAAGTAAAAAAACTTTTTGTATTTTGAAGGGCTAGAATAATTTTTTTTAAATTTTAGAAAGCAAATACACCATTTTTTTTAACCATAAATACTCAAAATTCATACAACTTATTCAAAATTTTGTCAAAGTTGAGGGGCTACAGTCCACATTGCCTTAATATAGTTCACATCCCTGACTTGGTGTGTTATCCATAATCAAGTGTCACATGTCTTATGTTATACATTATTTCCAATTCATTTATAATGTGGAGATAATGAGATTAACAACTTAGGAAGCCCCATGTTTCTGTTGTAACCCATGGTATTATTTAGTTGGCAAAAAACATAATTACTCACTTTTAATAGGTGAGGCATACCATGTAATGATGCAAACATGGTGTTTCGGAACTATAGGATAGTTGGGGAGACGCTGGCAAAGCCCATAGCAAGTGGGAACGAAGTAGGCGCAGTCAAGTCAACCCTGTTTTTATTTTCGTTTGTCATGGTAATGTTATTCTTTTGTATTTTATTGCCCATTGTTTTAAGAAAGAAAAAGCAACCTAGTACTTGTTTACAATAATGTCTCTTCCAAAACACTAGATTCTTGGGAGAACTAATTTAGCCTGTAGGTAAGAAAAAGACTTAAACAAAATAATTAAAAAAAAGGATTCAGAGCAAGTTTTGTTAAAAATGGATTTCAATTAGGAAATATTATGCGAAAAATGAGATTTGGTAAGCTTACTTTGTACACATCAACTGGTGTGAACAGAGGACAACAATTTGGAATTTTCAATCCAACCAAATGCAATCATTTGCATTTTTGGTGTGTAAAGCTCAAATATGGTCTTGGTTTGGCCCAAGTCGCATTGGAATTGTACGAATATAGAATTTTGCAATCCTTGAAAAACCTGTAAAGAAGGGTAACTTTGACCAAAATTTTACCATAAGGAATGCAAACCGGGTTATCAACAGAGACACAAACATCTTGAATCCTAGTATGGTCCAAAAAGGCCTCATTTAAAAATTATAAAAAGACTTATTTAAATTTTTTGCTTTAGTCCTCAAGCCGCCCTGTTCTCTACAAGCTAGCCTCCCTCTCTTCTCTCTCTCATTACCTAGAATTCCCACAAGTTACTAAATTATAGGCAAACCCTAAAATTTTTAGTTCTTATATAATTAAAAAAACCCTACATGTATTGGATTCTCTAGTACAGTCTAAATATATGTACAACCCAATAACTATATGGACTTTACTGAATACAAGACGCACATCTAACAGCTTTTTAACCTAAATAATCTTGATCATTTAATCGGTTCCCATCTAATGGTCAAATATTTTCTGTTTTTAATCTAAGGGTTGAGATTGCAAGATACTGATACCGTAAAAACCCCGCATTGCGGAGAAAAATCCCTTTCGAGGCTGATTTGGACGGTTACAGTATTCAAACTCAAAAACATTTGCAGTCAAAAGGGTTATTTACACGAGAGAACGGCCACTTGGGATGCCGTTAGTTGAGGGGTAGACAGTTCAAGGTGTTCATTTTCCAAAGGCTAGCAAATATTTCAAATATAAAGTGTTGAAGCCAACCTTCTCGAATAGACACCGGCGGGTAGAATTCCTGAAGGAGACTCCCATTTCTGTTACCTCTTTTACTACTAACAATGTTTGAATTTTTTTTTTTTTTGGGTACAATGTTGAAAAGTTTTTATCATGCATAACATACGTATCAAATAACACGGCTGACCCTTTACTGCTAAATTTAAGAGCATGACTGGAACGTTCTGAAGCATGACGAATTTTGTTTTTCGTATGCCATTTTATGACTATATCTCATTTTTAACTTCAATTATACAAATCTGAGAATTTACACTTAGACATAATTATTTATCCCCTATTTGCATGTCTCGAAACGATAGAAAAAGACATTTATTCCCTATTTTCCTAGTAGTCTCAAAACGTTTCCCAATCATATCTGTTTCCAAAGTAATTAAAATAACTCACGAAAATGAAATTTTGAGACTATTAGGAAAATAGAGGAACGTTTTGTCAGGATAGCTAATGTATCAATTGTTTTCTTTGCCGAAAGATTAATTCTATACAATTTATTTTGGGAGAATATTGATCATTTATTATTTTTCACTCGACTCTTTACTAATTTCAAAAGTTATCCTGCAATGCATGAAGTCATGAACGATTAGTTGGCGACTCCAAGAAGTTTTGTCAGTAATAACATTCAAAAAATTAAATTCTACAAATCCTAGAATTTACACTTACACATATTTATCCCCTATTTACATGTCCCGAAACATTAGGAAAAGACATATTTATCCCATATTCCTAACAGTTTCAAAATGTTTTCCAATCGTTTCTGTTTTCAAAATTATTAAAATAACTTACAAAAACGAAATTTTGATTATTGGTTGGTAGATCTCTGAAATTGTGATCATAGACAGTGTGATTTGAGCCACCTTTCTCTGCTTGCTCATCATACACAACCTGAACTCCAACTTCGTTTATCAGATGAAGCTCATCTAAACTCACTGAGACATTCACTTGATCCCCACCTTCCATTAAACGATGCCCAAACTTCCAACGGCTGTAGAATATCACACCTTTGTCAGCTGGAACGCCTCTGAAACTTGGCTTATAGGTACCCTTCAGACCCTTGGTCATGTTGCTGACTTCGATATAATCAAATTCCCCAGCTGCATTAATAATGTCAATGGCTAATTCACAGACAATGTATACGTTCAAGGCTCGGATCTTAAGATTGGGGAGTAAAGGCACAATAAACGGCATCTCGAACCCCCTTCTCTTGTTGTTCTTGAACCAGCCTGGCACCTCATTCCCTGGATGAAATATGCTATATATACAACATTCATATAGTCCCTGTCCATGCGGGGGAATTCATAACAACCATCAATCAGATATACATAATAGGTATGCATATGTATATATATAGAAAGTAATGTTATACAAAAATTTCATCCAAAACTTCTATATATAATGACGTGATTGAATGAGATTTTTTACTTTAAAACAAAATATTCATCATTATAACTCTTACAAAAAGGAAAATGCTACGGTTAAGAAAATTTATACAAAAATTTCACTAAAATAATGTGGCAGTATCATTTTTGTAACTCAGAGTCAAAATGATGGATATTTCTCTCCTTCAACCATATCTTTCTAGTTATTACTTCTATATGAATTTTTTGATTGTATACTATTATCCTTAAAAAAATGTCATTACCGCATCATTGTAGTGAGACTGTTGTATATTTTTCTTCAAAGAATAGCATTTTATACACACACATATATATACAGAGAGAGAGAGAGAGAGAGAGAGAGAGAGAGAGGCACCTGAACAGGCCCCTTCATTCTACTGAATGTCGTGTTGTTTAACAATTCCACCTCAAGGCTTCCCATGGAGGCCAACTCAACCATGCCCAATTTGTTAGTCATTTCAAAATTAGCATTTCCAACGGGTTCTAACTTGAACAACTCCTGAACCTCATGTAGTTTCACTGAATTATTTACGCCACAGATCACAGATCTCAACAGGTTAAGCAGATCAGTTACCATTTCCACTGACGTACATCCTTCCAGATTCAAGAACTCCAAACTCATTGGGAATTCTGGCACTGATTGGAGTCTCGTGCAATTAGTTAAACTAAGCGACTTGAGCAAAGTAAGACCTTTGATGCTCTCTGGTAGGCTAGAAATTGGATTCTCATCCAGATTCAAGTCCCGCAACAAGGATAAGCTACCAAGAAAATTCATAAGATCATCGCATGACAGATTGCAGTTTGCAAGACTCAAGCTTACTAATGAGCTTGGTAAAGAAGCCAATGAAAAATAGATGGATTCTGGATTTTTTCTTGGTTTCAATACCCAAGTCCAGAAGAGCGAACGCCATGATTTAACATGATCACCGGTTGCAATTGGTAATCTATTTATAGTAGTTCCATCTACATGGAGCACTGCTAAAGATTTCATCTCGCTTAGCTCTTCTGGCAACTGATCAAGCTTTGAGCAACCAGAGAGAATAAGTTTTTCAAGGGATATTAGGCCACCAATTCTTCTTGGAAACTTCCTTAGATTTTTGCAGCCTTTTAGATTTAAGAAAACAAGCCTCCCTAACTCCCCTATAGATTCATGAATCTCAACCAAATGTGTGCAACCCTTAAGAATCAAATTCTCAAGATTAGGTAGTCCGGTGAAATTGGGGGTAATGGTGAGGCCATGGGAATGACCGAGATTGAGGATTTTCAAAAATCTTAGCACCTGTCTCAAAAAGAAAGAAAAGATTTACAAGAGTTTTTTCATGTATTAATTCTCGAAAGAAAAGAACATTAAAAAGAAATAGTGTGGAAAAAAAGTTCAATCATACCTTGGTTCCCTTCCAAACTTGCTCCAAGTTGCTTCTGCGTAAGTCGAGAGCAACCAGGCTCTCTACAGAAAAATCATCAGGCATGGATTTTAGAGGGAATCCATGCCAACACAACCATCTTAATCTTTTAGGAAAGTCCTCATATTGTCCATTGATTGGCACATAATTGAGCTGGAGTAGTCTTACTTTGTGCATCCTTGCAAATGTGTCAATTTTCCACTCTACTTGATTTGAATTTCTTAAGGCAATGTTTCTAACTGAGTGCCCAGAGAAGCAACCAAAACAATGTCGTTTCAGTGAATTGCCTTGGTCTACAAGTAATGATTCATCACTAATAGTTACACTATCTGATGTCATGCAACACTTATCTTCCTTTAACACATGCATGTCAAGGAAGAGGCCTTCAACTTTTTCTGTTCCCTGTTACAAGGGAATATTTTGTATAAGGAATGGACATTGATGCACAAAAGAATTAAACAGGTAAATGAGAAGCATGTTTCATACCGTTTTTTCTCTCAATACATCAAAGGAATCCTTATGGTGCCACAATCTGCTCCGTTTTCCTGGCTCCTTGGGTGATTCTTGGCGAACAATTTCTCTTCCCATGTCTCGAAGCAGTTGATGCATCACCAATTTCTTGTGTTCATTAATCGTTAAGAGACATCTATCAATGAGATTTTGCATCCCAACTGTTGGGTAGAAATCACATTCATTTAGTATTCTAATTGTGAAGTCTTTGTTCTTTCCAATAAAAAAACATGCAATGTGAAGGAATAAATTCTTGTCATGGTCATCTTGTAAAGACTCATAGCTTATTTTTAATTTTCTCAGGATTTGTGAGTCAGGAATAGATGCTAGTTTCTGTAATGCATTTTCCCATACATCTAAGCCTTTGCCAGATAGAGAAGAACCCAAAACTTGAAGAGCTAGAGGAAGCCCTCCACAGTATCGTACCACCCTTTTTGAATGCTCAATGTAACCTTTAATAGGATGGTGTTGTCCAAAGGCATGCCAACTGAAAAGCTCAAATGATTCATTATCATTAAATCTTTCCACCTTATGCAGCTTATGGATTTCACCAGCCTTTAGCAGTCGTTTGTGCCTGGTCGTTAAGATAATTTTACTTCCCGGCTGAAACCAATCGCACATTCCAATTATTGCATCAAACTGGTCTCGCTCATCAACATCATCAAGAATTACAAGAACTCTTTTGCAACCTATGGCATCTTTAATTTTAATGATTCCTTGATCAACACTGCATATGTTTTCCTTTTTCCTTTTCAAAATGTCCAAAAGAAGTTGTCTTTGTAAACGAATTAAACCATTTGGTTGTTCTGAAATTTCTCTAACATTTGCAAGAAAGCTGCTAGCTTCAAATCTTTCGAAGTTTAAATTGTAAAGAAATTTGGCAATGGTTGTCTTCCCTATTCCACCCATCCCAAAAATCACTGCTATGCCGACATCATCTGACTTATCCTGTAACCATAAATTAATGTCTTTGACTCGAGCTTCTATTCCAATGAGGGACGGAGCAACATTCAAGATTGTGCGGTTCAACTTATCCCCAATCACTTTTACAATTTTTTGGATAAATTTTGATTCGTACCTATAAGTTGCAATTAAAAGGAAAGCAAAGAACATTAACAATGTCACCACTTGATATGATACTGAACTAAAAAAAAGTAATACTATATACAATCTCATTTCTTAATCTTTTTTCTCATTCCTAAATACAAGATTGTAAGATCCACATTAATAAATTCATGTAGGATTTATTCGGTTATGTCTATGAGAGAGAAACGAAATTAAGAAATGAGATTATGTAAAGCATTTTTCCAAACTAACAAAGCTATGCAAGTAAGAGAGATTTCCAAATTGGTCATTCAGTGTTTGATAAGAGAAGAATGAAGATTTCCTCCCTAAAAGGAAGCAGGAATCTCCTGCTGCTAGGTCAGGTGTCTAGCCTTTGTGCAGCCACATATTCAATGCCAACTGTCATCCTCCCACGTCATGCTCCCTCAATGCTAATTGCTAAGTTCGTTCATTCCTTCCTTTTGAGAATACTACCAAATTGCTTTAGAAATTGCTTCTATAATATCATATTGGTAATTTTTTATACTAGATTGGTAAATTTACTAAATTTCAATATTTTTCTTGTAAAAAGTCATTATTTTTTGGGTTAATTACATAGAGCCGCTTAAACTATCACCTAGTATTACTTAACCCCCTTAAACTAAAAAAAAACTTAAGTTTTCACCCTTTAAACTATGAAAAATATTATTTGAATTAACAGTGTTAACAGAAAATATAAAATTACATTTTTAGCCTCCTCTTCTTCTCTTAACTCGCCACCCCATCGCTAACCCTCTCATTTTTCACCCATATAGCCGAACTAATCCATTTCCTCCCCAATCTAGTATCAAATATATGAAATTATCAATATGATATTACATATGCAATTTTTAAAACACGGAGAAAAATTTGCCATTTTCTCCTTATATCTGTTTGGAAGTCTAAGTCTTCCCATCTTTTATGTGTTTTCCTTGGCGAGGAACAATAAAAATTACTCAAAAAAATACCATAAAAAGTGACAATGAATGTGTTTCTCTATGACAAAAATAATATGTTTATAACAAACACTTGTAGCTATAAAAAGGGTGTGGAGGCAGCATGAGAACCTCCATAGGCTTCTTAATGTTGATTGTATCAAAGATTTACATTGATGATAAAATTCTAGTTTTTTGGAGGATCAATATTCGTCATCTAATAAACACTTGTAACTTCTTTTTCAATGTATACAATCAAAGTATTTGTGAGAAAATTATCTTCTATCTTGTTCCGAAATTTAGTTTTAACAACATTATAGCCAAAAATGCACATTTTATAGTCACAGCAGAAATTGAAATGGTGAAAACAAGTCTAACCAACCAACAAAGAAAATAGAAACCTGTGATTTTTTTACTAAATTTTACCCTAAATCTCAACTAATTGGGCATGGATAAGCATAACACTTGGGCCACAAATCAAAAGCAACTAAAAAAAAGTCCAAATAGCAACAACAATAGGCCACAAGATGAATTGCCTAAGATGGTGACTATAATACTTTTAGAATTAGGGGGGCCACTATACTATGTTTTAATTTTTGGGCCTTAATTTGTAATACCGCTCATGGAGTTTTTTGGACACTAGGGGCGCCATGAAATATAAATAGCTTCGTCCCTGTTGACCGATCTTGAATTGTTCAAAAATGGGATAGAAAAAATTTAGATAAAAAAGTAAAAACAGGTGGCGAATTCAAAAAATTGTCCGATTTGATGTTTGGCGAAAATAGATTTTTATTTCACTTTACTGGTTTAGTTGAAAAGTCAGCCGAAATTTTAAAATATGGCTGAAATTTGGTAAATTTGGTTAAAATAAAATTTCTTAATTTGGTAATAAAAGTCAAAATTTAGAATTTGACCAGTTTAAATAGATTAGGTGAAAACTTATGTTTTTGTAACCATGATTTCTTTATTGAATTAGTGATCGTGTTACCTAGTTCCAAAAAAAAAAAAAAAGAAAAAAGAGGGAAAAAAGAGGGGGAGGAAGAGCGGAGGAAAATTTTTTCCTGTTTCAAGTAAGTTATAGGATATTTCTTACGTGTCCAACATTTTTTTTATTGGTTTACAACTATAATCCAACGATTTTGTGATAGATATAAAAATATAGTGTCTCAAAACTATATGATTATTAGTGTTCAATGAGCTTAAGAATCTACAGCGTATAGAAGCATTGTGGCTATCCAACAAAAGCTTTTGTATGTGAATCAGGTAAAATGAAATACAAGATAAGTGGAAAAGAGGGCAAGTCCATCCCCTTAGAGAAAGAAATGATGTACACAATACTATTTTCTTAATTTTATAAATTTCAATATCATTTTGGTAACTTCCACTTTTTCAATAAAAAACGCTAATAGTAATAAACGGTGGCCTCGTTGTCAACTTACTACAATGACTCCATTGTTTTTAGGTCTCTAGAACCAAACCCTAACATATGAGATTGGTTATGCATTGTAGAAAAATAAAACAAAAGTTGTAGATAGTTGTTACAGTGCTGAAAACCTTAGTACCAGTTTTGTTTTGGTGATTTTCTACAAATTTTTTACTTCAAAATGATATTATATATACACCCAGGCAGTGGTGGACAGACGATCGGCCGAGCGGCTGTAGTCGTGTTCACTCAATTCTCAAAAAAATAATAAAATAAAATTTACATTACCCATTTAAAATATGAACTTCACTGGACTCAATTCACATAACACAGCTCAGTTCAAGTTGCCCAAAACCATACCCAATACCCAAATACACTCAAATTCATACTCAAATACACCCAAATCTAGGCCTTAAAAATTACTCTCACTCTCTGTGCTCTTCCAACAAACTCTATCACACTGTGCTTTCTTTCTTCCAACCTAATCACGCTCTGTGCTCGCTCTTTCTCTCTAGTCGTCACCTCAGCTAACGGCTTCAAACCTGCCAATGACCTTGTCCCTTGAGAGTATAATGGTAAATTCACCGTTGTCTTTTTTTTCTATTTTCTTATGTATAAATTTATTCTTTATTTATACGTATATCTATACGTATATACGTATAGGCACAATTGCTCCTCCGCCACTGCTGCTCCTCGCCCAAGACCAACCCAGACCCTTTCCCATCCACCGCTGCTCCTCCCCCTCCCATTTGTCCGTCACCCCCACTTCCCCTTCATCGCTGCTCCTTCCCGCAACACAAACACCACCAACCCCCCCTCCCCCCTCTTCTTGCATTTGACATAAAAAAGGCAATATAATCCACCCATGAGTGTGGTATGTAGCTTAAGATTCAACACTTGTTTGATTCTTTTAATGAATAACTATGATTAGAAAATTGACTAAAACTGGTAAAATGAATTCAGCATCCAGAAATCTAATCTGGAAATTTCATTTTCTTAAGAAGAAAAAATGATACCACCAAAATGTTGGCCCAATCTTGAATGATAGATTTTCTGGAAAAATTATAAGAAGAAAAAATTGATTGATTGATTGAAGTCACAAAATATCATACCTCCCCAATTTCTCCAATGTTTTCTCTAAGAATCAAAATCTTCACCACCCATCGTATGATACATAATTTAATAAACCCCAAAAGGAAAAAGAGAAATCAAGAAGAAGAAAATATAGACGTGGAGGTAGTTGTTGATGAAGATGACCAACTCACTAACTGGATTGTTGTGATTGGCGACGGCACTGGTGCTGGCGCTGGAGTTTTGGCCAGTTCGGCCATGGCTGTTTAGAGGAGAGAGAGCCCTCCTGGTTTTATAATGTGGGTCTGCTCTGTGAGAGCTTTGGCCATGGTGGGTCTTGTGAGGAATGAGGATGACTTGGCCGCTGGTAGCCATGGAGGGAAAGAGCTATATAGATGGAGAAGTAGTGTGACTGCTGTGTTGGGCACAGGTGGCATGTGTTGAGAGAGAGAGAGAGCCTTTACTCGTTTGCCAAACATGGGTAGTGGATTCAAGGGGGTTCCTTCCGATCTAACCACTCCCTCCCTCTCTTTCTCTAAGACTTTCCATCTGTCCACCAATCCATCCATGGCAACCACCAACCCATCTCCCTCTCTTCTATGCTTCTCCTTCCCTTCCTCACCTCCGACTAACATGCTCCCATAGTTGTGCCTAGATATAAATATAAATATATATATATATATATATATGTATAGAAAGAATTTATAAATAAGTAAATAGAGAAAGAAGATAATTGTGAGTTTACCAGTATGCTTTCACATGCACGGCACGTGCTCGTTTTTCATTCAATTTTGTGAGGACGTTGTCAATTGAACCAATTTGATATACAATACAAAATTAAAGGGTACAATTTTTGCCATTGAAACTATAAGGACGGAATTGACACTAGAGACAAACTACAAGGACGTCCGGCATAATTAACCCTTTGTTTAATGTTAAGTTGATTTCTTGGAACAACCATCAAGTAAGTTGATTTGCTTAATATTTAGTTTATTCATATCAACATTAACGAGAAAAGTACGTCCGATCTCCTTGATTTATCTATATATCTAGATAACAACTTTTATAGTGCCAGATGATGCATAAGTTAGGAATTTAATTAGGAGGGAAATACCCGTTAGCTTGAATTAAGAGCATGCCTCCAAGATCAGCAACACCCCTAAGTGCTTCCCTCCACCCTTCTACTTTGTTTCTCAAATACTTCTTTTTCCTTGAATTTGTTTCTGCATCGAATCGCTCTTCGTGTCTACCAAATGC
Organism: Euryodendron excelsum; assembly: GCA_033060915.1. Taxonomy (NCBI): domain Eukaryota; kingdom Viridiplantae; phylum Streptophyta; class Magnoliopsida; order Ericales; family Pentaphylacaceae; genus Euryodendron; species Euryodendron excelsum. The sequence goes on from CM065377.1 coordinate 14,186,559, forward strand.
TTTTGCAAAACTTCCTGTTTGCTTCCGAACTTCGGAAGGATCCATGTCGTAGAAGATAGGTAAAATTTCATGTCCCGATGTTCTCTTGTGTTTAAGGATCATCACCAGTTCATCAAGGCACCATCTGGAAGAAGCATAACCTTTGGAAAACACGACTATCGAGATCCTTGCTTCTTTGATTGCCTTCTCTACTTCTGACTTGACATTTTCACATCTCTCAATACGATCATGGTCTCTAAACGTGCGAAAACCTGCGCCTAACAAGGCTGTATAAAGGTGGTCGGTAAAAGTCTTGCCAGTGTCTTCACCTCTAAAACTCAAGAACACGTGATAAGTGCATCGAGGTATAGAAGAGGAGGCCTCTGTAGCTCTCACAGAAGCCATTGAACAAGGGCTTGTGAGATAGCTGAAGGGACACTACAATAACAAATGGTCACTTGTTGGCGGAGTGTCTAAACTCCAAAACTACTAGCCCCACTACAAAATGAACAAACAAATATCAGATACAACCCCAACTGGCACACATATATACATACATATATATATGTATCTATACATATCAGCTGGTAGATTGACTGACTAGAGGGCCAGTCGGTTCGATTCAATTCCCAACTGGTCATCTTCTATTCTCTACACCAATTCAACCGAGAAGAAAATTATTTCACTTGACGATCACGTGTGACATCCACTATAATTTTATTATTTATGGTAGTTTATATGCGATGAGGTCCACAAACACTCAAAACATAAAGCAATTCACGTGGGTGTAATGGTCAAAAGAGAGAAAATTTTCTCATCTAAGTACCAAGAACTAGAGGGTTCACTGATTCGGGTTAAGCAATTGGATCGTTTTGTGCATAAACCAGATTGGAACCACCATTAAACTTCATTGTATGCTTCCCCATTGAGGTTAGGAAAGTTTGGACATGGGCAACTAAAGTACTACAACACCAACCAACCATTACTCTCTTTTTCTCTTTTGGTTAATGTTCTAGGGCTTATAGTTTACAAATACTAGCTTTATAAATGAATCAAATGCATTCAAATAATTTTATTTACAAGTGTAGTTCAACCAATTGAATCAAACCACTGAACCATGAATTGACACATTTTCCAGTTTAATATCCAGTTCGTTTTTTATAACTATGGACTAAACCATAAATCTCTCTCTCTCTCTCTCTCTCTCTTTTTTCCAGCAGCTAGTTTAATTAACTTTTATTTTCCATTTATGTCTTCTTATACTAATCATCCAAAATGTAGTTTTGATGGCTCTACACGAACCCACCAAATGGATGATTGCTCCTATATGATTGTGAATATAAACTGGAGAGAGAAGCCTTGTCCAATGAAAAGAATCCGATATTTCTATTTATTAGAAATTTGAGTGGAGAATTTTCTTTTTTTTTGTTGTCTTGACTATTAGGATTCCACAAAAGAATGTACAATCAAATATATGGACATCCCTAGCTAGCAAGAATAGTAAGAAAATTGTTCTACTGGTATTTGAATTGGTTGCAAATTCGAAATGGAACTCATCAAAATTCTCTTTACTAGCAATAATTTGCAACATAGTAATCCTACTTCTCCAAGTATACTTGAATGTTCATCATAACAGCTGTGTTTTTCCCAAGAGCCTCTCATTCGATGTTTGTAGCCTGAACCGGTTGTTAAATTTGTTCTTACAGCTATGTTCCAATTGTCCAGTATGAATTGGAATGGAGACTTTATGGTTAATTCCACATATTTCTTGCCGAAAGGGCACAAGTTTTATTAGAGTCAAGAAGAGAACTCTTCCATGTAGCTAGTCTCTTTGGAAAAAGATGCAGAGGTTTAGTTTGAATCATGTTCTTCCAGTTAAGATTGCTCCATTCAACACGTACATTGACTATTAATACTGCCTTTACGTTTAAGATTCAAATTTAAAGGGCCTGTTAAGATCAGAAAAAAAGGCCAATTAAAAAAAAACTTAAAATTAATACACTAGTTAACTTTAAAAAAAAGGACTCATTTAAAAATTGTAAAAAGACTTATTTAATTTTTTCGCTCGTTTTAGGCCTAGTTCTATACAAGTTGGCCTCCCTCTCTTCTCTCTCTTACACCTAGAATTCCCACAAGTTACTAGTTTATAGGCAAACCCTAAAAATTGTAGTTCTTATATAATTAGAAAAACCCTACATGTATTGAATCCTCTAGTACGGTCCAAATATATGTACAACTCAATCACTATATGGACCTTACAGAATACAAGATATACACCTAACAGCTTTTTCACCTAACTAATCTCGATTATTTCAATGGTTCCCATCTAATGGTCAAATATTTTCTGTTTTTAATCAAAGAACTGAGATTGTAAGATACCAATACCATGAAAACCTTGCACGGCGGAGATAAATGGTTATTGTTTCAAAGGGGCTCGAGTATTTTTGGTGTCTCATGTTATAAACTCTACTACAATAGTGAAATATCTTTCTAACTTGTGTGGACATAGCCCTAGTTGTTTGGGTGAACCACGTTAAATTTTGTGTCTTTTTGGTGTGTGTATTACTATGTGAGTGCTTCTAAACTTCCGCGTACGGTGGATTTGGCAATCTCAATAACTAGCTGTGCAAATCTCTGCTGAAAAAACCCAACAAGTGGTATCAGAGCTTTGGTTGCTTAGAGCAAGGTGTGAGCTTGCTCAGCTGGGTGGGAAGTGTGAAGAGTTTGCTCGTAATTTTTTTAGGAAAGAAGATCCATAGTTTCGATCTCAATGAATTGATCAACATTATTGACGACACTATTCATGCACAGTGAAAAGAGAACGAGATAAAAAAAAATTAAAAAATATGGTGGGTCCCACATGTAGAGCCGTAAAAAGAATTTTCTGCCAAAAACGCGTATTGCTACAGTACCGAGTTTGCAGCAGTATATGAGTTGCAACAGTGCCCGAGTTGGAGCATTACCGTGTAGCTACAGTATTGAGTTGTAGTAGTACTGAGTTTGCAATAGTAGACGAGTTGTAACAGTGCCCGAGTTGCAACAGTACTGAGTTTGCAGTAGTAGACGAGTTGCAGCAATGCCTGAGTTGTAGTAGTACCGTGTAGTTACAGTTCGAGTTGCAGCAGTAACCAATTTGACGTGAAATTTTGGCTTCAATGAGAATTGTCCGGAATTCAGTGAAGGAGGTGTTCCTAAGGTTTTCAGGCACTGCAGACTCACTGATGGGTGTTGATTTGGCAGATTTTGCACAATTGAACGAGATCTGGCAATTGGGTCCATTGGAGTTGTACATGACAAGAGGCAGTACATGTCTGAACGTGCAATGAGTTCAGATAATACAAGATCGTCAGGCAACAACCGAATGGTGTCGAAAGGTTCTGGTTTCATGATTGAACCTTTCAACAGCCATAACAACTTCACTTTATAGCAGCAAAGGGTGAAAAATATTTTCACAAGAGAAGGATTGGTGAAGGCTCTTAAGAGAAAGTCTGAAAAGTCGGACAAGATGAAGGAAGAGGAGTGGCAAGAGATGAGAGAGTTGGCAAACTGTACGATTCAGCTGTATCTCGGGAATAGCACTCTTTGGGAAGTCATCAATGAAAGTAACCTGGCAGAACTTTAGGCTAAGTTGGAGAGCATATATAAATCCAAGTCCTTAACGAATCGGTTATCTTTGAAAAAACAACTATATGCACTTCATATGACAACAGGAGCAAAACTCTCAGTCTATATGGAGGAGTTCAACAGGATACTAACGGAATTGGATACGATCAGTGCAAAGATCAAAGACGAAGATAAAGCAATTCTTTTGCTGGTCTCCTTACCGCCGTCATATGAGCATTTAAGGACTACGCTGATGTATGGAAAAGATACTATCACCTACGACGAGGTGGTTACTACTCTTTTATCTCACGATTTGTTAAAAAAGAATGAGATTGAGAAGCCACTAGCGGAGGGCATCATGCTTGCATTGAGCAATGGTCAAACTAGAGGAAGGACGTCGCAGAGGCAAGAAAGGTTTGGGAAGAAAAAGGGTCGTTTAAAGTCCAGGGGTCGCAAGTTAACGTGTTATTATTGTGACCGGGAGGGTCATATGAAAACAAATTGTGCCAAATATTTGGCAGAGAAGGCAAAAGTCCAATCAGGAAAGACTATAGTAGCAGAGGACTCTTAGAGTGAAGAAAAAGTCGCACTCACCACTTCTTCATGTACGAAGAACACAGATTGGTTATTAGATTCTGGATGTTTGGTTCACATGTGTGCGGTCAGAGAACAGTTTTATACATATCAGGCATGTGATGGTAGTACTATTAAGATGGCTAATAATGACAAGAGCAAAGTTGTTGGCGTGGGGACAGTGTGGTTTTACATATTTGACAGGACGATTGTGACTGTGATCAGCGTGAAGTATGTACTAAATCTGAGGAAGAACTTGATATCTATGGGAATGCTAGCTTCTAGGGAATACAAGTTCTCATTTGAGGGAAGAGTTATTACGGCTTCTAAGGGAGACAAGATCATGCTACTGGTACATTCTCAACTAATACATCGGAAGCGGTTGTAGTTTAAAGGGAGGCATCTCCATTATCGTGTTCGCCTATGGGATTTGTACTAATCTAGCAACAGAAACAAGCACAATTTAGGAATTATTTGAATTAAAATTACAACATAAGAATGGTATTGAATCTATGGTGACTAAAATTAAACTGAAAATCTTTAGGGGTTTATGGATTGGTTTTTACTATCAACTAGCCAATTAATTAAAAGCGATAATTAAAACACTACTTGAACAATAAAAACTCAAAATAAAGCAAATTTGATAAACTTGATAATTCTACCAAAACTAACATAATGAAAACTAAATTAATTTTTAAGCCAATGGAAATTCGAATGAAAATAAGTCGGGATTTAAATTGAATGGAAAGGGGGTTTGGGTGTGTTAGCACCCCATTTTGGCCACTCGGCTATCTCCGGCCCGACCGAACGCATACTCAAACCAACATAAGCACATTCACGCCCAGAATGACTTTCTAGACCCAGTTCAATAGAAACCAAATGACCAAAATGCCCTTGTTGCATTAATCAATCTAATCTAGACCGACACGTCTTCCATAAGACCATAAATCCATCCAAATACAAAGTCAAACCCAATTGTTCAATCATTCAAGAAAGTTGATCCCTTATTGATAGTAGGACCATTCAATCCAGTACGACACGATCACCGAGAAAGCTTATTCCTTGGATTGGTAAAGCCCATTTCACACTCATCTTCGGAAAGTACCTAAGTCTCCGATCTGGAAGAGCAGTTCACTTCTAGCGCTTGCTAGCCCGCCAATGTAGAATGCCTACTATTTTGGCACGTTCTTTGTGAAAGCAAAAACCCCTCAAGAACGGAAGACCGTCCAAGTTCGGCACGACCTTCGAGAAAGTTTATCCCTCAAGGCGGTAAGACCCTTTCAAAATTGTCCACCGAGAAAGTACCAATTCTTTGAACAGAAGTCCAGACTAGATCCAGATCAGTCAACACCGACGCTTGCTAGCCGGTCTAGGTAAAAAATAACCATTTTGCCCCTAGCGGGCCTGACACGTTCTTCAAGAAAGTACCAAGTCCTCAGAATGGTAAGTCTATCTTTTAAGGCCGTCCCTAGACGGTCTGGCATGTCCAGTACCATCCAGTCAATCCAGATCCTTTCTCAGAGGTTCTTTGGTCAAAATGACCATTTTACCCCTAGACATCCAAATGCCTTAGTAAACCACACTGGCTATGGGTATCAAACCGGCAACCTCCAGTTAACTCTGGTCAACCCCAGTTAACTCTGGTCAACATAGTCAACCTTGGTCAACCTTACCTGCTTTGGGAATCAAACCGGTAACCTCCAAGACACTGTCTAGAGTATTCCCTTTCATTTATGGCTGGGTCCTGCCGTCCGGCACTTTCCTTTTCAAACCAGAACCTCCCTGCTCCACTCTGAGTGAAACATAACCAATTTTTAGTCTTGAGCCATTTCTAGAGGTGCACACCAGCTATCAAAAGTGGTTACAAATCGACTAGCCTTCTAATCAGCCCCCTTTTTCAGCCTTCATTAATGAGCCAGCACCACTATTAGGGGCGCATGCTTTAACTTTGGCCGTGCGCCATTAATAATGGTTCATAACCCCCCAGGATCGGTTACAAATCAACCAACCCCGTATCTAGCCTTTCTTTAAAACCCTCATTAAATCCCCTACACCACTCTTAGTGGCACACGGCTAGGCTCAAAGTGTGCGCCACTAACGGTGGTGCACCATTCCTCTCCTTTTGCATTATAAACATAAACTTCCCCCCTCTCTATTTTGGGTCAAAAAAATTACTCAGAAATTCTCCTCCTCTCTTCCAAATAGCTCCCAGAGCTCTCTTTTTTTTTCTCTCTCTCTCTCTCTCTCTCTCTCTCTCTCTCTCTCTCTCTCTCTCTCAGCCCTGTCGGCCAAAGTCTTCGCCCAAAGTTCTGAAGCCTCGGAGCTCCATCGAAGGTCCACCTTGCTGCCTGGAAGCTCCCAAAGTCTTCTCAAGTCCAAGGCCCGAACCTCCATCTAAGAAAGAAGAAACAAGACAAGGTAATCTCTTATTTATCTTTCTGCATTCCCCCACTCTCTCTTCTCCCTCTAAACTTACTTGGTTTCTTCTTTTTTTTTTTAATCCCCCATCTTTAAAACCCCCTTTCTTGCATACTTGGAAGAAGAGGACGTTAAGTTTATGTCGAGAGTAAACAAGAGGAGATTACCAATTGAAACTCTCTTCTTGGCCTTCACTTGCTTTACGGCATGGCCTTAGGGCCCTCTTGCAATATGGTGATACATAACCTTGTATGTTTCATGCCGTTATTATTGTTGTCATGCATTTGCATTCTTGCCATCTCTTTATCCCTTAAAATCACTTTCAAAGTTGTTTTATCAAAACCACAATTCTAGGTGGATCCTAATCCCTTTTATGGTTAGGGTTTCCTTAGAAAAGCATGACATTTTAAATAGCTCCCGTTAGCTTACATTTATTTCAAAACACACGGTCTTAGAATGATCCTAGTCTTTTCATGATTAGGGTTATTTCGAAAAACATGTAACATTCAAAATAACTCGAAAAGCTCTACATTTTTTGTCTCGTAACTTTGTTGTTTTTCGAGTCATGGGCCTAAGGTGATTCTTGCCTTCTAATGACTAGAATGGCATTAGGCAAAACGCGATATTTATTTAGATGTCCAAAATTCAAGTTAGGGTTTTGGGCCCTAAAACATGTTTTTAAAAGACTCAGTTTTCAAATCATTTACAAAACTCTCATTTGTCAAACCCTAGCAGTCCAATCCTAGGAAAGTCCTATTTTTGTCAACTTAGAAACCTTCCATTTTTAAACCAAAATCATACCTTTTTAAAACCCTCAAAATCCTCAATTTCCAAATTAATCAAATCTTTCCTTTTTCAAACTTTCCTTCCTAAAATCAATCAAATCAAAACCTTCCATTTCAAATCCCTTAAATCACTCCTTTTTCAAACCTTCCAAATTTAAATCCTAAATCCATTCCTCTTATTTTGGAAATAATCCAAACTTGCCTTCAAGTCAAATCTTTTCAAATCAAGTCAATATTTAGAAATCTAATCTAATCTTTCTGAAAAGGAAAAATTTCCAAATCCAATCTTCCGGAAAAGGAAACATTTCTAAATCCAATCTTTCCAAATCAGATCAAATCTTTTCAAATCAAGTTAATATTTTCTAATCAAATCTAATCTTCATGAAAAGGAAACATTTCTAAATCCAATCTTCCTAAAAAGGAAACGTTTTCCAAATCAAATCAAATCAATATTTTCTAATCAAATCTAATCTTCCTAAAAAGGAAACATTTTCAAAGTTCAATCCTCCTAAAAAGGAAATATTTTTAAATTCAAACTTTTCTAAAAATTGAAACTTTCTAGAAATAGAAACACATTTCAAAATCCCAACTCTTTCGGACTCTTGTCCAAACTATGACTGACCTAATTTTCTTTAAGGAGGTATGTAGGCAACCCTTCATAGGGTGCGGTCACAACCCTTTTCAAATTTTCAATTCCATAACTATTTTCAAACTCAACTCCATCTTTCAAACTCCTTTTTTAAAATTTGTTTTCAAAAGTTTTTTAAGTGAATAGCATTAAACATAAATAACCGGTGAGTCATAATTAAGTAAGAAAAAGGTGAATAAATATTTAGGTACCGCAAGGGCAAGGGAGGTTGATAGTCTCAAGATATCTTCCCTGCATGTAGCCAAATCCCGAACTTAAGAATTTGTGTTTCAAAGACCAAAACTGGAGTCAATTTTCAAAAGGGTTTTCTAACATTTTTGGGTTATCAAACAACCTTACCTTCTAAAACCATCTCATGAGGATGCTTTTCAAAAACACTTTTCAAAACCTAAGTTTAACCATCGGGTTTTACTTAGTGTAGATGACCTAACACATCTTTAAATATGTTAGGTGGCGACTCCAAAGACGTTTTCAAAAAAGCCTTAATAAATTCTATTTTAAAAATTCAAACCCTATCGCACCTGCCCTTCTAGGAGGGTGAGTTCTAACTAGAGAGTACCGTGCTTTTTCTTGAGCTAAGAGGACTTGGTTTTAAAAAACGGGGCACGACAGGTTGGCGACTCTTCTGGGGACAATTAGAGGGTTAGGCCTATGTCATGTCTAATCACCCTTCACTTACCTTAAGCTTGCCGGTTACCTTATTTATTATATCTAGTTTCTAAACTTTTTAAAATTTCAAATTTCTCAAAATGATCTTTGTTTTGCAAAAAAGTCAAACATTACATTCATTACATAATCTTGCATTGTTAGTACATCATACTTTATTTGTATTTGAGTTCCTCGAAAAGTGCTAACTCTGTGTATTTGTTTTATAGGTGGACCGTTGTTTACATTTTAATTCATGTTCATAAATTGCCATGTATGTTATGTATGACATGATGTATGGGAGTTATTGGGCTCTTTCCTCCAATTTCCAAAATCACACACACACTTACATGTGCTTTTTCATGGAATATTGACCCTGGTTACTATCTCCTAGTTAGAAGGGGGAACAACACATTGACTGTTAGTGGTAGGCAGATGTGTCACTTTACCAACGGTCTTTAGATAGTTCGCTCGCTTGGATCACCAACCTATAATGGCACCACCTCGGGGAGTAGGCCTAGGTTTGAAGATCCGGGAGCTGAGCTTTTTAAGAAGCATTAGTAGCCCTCAACCGCATACTCATGTAGTACCCATGCATAGCCGAACCTCTGCCCGATGTAAGGCATGTATCTTTTTCAAAACCAATGAGGAAAGAGCGACTGCTTTTCAATTTCCTTACTCCTATTGTTATTATGCTTACATACGTGAATGCTTTGTTATCAATATCTTGTTATTCATGCTGTTAAACTGCTCATGCATATGTAATTATCCCAAGGCAAGAGTTTCAAAGCAACTCAAGCCATTTACACTCCATGCATATGATCAACCCTAAAAAGAATGGCCTGTAAGCCAATCTCAAATCATAGGCCTACCCAATTCCTATGGGTTCCAAACCCTATGGACCGTGGCATGCATCCAAGAATCATTTCATAAGAGGGGCCCTAATCCCTCTCGCTCAAGGAAATAAGGTTACCACAAGGCAAGGGGCAATCTGGAGATAAGGTCATTCAACAACCTCCTAATATCAACAAGGAGAAATTGAAGACTCGAAAAGAAGTTTAGGTAGATAGGTGGAAAGTCCCATGGAAAATGTTCCCTTCCCCAAGTCTATATAATTTCAGCTTTCTATCTTAAAAAAAATAAAATTGCTCTTTCTATTTCCCTTGAATGAATGGTTGTATGGAATGAATAAAATAGATACAAGTATGGTATTGCATACAGAGGCAACCCCCTATCTCCACAAATGAGCAAACACAACATGCTTAGTCCCCCTCTCAAAGCAGGGGCACCCATAGGGCATGTATTACATACAAACTTTCAAACCAAGGCACTAATTTCTCTTTTGTTTCATGTCTTCTTTCCTCTCACCTAGCTCCTAAAGCCAAGAACACAAAAGGCTGAAGCAAGGACAAAAAGGGGCTCTTCTAAAAATTGCTTATTTACTGCTATTATGCTATCCTATGCATGCATCGATATCCATTTCAAGATAAGAGTTTCAAGAAATTCGAGTCATTTCATTCCCATGCATTCAATTAACCGTAGAGAGAAATGAGCAATCTAATCTTATGTTAATCGAACTTACTAAAACTCCTAAGGGTTCCTATACCCTAAGGATTCATGGCATACATAGAACTATCTCTCAAGAGAGGCCCAAATCTCTCTCCATCCATAGAGGTGGGATTACCCAAACAAAGAATCATTAACGGGCCCATTCTGAAGAGGTATCGTATTGCATAATAGGGGCAAAACCCCACCTTCAAAATGGACTCAGCATCATGCCTAGATTCTCTCAAACAAGGGACCTCCATAGGGCATGCAGTGCATGAAACCTTCAACTTCATATGCTAATTGCATTTTATTTTTATTTTTCCATGTTCGAGAGCATAGCCAAAGCTATGAGACCCTTCTGCATCACATTTAGTTTAAAACTCATGAAAGGATGAATCCATTCACTGGAAAAAGCCTAACCTGTAGAAGGGATTGACTGTTCATCAACAATAGAACCATCCACGCCAATTCCTCAAATGCAGAAAAAGATCTGTTAATTCGCCCTACATTGTTTGGTGATACATTCGGCGAATGGAACACCATGAAGGTTGGCATAGTCCCAAAACCCAATTAGGGGTTCTCACCAAAAGGCCCACAAAAAAATAGAGGTTTCCATAAAATTCATCCATTTTCTTTCTAGTTTTCTATTTTCTGCATAATTTATTTAAATAAACATTACAATCATGATTTGAAATGAAAAAGAGATAGCTTTTAGTTTATTCCCTTTATCTCACACTCTTGTGGATGATTATTGCTTTTAGGGATTCTTCCCCTTTTTACAACGACTTGAAGGATGGGATAGCATGGAAAACCCAATCAACGGGGGTTAAAACCTTCGAGAGAAAAAGAGATAATGAGAGAGAGGAGGAAGACAGACTCAACAAAAAAGTGCAGAGCTTATTGAAGAAGCAACACTTGAGTGATATCCTGGCTAAGCGATGGGCAGTTGAGTACTCAAAATGATGAAAAACCATTGTTCTATTCGTTAAAAAAGAAATAAACACTACCATTTGCTCTGCCCACTAGAGTCGCACGTGATTTCTATTCAGATATCCCCAAACCAAGAACCATCCCCCACACTAGGGTAAGCACATAGTAGTTGATTTGATAGAATATATAGAGGTTTGCTAGCAGAAACACAGCATCTTTAGGAACATTGTCTAAATTTATTACAAAGGCGTTATGGACTAAGCAATTCAATTTGAAATGATGAGAGGCCCTTAATTCTGCTATCATACACAAAAAATAAAAAATTTCTTTGAAAAGCCCACTTGAGCCAGTTACATTTCTCAAGAAAACCGACTAGATGATTACCGCCCACACTAGGTTAAGGCAAAAGCCATGAGTAAGAACTACTGAGTGACGATGAAAATGGTGAATTTCAAGAAGATATGGTTTCAACAGCGTCTCTAAGGGGGGTGATGTGTTTGTGGTGGTCTTCAAAAGAAGATATTGTCATCCAAAAGTAGAAATAAAAAAGTTGGCGTATCTAAAAGTCAACTTGAGAACAAATTTCTTGATGAAAAATCCTAATCAAAAGGGAGAGAATGGTTTGGAAGAACAAAAAGAGTATAAAGGAAAGAAGAAAGCAGGGAATGAAAGTTAAATTGTTAAAGGCGATCGTTAGTCTTTTGAAACCCTACAAGTGATAATGTTTGAGCCTTTATACCTTTTCATTCATAAACCCCTTAACCTAGCCTACGCTACGGTCCAAAATCAAAGTCCTCTCTGATCAAAGAAAATTGCTTAGTCCAAATTAGCCTAAACAATAGCAAGACAAGTAGTTGGAAAAAGAAAAGAAAGAAAAAAAAAAGAGAGACAGGGAGGATGGTGTAAGCACCCCATTTTTGACCGCTCGGCAGTCTACACTCCGTCCAGACTTGTTTTTAAGTCATTGCAGACATATTCCAATCGAAACCAATCCTCTAGTCCAAATTCCGTCTTTCCATCGCTTCGCGGGCCTGTCAGGCCCAAATAGAGGCAAAATGACCAAGATGCCCTTAGGGGCATTGTCCTTTCTTATTTCAATTCCAATCTCGAGACAGTTTATTCCTCGAGACGGTCCGAGTAGCAAAACTACTCACAAAACCGTTAGAGTGGCGGAAACACTCACAAAACCGTTAAAGTAGCAGAAATACTCACAAAGCCGTTAGAGTGGCGTAAACACTCAAAACCCAGGCACGTCTCTTCAGAGACGGTAAGACCCCTTTCCAATCCCTCTCTCGAGACAGTTTATTCCTCGAGACGGTTCCAATCCAGGCACGTCTCTTCGGAGACGATAAGACCCTTTTTTAATCCCTTTCTCGAGATAGTTTATTCCTCGAGACGGTCCGAGTAACAAAACTACTCATAAAACCGTTAGAGTAGTGGAAATACTCACAAAACCGTTAGGGTGGCAGAAACACTCAAAACCCAGGCACGTCTCTTCGAAGACGGTAAGACCCTTTCCAATTCCTCTCTCGAGACAGTTTATTCCTCGAGACGGTCCGAGTAGCAAAACTACTCACAAAACCGTTAGAGTAGCGGAAGTACTCACAGAACTGTTAGAGTAGCGGAAATACTCACAGAACCGTTAGAGTAGCAGAAGTACTCACAGAACCGTTAGAGTAGCGAAAGTACTTACAGAACCGTTAGAGTAGCAGAAATACTCACAAAACCGTTAGAGTAGCGGAAATACTCACAAAGCCGTTAGAGTAGCGGAAATACTCACAAATCATCAACCCCGTCCGAGTAACGAAAATACTCACACCGTTAGAGTGGCGGAAACACTCAAAACCTAGATCAACACCAGCGGCTGTTAGCCCACTTTGGTGGAAAAGGACCAAACTACCCTTAGGACCTTTTTCGAGACTTTTCGGTCAGGATGACCATTTTATCCCTTGGCATCCAAACACCCCGAGAACCACACCGGCTCTGGCTATCAAACCGGTAACCTCCTGAGAATACTTTTCTCAACCTCCCCTTCTTTTTCCGGATCATTCCGAGTCAGTTTCGGCCAACCCGGTACAAAATGACTGTTTTGCCCCTGGAGGGCCGGTCTCCTTCTTCAACCACACCGGCTCTGGGTATCAAACCGGTAATGCCCCGAGAACACTTTTTATAGTATTCTCAACCTTCCTTTACCTTTCTGAATCATTCCGAGTCAGTTCCGGACAACCCGGTACAAAATGACCGTTTTGCCCCTAGAGGGCCGGTCTCCTTCTTCGACCATACCGGCTTTGAGCATCAAACCGGTAATGTCCCGAGAATACTTTTTATAGTATTCTCAACCTTCCTTTACCTTTCTGGACCATTCCGAGTCAGTTGCGACAAACCCAGTACAAAATGACCGTTTTGCCCCTAGTGGGCCGGTCTCCTTTTCTGACCACGCCGGCTCTGGGAATCAAACCGGCAACCTCTAGGAACATTCTAGATAATGTTTCCAGATCCCAAATCTTTTTCCAGGACAATCCGAGTTCGCCCCGGCAGTTTCTTAGTCCGATTGACCGTTTTGCCCCTAAAGGCTCGGTCGACCTTTCCGACACATCCAATCTTCATTTTTCAAGTCAAATATCTCCAGGACACTATTTTAAGTGTTCCTGCTCTTTTCCGGCCTTCCGGGTCATTCCCGGCTCCTCCAAATCATTCCCGGACTTTCCGGAGTCACTCCTAGTGAAGCCAGGCTAAAAATTACATGGTAGTCACCAGTATAGGCGCCCAAATCTAGTCAAAGATACGTTGCTTGCCGACCTTAAATCTTTCCTAATTGGCTGGCGCCACTAGTAGTGGTGCCAAGCCAAAAAATGGCTTGGCGCCACTCCTAGTGGCGCCAGTGTAGAATTTGGCCTGGCACCACTGCAACAGGCGCCAGGTTTGTCTTCCCTCTATAAATACAGAGCCTCGTTCAACATGAAAAAGGTCTGCAAACTTAACCTAAGAATCTCATATTTCGATATACAGAGCTCGAGCACCTCCATAACCCTAGCCTCCCTAGGTTTTCCCAAACCCTAGCCACTATACACAAACCCTAGCCTCCTATACATTCATACACTCCCCCATACACTCATACACTAGCCTTCAACCACACTCTGAAGACTTGAAGAGCAGCCATCCAAAGCTTGAAGACAATCCTTGAAGACTGAAGGTGAAGATCAAGACTGAAGACCGAAGACTGCACGGCGCGCAAAATAAACCAGATACAAGGTAGGCTCCCTATTTAACTTTCTGTACTTCCCCCCTCTCTCTTCTCTCTCCAACCCACTTGGGTTTTCTCTATTTTAATCCCCCATCTCTTTCCCACCCTTTCTTTGCATGCTTGAAACAAGGAGATTGCCGGTCCATGTGTAGGATTGGATTATTGGAGAGTCACCGTGTCGGGGGCTTTCTTCTAGTCTAACCAAAGACCACGTGGGTTCGGCCCCCTTGATTATGTGGTGAAGCCTTAATCTTGTATGTTCACGACCCCAAATTGCATTGTGCATATCATAGTCTTGCATCTTCCAAAATTTGTTTTCAAAATTGCATCAAAAGCTCTTTTTCAAAAACAAGTTTTCAAAATCACAATCCTAGGGTGATTCTAGCCTTTCCATGGCTAGGGTTGCTTTAGGAAAGTGTTACATTAAAAGTGACCTTTTGGTCTATATTTTCAAATATTGTTGTTTTCAAAACCGCTTTCCTAAAGTGGTTCTAGCCTTCTTATGGTTAGAATTGTTTTAGGAAAGTGAGATGTTTTTACACCTTCTAAAAACTCTCTTTAAAAATCTCTTCCTAAAAATCTCTTTTTCAACATACTTTCCTAAAGCTCTTCTTTCCAAAATTGTTTTCAAAAACTCCCTTCCAAGATCTATTTTTCAAAACCTCATTTTTCAACTCCTTTCCAAAATCCTCTCCCCAAAATCCACTTTCTAAAAACCTTCCCCAAAGATCTTTCCAAAAACTCTCTTCAACAATCTTTAACCAAAAACCTTTCTAGAAAAACTCTCTTTCCAAAATCTTCCTTCTAGAAATTCCCCTCTAGGATTTTCCTTCCAAAAACTCCCTCTTCAAACACACTTTTCAAGAACTCCTCCCTAGGATTTCCCTTCTAGAAAACCTTCGTTTCCAAAAACGCACTTTCCAAAAACTCTTTCCTTAGAGCCCAAGTCAAGCCCTAGAACCCACAATTAGGAAACCCTAGTTTTCTTTCCAAAAACATGATTTTCAAACTTTGCCCTAAACCTAGGTTTCCAAACTCTTTTGTTTTCTACATCAAAACTATCCTTGTTTCCAAAACCTATTTCCTACATCAAAACTACGATTTTCCAAAACTAGGGTTTCTAGAATTTCCCTTTCCAAATCCATGCCAAATTCTATCTTCCCTTTAGGAAACCAAATCAAATCTCCTCGTTTAGGAAACTAGATCCTGTCCTCCGTTTTTGGAAACAAAATCAAATCTTTTCTTTTAGAAACCAAATCGAACCCCTTCCAAATCCAAATATTTCCTAATTCAAATCCTTCCTAAGTCTTAAGTTTCCTAAACTTGAACATAAAAATCTTTCCTAAATTTTAAAACTCAACTTTCAAATCTTTCCTAATTCAACCTTTCCTAATTCAACCCCTTTTCCAAATCTTAACTTTCTAAATTCAAGCTTTTAAACCTTTCCTAAATTCAAACCTTTCTTAATTTTCAAGATTTTCTAAAACTCTAAAATTTTCTAAAATCTTAAATCTTTCTAAACTCTAAAACTTTCTAAATCCTAAATTTTTCAAATTTCAAATCTTTCTAAAATTCTAAGCTTCCTAAATTCAAAACTTTCTACATTTGAAACTTTCTTAAGTTAAATCTTTCTAAACCTAAAACTTTCTAAATTCTAAACTCTCGTAAACTTCAAATCTTTCCAAATCTAAGACTTTTCTAAACTCAAAACTTTCTTAATTTAAGACTTTCTTAAGTTGAAACTTTCTTAATTCAAACATTTCCTAAATTGAAAACTTTCCTATTTTCAAAACTTCCCTATTTCAAAACTTTCTAAATTCAAAACTTTCTAATTTTCAAAACTTTCCTAAACCTAAAACTTTCCTAAATTCAAAACTTTCCTAATTTCAAACTTTCCAAAAATGACACTTTCCTAATTTGAAACTTTCATAATCTAAATTTTTCCTAAATTCCAAGTTTCCAAATCTTTCAGGATCTTTCCAAATCCAACATTCCAATCTGATCTTTCTTAATCTCAAGTCTTTCCTAGGTCTCTTATCTTTCCAAAGTCTAGGTTTCCTAAAACCAAGTCTTTCCAAAATCTATCTCTTCAAATCAAAGTCCAATCCTCTCAATTTCAATTTTCAATCTCCTCTTCTAATCTCAAATCAAATCAAATTTTCAATTCAATCTCTTTCTTCTAATCCAATTTCTCTTTTCAAGTCAATTTCTTTCCAATCGGACTCCGGTCCGAACTACGACTGACCTGATTCCCCCAAAGGGATACGTAGGCAACCTTCATAGGTGCGGTCACAACACTTTTCAAACTTTTAATTCCACCCTCATGGGTGCGGTTTCCAAAATCTTTCCAAATTTTAAATTCCAATCAATTTTCAAATTCCAATTTCAAAATTTCTATTTTCAAACTTCTATTTTCAATTTTCAAACTTTCCAATTTCAATTCTATTTCTTCAAATCTATTTTCAAATCAAATCAATTTCTCTTCAAATCAATTTCTATTTTCCAATTCTCTCTATCTTGCACTTGTATATCATGCATCATGCTAAATTAGTTTTCAAACATTGTTTTTCAAAGTGAATAGGATTGAACTATAGTTAGTTAAAGACTTTCATAGGTAAATCTAGGGTAGATTGACATGTAGGTACCGAAAGGGCGGGGTAGGGTGATAGTTTAGTGCGTCTTCCCTACACGTAACCAACCTCCGAACTTAGGATCACTGATTTCAAAGACCAAAAGGAGTTATTTTTCAAAAAAGGGCTAAATATTTTTCAAAGGTTGCCAAACAACCTGTTTTCTTAAAAACCCTCTCTCGAGGAGATATTTTCAAATCGTTTTTCAAAAACCCTAAGTGTAGTTTTCGGATTATGCTTAGTTTTTAGGTGACCTAACTCACCTTAATCAAGTTAGGTGGCGACTCCAAATCTTTTTCCAAAACCCATTATTCAAACCAGTTTTCAATTCAAACCTAGTCGCACTCATTCTTCTAGGAGGGTGAGTTCTAACGAGAGAGTACAACATTTTTCCCGCTTGGGTGAGTATTCCTTGAGTGTGAAAAATCTGAGCGCGACAGATGGCAGGGGCAACCTTATGCCCCAAAGTGTGCTCAAATGGTTTTGGTTTAAATAACTCACTAAAAGAGAATCTTTAAACTAAATATCCCTTCATTTCTTACAAACCCGGCCTGCATTACAGTCATAAAAGAAGTCTTCTCAAATTGAGGGCCAAGCTGTTTATCGCTCTGCAAAGGGCATGCAAGTTATCGCTCAAGCCACGGTGGAATTGGAAGATCTGAGAGAGAAAAACAAGTGAGGACGGAAAATCCCCAAACAACAACCCTATAGAAAGTAGGATAAGATAGCAGATGGCAAACCAAAAGGTCAAGATCCCCTAATGTAAGCACCTCATTTTTGCTCGCTAGGCAGTCTCCAATCCGTCTAGACTTGTATTCAAGTATACATATTCTGAGTCAACTTAATTTTCCAAGTCTAATCCTGTCAATCAATCACTTCGCTGGCCCTTTGGGCCCAAATAAAGGCAAAATCAACAAAACACCCTTGGGGGCATTGTTCGATCCAATTCCGATGGGCACGTCTTCTTGAAGACAGTAAGTCCCATTTTCCAATCAAATTCCAGTCCAATTCCAATTCCAATTCCAATTCCAATTCCAAATAAAACCGACACACTTGAGAAAGTTGATTCCTTGAGGTGGAAGTCCATCTTGTCTGGCACATTTTCAAATAAACTCTTCGGAATGGTAAGTCCCTTCAAACTTGTCGACGGGGACGAGACCCCAAGTCCCCTAGATGGTAGAACTGTCCACCTTGGCGCCTGCTAGCCCGCCAATACAAAAATGTTCATTTTGGCATGCCTTCCGAGAAAGTTGATTCCTCAGGTGCTAAGTCCACCTTGCAGCTTCTAGAGATTAGGCAGTCTCTGAAATGATCGCGACCCGTTAGAATAACGGAAATACTTGAAAACATTGCAACCGCCAGAGTGGCGGAAACACTAGCAAACAGGTCGATATAGGAAATTGTCAACAAACCCCTATAACACGGGACTGCCTTTAGAATGACGAAAACACTCAAAACCCAGGTCAACACTAGTGCTTGTTAGCCCACTTTGGTGAAAAATGACGAAACTGCCCATAGAGCCATTTCCGGCACATTTCTTGAGAACGTACCTAAGTCTCCAGAATGATAAGTCCACCCTTCATAGATTGTCTTAAAGATAATCTGGCATGATTAGGTGCCTTCTAGTCAGTTTCGAGCCAATTCCAAGACATTCCGGTCAAGATGACCATTTTGCCCTTAGGCATCCAAGCACCTCGGGAACCATACCAGCTGTGGGTATCAAACTGGTAACCTCCCAAGAATGCTTTTTATAGTATTCCCAACTTTTCATTATTTATCCGGATCATTCTAAGTCAATTCCGGCAAACCTGGTGCAAAATGATCGTTTTACCCCTAGTGGGCCGGTCACCTTTTCTAACCACACCGGCTCTAGGTATCAAACTGGTAACCTTTGAGAACATTCTAAGTAATGTTTTTGAACCTCGAGTCTTGTTTTGGGACGTTCTGAGTCCGTCCCGACAGCTTTCTGGCCTGATTGACCGTTTTTCCCCTAATGGCCCGGTCAACCCCTCCGACATGTCTTGATATCATTTTTCAAGTCCGTTACCCCTGGGACCCTATTCTAAGGGTTCCTGTCCTTTTTCGGCCTTCCAGGTCATGCCCGACCCTTTCAAATCATTCTCGGACCTTTCGGAGTCACTCCTAATGAAATCGGGCTAAAAATTGCATGGCAGTCACTAATACAGGCGCCCAAATCTTCTGAAGATACGTTGCTTGCCAACTTTAAACATTTCCTAAATGGCTGGTGCCACCAAGCCAGGAAATGGCCTGGCGCCACTCTAATGTAAACTTTGGCCTAGCGCCACTGCAACAGGCACCAAGTCAGTCCTATGTCTATAAATACAAAGCCTCCTCCATCGTGAAAAGGATCCGCAAATTCAGTCTAAAAACCCTCCTCTAAGACATACAGAGCTCGTAAACCCTGGTCTTCTTTAGGTTCTCCAAACCCTAGCCCCATATACAAACCGTAACTCTCATATACTCCCATACACTCATATACACTCATACACTAGCCTCCGAAGCCTCCATTGAAGACTTGAAGTACTGCAACTCCAAAGCTCCCAAAGATCAAGACAAGCCCTTGAAGACTGACGTAAAGCGAAGCGAGGACCAAAGCAAAACAAGCAAATAAAAGCAAGCAAAATAAGAAGATTCAAGGTAGGCTCTTTATTTACATTTATGCATCTTCCCCCTCTCTCTTCTCTCTCCAAACCCGCTTGGGTTTTCTTCTATTTTAATCATTCATCTTCTTCCCCCCCTTCTTGCATGCTTGAAATAAGGGACTTTTCGGTCCATGTGTAGGATTAGGCTATTGAAGGTCACCGTGTCAGGAGCTTTCTCTTAGTCTAACCGGAGACCACGTGGGTTCGGCCCCCTTGGTTATGTGGTGAAGCTTTTAACCTTGTATGTTCACGACCCTAACTTACATTATGCATATCATGATCTTGCATTCATTCCAAATTTGTTTTTAAACTTGTTTTCAACACTTGCATCAAAACCGTTTTCAAAACTTGTATTAAATTTTCTTCTTCAAAACTTATTTTCAAAATCACAATCCTAGGGTGATTCTAGCCTTTCTATGGTTAGGGTTGTTTTAGGAAAGTGTTACATTTAAAATGTCCAATATGGTCTATATTTTCAAATCATTGTTGTTTTAAAGCACTATCTTAGAGTGGTTCTAACCTTCTTATGGTTAAAATCGTTTTAGGAAAGTAGGATATTTTCATGGACTTTCTAAAAAACTCTCTTTTCAAATCTCTCTTTCTAAAAATCCCTTTTTCCAATACACTTTTTGAAAACTCTCTCCAATCTCCTTTCCAAAATTGTGTTCTAAAAATTCTCTTCAAAATCTACTTCCCTAAATACTCTTTTCAAATTCCTTTCCAAAAAGCTCTCTTCAAAATTCCCTTTCTAAAAATGCTCCCTATGTTTCTTTCCTAAAAACTGTTTCCAACAATCTCTTCCCAAAAACTCTATTTTCAAAATTACTTTCTAAAAACTCCTTTCTAAGATCTCTTTTCAAAATTCTACTTTCCAAAATCTCTTTCCTTGGAGCCCAAGTCAAGCCCTAGAGCCAACGATTAGAAAACCCAAATTTTCTTTTCTAAAACATGATTTTCAATCTTGCCTTAATAACTAGGTTTCCAAAAGCTCCCTTTTCTACATCAAAACCATATATTTTCAGAACCTATTTTCTACTCCAAATACTAGGATTTCTAAAATTTCATCTTTCCAATTCCATGCCAAATCAAATCCTCTGTTTTAGGAAACCAAATCCAATCTCCCCATTTAAGAAACTAGATCCAATTCTCAGTTTTTGGAAACAAAATGAAACCATCTCTTTTTAGAAACAAAAGCCAATCCTTTATTTTAAGAAATAGGAATCTCAATTCTTCATAATCTAAACCTTTCCTAATCCACTCTTTCCTAATCTCTTACTTTCCTAAACTTGAACTTTTAAATCTTTCCTTAAACTTTAAGCTTCCAAATATTTCCTAATTCAAACCTCTCTTAATTCCATACCTTTCCAAATCTAAATCTTCAAATCTTTCTTAAACTCAAACATTTCCTAATTTCAAGTAATTCTAAAACTCAAATTTTAAATCTTTCTAAAATTCTAAACTTTCTAAATTTCAAATCTTTCCAAATCTAAAACTTTCTAAATTCAAACTTTCTTAAGTTAAAACTTTCTAAATTCTAAAATTTTTAAATTCCAAATCTTTCTTAAATCAAACTTTTCTTAATTCAAATCTTTCCAAAAATCAACTCTTTCTTAAAACAAAACATTTCCTAAAACGAAACTTTCCTAACTTGAAACTTTCCTAAAACGAAACTGTCCTACATCGAAACTTTCCTAAAATGAAACTTTCCTATTTTAAAACTTTCCTAGTTCAAACCTTTTCTAATTCGAACCTTTCTTAAATTCCAACTTCCCTAATCTTCCAAGTCCAACATTCGAGTCAAATCTTTCTTAATCTCAAGTCATTCCTAAATCCTATCTTCCAAGGTCTAGAATCTCTATCTTTCCAAATCAAAGTCCAATCTCTTCAATTTCAATTTTCAATTTCCAATCTTCTGTTTTAAGTTCAAATCGAAATCTATTTTTCAAAACAAATTTTCTATTTTCAATCAGCCTCTTGTCCGAATTACAGCTAACCTAATTTCTCAAAAAGGATACGTAGGCAACCCTCATGGGTGCAATCATAACCTTTTTGAAACTTCTACTTCCATAATTTTTTTCAAATCTCGAATTCCACAATCTTCTTCAAGCTTCCAATTCCATAATTTATTTCAAATTTCCAATTCTAAAAATCTATTGTTAAATCTCTATTTCCAGTCTCTAAAATTTTCCAATTTCAAAACAAATCTATGTTTTCAAATCCATTTCAATATCAAATCAAGTGTTCTTTTCAAATCTTTTTTCAGAATCAAATCTTTTTGTCAAGTCTATTTTCAAAATCAAAGTCTTTTCTTGCACTTGCATATTATGCATGATGTTAAATTTCTTTTTCAAAAATTCTTTTCTAAAATGGATAGTTTTGGAAATTTGTTAATCAAAGACTTTATTGGGTGAATAGACATATAGGTATTGCAACGGCGGGGTAAGGTGATGACTTAATGCATCTTCCCTACACGTAACCAACCTTCGAACCTTAGATCACTGTTTTTGAAAGACCAAAACAGAGTTGTTTTCAAAAAAGGGCTTAAATATTTTCTAAAGATTGCCAAACAACCTATTTTCTTAAAAACCCTTTCTTGAGGGAGTTTTCAAAAATCGTCTACAAAAACCCTAAGTGTAGTCTTCGGATTGTGCTTAGTTTTAGGTGACCTAACTCACCTAAATCAAGTTAGGTGGCGACTCCGAATTGTTTTCCAAAAGCCCTTTATTCAAATCAATTTTCAATTCAAACCTAGTTGCACTTATTCTTCTAGAAGGATGAGTTCTAACGAGAGAGTACAATATTTTTCCTACTTGTATGTGTATTCCTCGAAATCTGGGCGCGACACTTGAGAATAGTGCAAATGCTATCACACCCTGATAAGAATGGGACAAAACCGAAGGGGCAGGATCTTGGAAGGGAACAAAATCCCAAGAGTATGAGCTCTGAAGCAATCCTGGGACATTCTTCAAAAATAACTCATATACATATAGTACCTGTGCATTGATAGCATGCATTCAATTCCATTCGAGTATAAACTTGTGCATTCATTAAAAAGTATGACATGTATAAGCACCCCATTGTTGACCGCTCGGTAGTCTACACTCCGTCCAGACTTGTTTCAAGTCATTATGGGCACTTTTCCAACCGAAACCAACTTTCTAAGTCCAAATCCCGTCTGTCCATCGCCTCGCGGGCCCCCTCAGGCCCAAATAGAGACAAGTGGACCAAAATGCCATTTAGGGGCATTGTTTCTTTCCAATTCCAATTCCAACCCCACTCTCCAGACAGTTTATTTCTCGAGACGGTTCCAATCCAGGCATGTCTCTTCGGAGACGATAAGACCCCTTTCCAATCCCACTCTCGAGACAGTTTATTCCTCGAGACGGTTCCAATCCAGGCACGTCTCTTCGGAGACGATAAGACCCCTTTCCAATCCCACTCTCGAGACAATTTATTCCTCGAGACGGTTCCAATCCAGGCACGTCTCTTCGGAGCCGATAAGACCCCTTTCCAATCCCACTCTCGAGACAATTTATCCCTCGAGACAGTTCCAATCCAGGCACGTCTCTTCGGAGACGATAAGACCCCTTTCCAATCCCACTCTCGAGACAATTTATTCCTCGAGACGGTTCCAATCCAGGCACGTCTCTTCGGAGCCGATAAGACCCCTTTCCAATCCCACTCTCCAGACAGTTTATCCCTCGAGACGGTTCCAATCCAGGCACGTCTTCTCGGAGGCGATAAGTCCCCTTTCAATCCCTCTCTTGAGACAGTTTATTCCTCGAGACGGTTCCAATCCAGACACGTCTTTTCGGAGACGGTAAGACCCATTTCCAATCCCACTCTCGAGACAGTTTATTTCTCGAGACGGTTCCAACCCAGGCACGTCTTTTCGGAGACGGTAAGACCCCTTTTCAATTCCACTCGCGAGACAGTTTATTCCTCGAGACGGTTCCAACTCAGGCACGCCTCTTCGGAGACGATAAGTCCCCTTTCCAATCCCTCTCTCGAGACAGTTTATTCCTCGAGACGGTCCGAGTAGCGAAACTACTCACAAAACTGTTAGAGTAGCGAAAATACACACAAATAGGTCGATATAGGGAATTGCCAACAAACCCCTATGTCACGATGACCGCTGTTGGAGTGGCGGAAGCACTCAAAACCCAGGTCAACACCAGTATCTGTTAGCCCACTTCGGTAAAAAATGACCAAACTGCCCTTTGGACCTTTTCCGAGACTTTCCGGTCATGATGACCATTTTGCCCCTAGGCATCCGAATGCCCCAGGAACCACACCGGTTCTGGGTATCAAACCTGTAACCCTCTGAGATTGCTTTTTATAGTACTCTCAACCTTCCTTTACCTTTCCAGATCATTCCGAGTCAGTTCTGGCCAACCCGGTGCAAAATGACCGTTTTGCCCCTAGTGAGCCGGTCTCCTTTTTCGACCACACCGGCTCTGGGTATCAAACTAGTAACCTCCTGAGACTACTTTTTATAGTGTTCTCAACCTCCTTTTACCTTTTCGGATCATTCCGAGTCAATTCCGGCCAACCCGGTGCGAAATGACCGTTTTGCCCTTAGTGGGCTGGTCTCCTTTTTTGACCACGCCGGCTCTGGAAATCAAACCGGCAACCTCTGGGAACATTCTAAATAATGTTTCCAGATCCCAAGTCTTCTTCCGGGACAGTCCGAGTTTGTCCCGGCAGTTTCCTGGTCTGATTGACCGTTTTGCCCCTAAAGGCCCGGTCAACCTTTCCGACACATCTCATCCTCACTTTTTAAGTCAAATACCTCCAGAACACTATTTTAAGTGTTCTTACTCCTTTCCGGCCTTCCGGGTCATTCCCGGCTCCTTCAAATCATTCCCGGACTTTCCGGAGTCACTCCTAGTGAAGCCAGGCTAAAGATTGCATGGTAGTCACTAGTACAGGCGCCCAAACCTAGTCAAAGATACGTTGCTTGCCGACCTTAATTATTTCCTAAATGGCTGGCGCCACTAGTAGTGGCGCCAAGCCAAAAATTGGCCTGGTGCCACTCCTAGTGGCGCTAGTGTAAAATTTGACCTGGCGCCACTGCAACAGGTACCAGTGTTATCCAACCTCTATAAATACAGAGCCTCTTTCAGCGGAAAAAGGGTCCGCAAACTCAATCTAAAAACACCAATATTCGATATACAGAGCTCGAGCACCTCCTCAACCCTAGCCTCCCTAGGTTTTCCAAACCCTAGCCACCATACACTAAACCCTAGCCTCCTATACACTCATACACACCCCCATACACTTATACACTAGCCTCCAACCCTCCTTTGAAGACTTGAAGAGCTGTAATCTGAAGTTTGAAGACGAAGATCAAAACGAAGATTGAAGACAAGCAAGGCGCGCAAAATAAACAAGACATACGATAGGCTCCCTATTTAAATTTCCGCACTTCCTCCTCTCTCTTCTCTCTCCTAACCCACTTGGTTTTCTCTATTTTAATCCCTCATCTTCTCCCCCCCTTTCTTTGCATGCTTGAAATAAGGGGATTCCCGGTCCATGTGTAGGATTAGACTGTTGGAGAGTCACCGTGTCGAGGGCTTTCTTCTAGTTTAACCAGAGACCACGTGGGTCCGGCCCCCTTGATTATGTGGTGAAGCCTTAGCCTTGCATGTTCACGACCCCAAAATTGTATTGTGCATATCATGATCTTGCATCTTCCAAAAACCGTTTTCAAAGTTATTTTTCAAATCGTTTTCAAACTTGTTTTCAAAATTGCATCAAAATCTCTTTTTCAAAAACTTGTTTTCAAAACCACAATCCTAGGGTGATTCTAGCCTTTCCATGGCTAGAGTTGCTTTAGAAAAGTGTTACATTAAAAGTGACTTTTATGGTCTATGTTTTCAAATCTTATTATTTTCCAAAACCACTTTCTTAAAGTGGTTCTAGCCTTTTTATGGCTAGAATCGCTTTAGGGAAGTGAGACGTTTTTATACCTTCTAAAAACTCTTTTTCCAAATCCCTCCTCCTAAAAATCTCTTTTCCAAAGTGCTTTCCAAAAAGTTCTCCTTTCCAAAATTGTTTTCACAATCTCTCTCCAAAAATCTTTCCAAAAACTCTCTTTCCAAAATTTTCCTTCTAGAAATTCCTCTCTAGGATTTTCCTTCTAAAATCTTCATTTCTAAAAACACACTTTCCAAAAACTCCTTTTCTTTAAAAAATCTCTTTCCAAAAACTCTATCTTCAAATTTACTTTCTAAAAACTCTTCCCTTTAGAAACTCCTCCCTAGGATTCCCTTCTAGAAAACCTTCATTTCCAAAAACGCACTTTCTAAAAATCCTCTTTCCTTAGAGTCCAAGTCAAGCCCTAGAACCCACAATTAGGAAACCCTAATTTTCTTTCTAAAAACATGATTTTCAAACTTTACCCCAAACCTAGGTTTCCAAAACCTCTTGTTTTCACATCAAAACTATACATGTTTCCAAAACCTATTTTCTACGTCAAAACTATAATATTCCAATTCTAGTGTTTCTAGAATCTCCCTTTCCAAGTCCTTGCCAAATCCTATCTTCCCTTTAGGAAACCAAATCTTATCTCCTCGTTTAGGAAACTAGATCCTATCGTTCGTTTTTGGAAATAAAATCAAACCTTCCCTTTTAGAAACAAAATCCAATCCCTTCCTAATCCAACTCTTTCCTAATTTGAATCCTTCCTAAGCTTTTCCTTTCCTAAATCTTAAGTTTCCAAAACTTGAACATAAAAATCTTTCCTTAAATTTCAAAATTCAAATCTTTCCTAATTAAACCCTTTCCTAATTCTACCCCTTTCCAAGTCTTAACTTTCCAAATTTGAGTTTTCAAATCTTTCCTAAATTCAACCTTTCCTAATATCAAGATTTCCTAAAACTCAAACTCTAAAACTTTCTAAATCTTAAACTTTCCAAATTTCAAATCTTTCTAAATCCAAAACTTTCTAAATTCTAAACTTTCCAACTTTCAAAACTTCCTCATTTCAAAACCTTTCTTAAAACCAAACTTTCCAATTTCAAAACCTTCCTAATTCAAAACTTTCCTAAGTTGAAACTTTCATAAATTTAAAATTTTCCTAAGTTAAAACTTTCTTAATTCGAAACTTTCCTAGTTCGAAAACTTTCCAAAAATGAAACTTTTCTAATTCGAAAACTTTCCTAAAATAACACTTTCCTAAAACGGAACTTTCCTAATTCGAACCTTTCCTAAATCTAATCTTTCCTGAAACTCTTTCAAATCAAGTCAAATCTTTTCTTAAAACTCTTCCAAGTCAGATATTTCCTAAGTCCCTTCTCTTTCCTAAGTCTAGGTTTCCTAAACCTTCGTCTTTCCAAAACAAGTCCAAATCTATCTTTTCAAATCAAAGTCCAATCTTTTCCAAAATTTCAAATTCCAATCTCCTCTTCTAATTTCAAATCAAATTCAATTTTCAATTCAATCGCTTTCTTCCAATCAACTCTTCTATTTTCAATCGGACTCTTGTCCGAACTACAACTAACCTGATTCCCCCAAAGGGATACGTAGGCAACCTTCATAGGTGCGGTCACAACACTTTTCAAACTTTCAATTCCACCCTCATGGGTGCAGTTTCCACATTTTTCAAATCCCAAATTCCAATCTATTTTCAAAATTCCAATTTCAAAATTTCTATTTTCAAATTTCTATTTCTAAATTTTCAAACTTTCCAATTTCAATTCCATCTCTTCAAATCTATTTTCAAATCAAATCAATTTCAAATCAATGTCTTTTCAAATATATTTTTTAATTCTCTTAACTTGCACTTGCATATCATGCATCATGTTAGTTTCTTTTCAAGCATTGTTTTTCAAAGTGGATAGGATTGGCCAATAGTTAGTTGAAGACTCTCATAGGTGAATCTAAGGTAGATTGACATGTAGGTACCGAAAGGGCGGGGTAGGGTGATGGCTTAGTGCGTCTTCCCTACACGTAACCAACCTCCGAACCTAGGATTACTGATTTCAAAGACCAAAAGGAGTTATTTTTCTAAAAAAGGGCTAAATGTTTTCCAAAGGTTGCTAAACAACCCGTTTTTGTAAAAACCCTCTCTTGAGGAGATATTTT
This sequence comes from Euryodendron excelsum, assembly GCA_033060915.1. Classification (NCBI taxonomy): domain Eukaryota; kingdom Viridiplantae; phylum Streptophyta; class Magnoliopsida; order Ericales; family Pentaphylacaceae; genus Euryodendron; species Euryodendron excelsum. The sequence goes on from CM065377.1 coordinate 14,214,314, forward strand.
CAAAATTGTTTTTCCAAAACCCTAAGTGTAGTCTTCGGATTATTCTTAGTTTTTAGGTGACCTAACTCACCTTAATCAAGTTAGGTGGCGACTCCAAATCTTTTCTAAAAAGCCCTTTATTCAAACCAATTTTTCAATTCAAACCTAGTCGCACTCATTCTTCTAGGAGGGTGAATTCTAACGAGAGAGTACAGTATTTTTTCCGCTTGTGTGTGTATTCCTCGAGTGCGAAAAATCTGGGCGCGACAACATGCATTCAATTTTTTTGGGTAAACAAGTGCATTCATCAAAAAGTATGACATGCATTCAATTTCATTTCTGTATAAAATTGTGCATTAATAAAAAAATATGACATACATTCAATTTCTTGTGTAAACTCGTGCATTCATCAAAAAGTATGATGTGCATTCAATTTCATTCATGCATAAGCCTGTGCATTCATAAAAAAATATGACATACATTCACTTCCATCTCTATATAAAGTCGTACATTCATGTATTCATATTCCTGTCTAATTTGTGCATCCATCCATGGGTATAACACACATCATTCTAACTTTTTGTGAAAACTTTAAACAGCTTAATCTGACCTTTTTCAAACAATGAAGACTAGGGTAACGTCCTACCCTCAACCTTCCAATCTGTCCTAATTTAACCTTTTCCAAGCTATGAAGACTGGAGCAATGGCCCACCATCTCGATCAAATAAAGAACTAACCGGAGATGCTAAACTTTCTAGATACTTTAAACCCATCAAAAGAGACCTCACCCCTTCACAAACCAGCTCAAGACTTTCAGAGAAGCAAAAACCTTCCAAAGACACATCAACAAGAATCCTATCTTGCCTGCCAGGATCAAAACTCAACAGTCAAGCCAACACAGAAGAACTACAAACACAAAACAACCTCCCATGACTCCTCAAGTTTAGCTCATTTCCAATAACCTTGTCTGGGGCATGCTTCCTAAGTGGCCTCACATAGGCCCCTTCCTCGCCAACAGCCCAAAGAATTTAAAAAACGATACTCAGAATCTATTAGCCTCTCAAAGGCCTCCTGAAAGCTAAAAGTGACATTCAATCAACAGAGCAATGGGGACAAGAAGGAATAGCTCACTCTACAGTTCCATCCTTTCCCAGTCAACTATGCAGTTGCTCACACTCCACCTCAACAAAATCTAGTTCAGCGGATTTCCAATATGATCACCTGAGTGTACCGGTCACCTCCATCAACTCGAATGACAGCAACGCTAGTCCTATCCTTGGCCAAAAGCAGCTTTCGTCACTGTCAACTCAGCCATCACCTGCTATATAAATCATCATCCCCTTTATTAGCCATTCTGAAGATAAGATAGGAAGATAAAGACCGGATAAGAGTTCATTGATAGGTAAGAGGTATGTATAAAAAAAAAATGGGGGGTTCATTCAAAATCATTTTCGAAATAATTTTCTAGGTTTCTTAGAATTTTCCTCAAAAGTTTTAAAATTCAAAATCTATTTCAAAGGTTTCTTAAGTTCTATCCTCGAAAGTTGGTTTCAAAATCATTCCCGGTTTTTTAAACTTTTAATCTAAAAAAGCTTGGGTTTTAACTTTCATCCTCAAAAAGTTCCCGATTTTAAACTGTTTCCTTCAAAAGTTTACTTCAAAATTCAAATCTGGTTTTAAACTTTATCCTTCAAAAGTTTACTTCAAAAATTTCAAATTCTACATAAAAAAAAAAAAAAAAAAAAATTTCAAATCCTGGTTTCAAACTTTATCCTTCAAAAGTTTATCTTAAAAACTCAAATTCCAGTTTCAAACTTTTTCCTTCAAAAGCTTTTGTCAAAATCAATCCTATCGGTCTCTTAAAACTTTTTTTCCCAAAAGCTTTTATCTCCCGTCGAATGACGGGGTTTCCTGGACTTTATCCCCTTGCAAAAGAAAAAAAGTTCAATTTTTTGTTTTCTAACTTTTTTCCTTCAAAAAGTTTACTTTTCAAGGTTTCTCGGGCTTTTTCCTTCAAAAGCCCACTCCCAAAAGAAAATTATGGATTTTCTAAATTTTTTCTCCAAAAAGTTTGTCACAAATCAATTTTTTGGATTTTAAAACTTTTCCTTTCAAAAAATTTCTATCCAATTCAAATGTCTGGTTTCCCAGGCTTTCCTTTCAAAAAAACCCACTTCAAAACGCCTTCAAAGGTTTTCTTAACTTTTTGTTCAAAAAAGTCATTTTAGAAATCATCTTCAACTTCAAAAATCAGTTTTCAAGTTCATCAACTTCGGCCCCTCCAATTGCCTCGCGACTAAAATAGGGTCCTTATTTTATCGTTTTCTGCCTTCGATAAACAAAAACAAAAAAAAAGGGGTAGCTATTAGCACTCCATTTTGGCCACTCGGCTATATACTGTTCAACTGAACACACACTCAAACCAGCACAAACACATTCAAGCCCAGAATGGCTTTTCGGACCCAGTCCAATCAAACAATCGCTTTGCGGGCCCAATAGAGGCAAAATGACCAAAATGCCCCTGTTGTATTAGTCAGTCCAATCAAGACCGATAGGTCTTCCATAAGACCATAAGTCCATCCAAATCCAAAGTCAAACCCAGTTGTCTCGTCATTCGAGAAAGTTGATTCCTTACTAATGGTAGGACCATTGAATCTAGTACGACACGATCACTAAGAAAGCTTATTCCTCAGATCGGTAAAGCCCCTTTCACACTCATCTTTGAAAAGTACCTAAGTCTTCAAGATGGAATAGCGGTTCACTTCTGGCGCTTGCTAGCCCGCCAATATAGAATGTTCGCTATTCTGGCACGTTCTTTAAAAAAGTACAAACCCCTTAAGAACGGAAGACTGTCCAAGTTCGGCACGTTCTTTGAGAAAGCAAAAACCCCTCAAGAATGGAAGACCGTCCAAAGCAGGGGCATCTATAGGGCATGCATTGAATACAAACTTTCAAACCAAGGCACTAATTTCTCTTTTGTTTCATGTCTTTTTTCCTCTCCCCCAACTCCCAAGGCCAAGAATACGAAAGGCTGAAGCAAGGACAAAAAAGGGCTCTTCTAAAAACCGCTTATTTACTGCTATTATGCTATCTTGTGCATGCATTGATATCCACTCCAAGATAAGAGTTCTAAGAAACTCGATTCATTGCATTCTCATGCATTCAATCAATCGTATAGAGAAAAGAGCAATCCAATCTCATATTAATCAAACCTACCAAAACTCCAAAGGGTTCCTCAACCCTAAAGATTTATGTCATGCTTAGAACCATATCTCAAGAAAGGCCCAAATCTCTCTCTGTCCATAGAGGCAGGATTACCTAAACAAAGAATCATCCATCGGCCTGTCGCGCCCCCATTTTTCGCACCCGAAAAAGACAAATGAGAAAAACACAATACTTTCTCGTTAGAACTCATCCTCCTAGAAGAATGAGTGCGATTAGGTTTTAATTGAAAACTGATTTTGAATAAAGGGCTTTTGAAAAATATTTGGAGTCGCCACCTAACTTGATTAAAGTGAGTTAGGTCACCTAAAACTAAGTACAATCCGAAGACTACACTTAGGGTTTTTGAAATCGATTTTTTAAAATACTTCCTCAAGATAGGGTTTTTAAAAAAATAGGTTGTTTGGCAACCTTTGGAAATATTTAAGCCATTTTCTGAAAATAACTCCATTTGGTCTTTGAAAATAGTGATCCTAAGTCCGGGAGCCGGTTACGTGTAGGGAAGACGCACTAAGCCATCACCCTACCCCACCCTTGTGGTACCTACACGTCTATTCACCCTAGGTTCACTCATTAGAGTCTTTGGTTAATAGACGTCCAAAACTATCCATTTTTAAAAAAGAACTTTGAAAAAGAAGTTTGACATGATGCATGATATGCAAGTGTAAGAATAAGACTTGATTTTTGAAAAGAGATTTGAAAAGGAAAATTTGATTTGATTTTGAAAAGACTTGATTTGATTCTTGAAATAGATTTGAAAAGATAGATTTGATTTTGAAAGAAAGAAGATTTTTAGAAATTTGAAATAGAGATTTGAAAATAGATTTTTGGAATTGGATGTTAAGAAAAGTTTTGAAATTGGAAGTTTGAAAAAGGTTATGGAAATAGAAACTTGAAAAAGATTGTGAAAATGGGAGTTTGAAAAAGGTTGTGACCGCACCCATAAGGGTTGCCTACGTATCCTATTTGAGGAATCAGGTCAGTCGTAGTTCAGACAAGAGCCATATAAAAAATAGAAGGTTTGACTTGAAAAAGAGTTTGAGTCGGAATTTGGATTGGAAGATTAGAAATTGAACGTTGATTTGAAATTGGCTTGGAAGATTTGAAAAGATTGGTTTTGAAAAGCTTGGTTTTAGGAAACCTACACTTAGGAAGATAGGACTTAGAAAAGACTAGAGGTTTAAGGAAAATTTGATTTCACTTGGAAGATTCAAGAAGATTTGAGTTAAATGTTGGACTTGGAGGATTTGGAAAGTTGGAGTTTAAGAAAGATTAGATTTAGGAAATCTCGAATTTAGGAAAGTTCCATTTTAGGAAAGGTTTATTTTAGAAAAGTTTCCTTTTTAAGAAATAGTTGATTTTGGAGAGATTTAGAAAATTTGATTTAAGAAAGAGTTGGAATTAAAAAAAGTTTAGAATTTAGAAATGTTTGAATTTAAGAAAGATTTGAAGGTTGAGTTTTGGAAATACTTAAAGTTAGGAAGGATTTGAGTTTAAGAAAGATTTGAAAATTTGAAATTTGGAAAATTTTAGAATTAGGAAAAGTTGTGGATTTAGAAAAATTGAGAAGCTTAAAGTTTAAAAAAAGATTTGAAAGTTTTATATTTATTAAAGGTTTGAAAGTTTAATTTTTGGAAACTTAAGATTAGGAAGGTATGAGATTAGGAAGGATTGGATTAGAAAAGATTTGGATTAAGCAAGATTGGGATTAGGAAAGGTTGGGATTCCTATTTCCTAAAACAAAAGATTGGATTTTATTTCTAAAAAGGGGTGATTTGATTCCGTTTCAAAAAACGGAGGACTAAATCAACTTTCCTAAATAGGAGATTGGATTTGGCATGGAATTAGAAGGGGAAGTTTTGGAAACCCTATATTTGGAAAGCTGTAGTTTGATGTAAAAAAATGGATTTTGGAAATTTATGATTTTGATATAAAAAGGAGATTTTGGAGATCTAGGTTTTGAGGTAAGATTAGAAATCATGTTTTAGGAAAGAAAATTAGGGTTTCTCAACCATGGCTTTAGGGCTTGACTTGGACTCCAAGGTAAGGCGTGAATTTTTTTGGAAAGGAAGATTTTTGGAAAGAAATCTTAGAAAGGAGTTTTTAGAAAGTAAACTTGAAAAGAGTTTTAGAAAGGAGATTTTGGAAAGTAAAACTTTGAGAGAGTTTTTCGAAAGAGAGCTTTTGAAAAGAAAACTTTTGAAAAATGAATTTTTGAACGGGGCTTTTAGAAAGCAATTTTAGAGAGGAAATTGGAGAGATGTTTTTAGAAAGTAAAACTTTTGAAAAAGTTGTTAGAAAGGAGTTTGGAAAGAAGTTTTGGAAAGCAGAGCTTTTGGAAAGAGAGTTTTTAGAAGGAAATTTTGAAAAGCGTTTTGGGAAATAGATTGAGAAAGAAATTTGGAAAGAGATTGGAATATAGACTTTTGCAAGCCCCTAAAAATATCTCACTTTCGTAAAACGATTCTAACCATAAGGAGGCTAGAACCATTCTAGGATTATGATTTTGAAAACAAGGAATTGAAAATATGAAAAACAATAGTCACTTTAAATATAACACTTTCCTAAAGCAACCCTACCCACGAAAAGGCTAGAATCACCTTAGGATTGTGATTTTGAAAATAATTTTGAGACAAAAAGATTTAATAAAAGTTTTGAAAACGGGTTTGATGTAAGTTTTGAAAACAAGTTTTGGAGAGATGCATGATCATGATATGTACAATATAAGTTGGGATAGTGAAAGCCCCCGACACGGTGACTTTCAATAGCCTAATCCTAAACATGAACCGGGAAGTTCCTTATTTCAAGCATGCAAGAAAGGGGGGAAAGAAGATGGGGGATTAAAATAGAAGAAAACCCAAGTGGGTTAGGAGAGAGAAAAGAGAGGGGAGAATTGCGCAAACGTAAATAGGAAACCTACCTTGTGTCTTCTTTTATTTGTTTTGCTTTATTTGCTTGCTTTACTTCGATCTTCGTTTTAATGTTCAAGAGCTCCCAAGTTGCAGCACTTCAAGTCTTCAATGAAGGTTTTGGAGGCTTGTATATGGGTGTGTAAGAGTGTATGTATGCTAGGGTTTAGTGTATGGGGGCTAAGGTTTTAAAAACCTAAAGAGAGCTAAGGTTCAGAAGATTTGAGTGCCTATACTAGTGACTACCATACAATTTTTAACTTGGCTTAACTAAAAGTGACTTCGAAAAGTCCATGAATGATTTAAAGGGCCGGGAATGGCCCGAAGGGCCGGAAAGGGACATAAACCCTTAGAATAGTGTCTCGAGGGTAATAGACTTGAAAAATGATGTTAGGACGTGTTGGAAGGGTTGACCGGGCCATTAGGGGCAAAATGGTCAATCGAGCCGGAAAGCTACCGGGATGGACTTGGAATGTCTAGGACGAAGACTGGAGGCCTGGAAACATTAGCTAGAATGTTTTAGGAGGTTTTTGGTATGATATCTAGAGCCGGCGTGATCAGAAAAGGCGACCGGCCCACCAGGGGTAAAATGATCATTTTGTAGCAAGTTTGCTGGAACTGACTCGGAATGATCCAGAAATGCATCGGAAGGCTGAGGATACTATCAAAAGCATCCCCGTAAAGTTACCGGTTTGATACCCAAAGCCGGTGTGGTTTCTGGGGCGCTCAGATGTCTAGGGACAAAACGGTTATTTTGACTGGAGGGTCTCAGAATTAGCCCAAAACCAACTGGAAGGCACCTAATCATGCCGGATTGTCTTTAGGAAAATCTTGGAAGGGTGGACTTACTGTTCTGAGGACTTAGGTACTTTCTCAAGGAACGTGGTGGAAATGGCCTTAGGGGGAGTTTGGTCATTTTTCACCGGAGTGGGCTAGCAGGCAGTGGTGTTGACTTGAGTTTTGAGTATTTTCGTCACTTTGATAGCAATCTCGTGACATGGGGGTTAGTTGGCAATTCCCTATATCGACTTGTTTACGAGTGTTTCCGCCACTGTGACTGTTGCGATGTTTACAAGTATTGTCGTTACTCTAACGGGTCGCGATCATTCCAGAGACTGCCTGATCTCGAGAAGCTGCTAAGTGGACTTATCATCTGAGAAATCAAAATTTTCAAAATGCGTGCCGAATAATAGACATTTCTTCATTGGCGGGCTAGCAGGCACCAAAGGTGGACCGTTCTACCATCTCGAGGACTTGGGGTCTCGTTCTGGTAAATAGGTTTGAAAGGACTTACCGTTCTAAAGATTTATCTCTAAAAACATGCCGGACCGGATGGACTTACCGCTTTGAGGAATCAACTTTCTCAAAAGACGTGTCGAATTTGATTTGAGTTGGAATTAGACTAGAATTCGATTTGAACTAGAACTGGACTAGAATTGGATTGGAATTGAAGAGGGGATTTACTGTCTTTGAAAAGACATGCCCACTGGAATTGGACTGGATAATGCCCTAAGGGCATTTTTGTCTTTTGCCTCTATTTGCGCCAAACGAGCTCGTGAAGCGATCGATTGACTGAATTATATCTGAAAAATTGGTTTGAACTAGAATATGTCTATATTGACTTGAATACAAGTCTAGATGAACTGGCGACTGCTGAGCAGGCAAAAATGGGGTGCTTACACGACCCATGCCGAAGAGGTATTGTATTGCATAATAGGGGCAAAACGCCCCCTCTAAAATGGACTTAGCATCATGCCTAGATTCTATCAAACAAGGGACCTCCATAGGGCATGCATTGCATAAAACCTTCAACTTCATATGCTAATTGCATTTTATTTTTCTTTTTCCAGATTCGAGAGCATAGCCAAACCTATGAGACTCTTCTGTGTCACATCTAGTTCAAAACTCATGAAAAGGATGAATCCATTCACTGGAAAAAGCCTAATATGTAGAAGGGATTGACCGTTCATCAATAATAGAACCATCCATGCCAGTTCCTCAAATGCAGAAAAAGATCTGTCAATTCGCCCTACATTGTCTGGTGATACATCCAGCGAATGGAACACCAAAGAGGTTGGCATAATCACAAAACCCAATTAGGGGTTCTCACCAAAAGGCCCACAAGAAAAGGGCAGTTTCCACAAAATTCATCCATTTTCTTTCTATCTTTCTATTTTCTACACATTTTTATTTAAATAAACATTGCAATCATGATTTGAAATGAAAAATAGATAGCTTTTAGTTTATCCCCTTTGTCCCATACTCTTGTGGATGATTATTATTCTTAAGGATTCTTCCCCATTTTGTAATGACTCGATTTGAAGGATTGGATAGCATGAGCAACCTAATCAACGAGGGTTAAAACATTCAAGAGAAAAAGAGATAATGAGAGAGAGGAGGAAGATAGACTCAACGAAAAAGTGCAGAGCTTATTGAAGAGATGACACTTGAGTGATATCCTAGCTAAGCGATGGGTAGTCGAGTCCTCAAAGTGATAAGAAGCCATTGTTCTATTCATTTAAAAAGAAATAAACACTACTATTCACTCAGCCCACTAGCGCCGCACGTGATTTCTATTCAAATATCTGTAAACCAAGAACCATCCCCCACACTGGGGTAAGCACAAAGTAGTTGATTTGATAGAATATATAGAGGTTTACTAGCAGAAACACGCTATCTTTAGGAACATTGTCTAAATTTTGTACAAAGACTTTATGGACTAAGCGATTCAATTTGAAATGATGAGAGGCTCTTAATTCTGCTACCATACGAAAAAAAAATCCCTTTGCAAAGCCCACTTGAGCTGGTTACATTTCTTAAAAAAATCAACCAGATGATCACCAACCACACTGGGTTAAGGCAAAAGCCATGAGTAAGAACTACTAAGCGACGATGAGAATGGTGAATTTCAAGAAGATATGGTTTCAACGGCATCTCTAAGTAAGGGGGTGATGTGTTTCTGGTGGTCTTCAAAAGAAGATGTTGTCATCCTAAAGTAAAAATGGAAAAGTTAGCATCTTTAAAAGTCAACTTGGGAACAAATTTCTTGATGAAAAATCCTAATCAAAAGGGAGAGAATGGTTTGGAAGAACAAAAAAGGTAGGAAGGAAAGAAGAAAGTAGGGAATGAAAGTTAAATTGTCAAAGGTTATCATTGGTCTTTCGAAACCCCACAAATGATAATGTTGAGCCTTTATACCTTTTCATTCATAAACCCCTTAACCTAGCCTATGCTAAGGCCCAAATCAAAACCCTCTCTGATCAAAGAAAATTGCTTAGTCCAAATAAGTCAAAATAATACCAAGACAAGTAGTTAAAAAAAAAACGAAAGAAAAAAAAAAAAGAGAGATGGGGAGGATGGCAAGAGCAACCTCATGCCCCAAAGTGTGCTCAGATGGTTTTAGTTTAAACAACCCACTAAAAGAAAATCTTTAACACTAATATCCTTTCATTTCTTACAAACCCTTAAACCCGGCCTGCATTACGGTCCTAAAAGAAGTCTTCTAGGATTGAGGGCTATCGCACCCAGATTTTTTGCACTTGAGCAATACACACACAAGTGGGAAAAATACTATACTCTCTCGTTAGAACTCACTCTCCTAGAAGAATGAGTGCGACTAGGTTTGAATTGAAAATTGATTTGAATAAAGGGCTTTTGGAAAATAATTTGGAGTCGCCACTTAACTTGATTAAGGTGAGTTAGGTCACCTAAAAATTAGGCACAATCCGAGGATTACACTTATAGTTTTTGAAAATACTTCCTCAATAGAGGGTTTATAAGAAAAGAGGTTGTTTGGCAACCTTTGGAAAATATTTTAGCCCTTTTTTGAAAATAACTCCATTTTGGTCTTTTGAAAATAGTGATCTAAGTTCGGAGGTTGGTTACGTATAGGGAAGACGCACTAAGACATCACCCTACCCCTCCCTTGCAGTACCTACATGTCTATTTACCTTAGATTCACCCATTAAAGTCTTCGATTAACAAATGTCCAAAACTATCCACTTTAGAAAAGAATGTTTAAAAGAGTGATGCATGATATGCAAGTGCAAGAAAGAGAATTTAAAAATAGATTTGGAAATATATTTGACAAAACTTGATTCGATTTTAGAAAAAAGATTTGAAAAGATAGATTTGATTTTGAAACAAAGTTTTAGAGATTGGAAATAGAGATTTGCAAATAGATTTTTGGAATTAAAAATTTGAAACAGATTACAAAATTAGAAGTTTGAAAATAGTTATAGAATTGGAGATTTAAAAAAAAAAAAGAAGTTATGACTGCACCTGTGAGGGTTGCCTACGTATCCTTTTTGAGGAATCAAGTTAGTCGTAGTCCGGACAAGAGTCTGATAGAAAATAGAAGATTTTGATTGGAAAAAGAAATTGAGTTGGAATTCGGATTGGAAGATTAGGAAATTTGAACCATGATTGGAGGATTCAAAAAGATTGGTTTTGGAAAGCTTGGTTTTAGGAAACCTAGACCTAGGAAAGATCGAACTTAGGAAAGACTTGAGGTTTAAGAGAGATTGGACTTGACTAAGAAGGATAGAACTTGGAAGAAGAATTAGGACTTGTTTTGGAAAGATTGATATTTAGGAAATGTTCGAATTAGGAAAGTTCCGTTTTAGGAAAGTTTCATTTTAAGAAAGTTTCAGTTTAGGAAAGGTTTCGTTTTAGGGAATTTCATTTTAGGAAAGGTTTCATTTTAAGAAAAGTTTTGAAATTGGAAAGGTTCATTTTAAGAAAAGTTTTTTGGAAAGGTTCATTTTAGGAAAGTTTTGAATTTAGAAAATTTTCATTTAGGAAAGAATTAAAATTGGCAAGTTTTGAAAAAGTTAATTTTTGGAAAGATTTGGATTTAAAAATTTTAATGTAAGAAATATTTAGAATTTACAAAGTTTAGGATTTTGGAAAGATTTGAATTTAAGAATGTTTCAAATTTAGAAAGTTTTGACTTAGAAAAGTTTAAAATTTAGAAAGTTTTGAAATTTAGAGAGTTTAGAATTTTAGAAAGATTCAAACTTTGAGTTTTAGAAATACTTGAAATTAGGAAAGATTTGAAAATTTGAAATTTGGAAAGGTGTGGAATTAAGAAAGGTTGGAATTAAGAAAGACTAAGAAGCTTGAAGTTTAAGGAAAGATTTGAAAGTTTAAGTTTTAGAAACTTAAGGTTTAGGAAAGTATGAGATTAGGAAAGATTTTGATTTTGTTTCTAAGAAAGAGATGATTTGATTTTCTTTTCAAAAATGGAGGACAGGATTTAGTTTCCTAAATGAGAGATTGGATTTGGTTTCCTAAAGGGAAGATTGGATTTGACATAGATTTGGAAGGTGAAGTTTTAGAAATCTTAGATTTTGGGATAGAAAATAGGGTTTAAAAATATATGATTTTGATGTAAAAGGGAGATTTTGGAAACCTAGAGTTTGAGGCCAAAAATAAGGAATTGAAAATTATATTTTTGGAAAGAAAATTAGGATTTCTAAATTGTTGGCTGTAGGGCTTGACTTGGATTCCAAGGTAAAGAGTTTTTGGAAAGTAAATTTTTAAGGAAGAAGATTTTTGGAAAGAAATCCTAGAAAGGAGTTTTTAGAAAGTAAACTTGAGAGGAGCGTCTTAGAAAGAAAATTTTGGAAACTAAAACTTTGAGAGAGTTTTTGGAACGGGATTTTAGAAAGAGTTTTTAGAAAAGAGACTTAAGGAGCGTTTTGAGAAGGTGAATTTTCAAGAGTGCTTTTTTGTAAAGGAGTTTGAAAAGAGTTTTGAAAAATAGATTTTTGAAAAAAAATTTTAGAAAGCAATTTTTGGTAAGGAGATTGGACAGAGTTTTTAGAAAATATATTGGAAAAGAGATTTTTAGAAAGATAGATTTGACAAGAGAGTTTTTGGAAAATCTATAAAAATATCACACTTTCCTAAAGCGATTATAACCATAAGAAGACTAGAACCACTCAAAGATAGTGGTTTTGAAAACAACAAGGATTTGAAAATATGGGCTAAATTGGTCACTTTAAATGTAACACTTACCTAAAGCAATCCTAGCCATGGAAAGGCTTGAATCACCTTAGGATTGTGATTTTGAAAACAAGTTTTGAAAAAGAAAATTTTAATTCAAGTTTTGAAAACGGTTTTGATGCAAGTTTTGAAAAACAAGTTTAAAAATGAATTTTGGAGAGATGTAAGATCATGATATGCAGAATGCAAGTTGGGGTCGTGAACATACAAGGTTAAAGATTTCACCACATAATCAAGGGGACTGAACCCATGTGGTCTCCAGTTAGACTAAAAGAAAGCCCCGGACACAGTGACCTTCAATAGCCTAATCCTATACATGGACTGGGAAGTCCCTTGTTTCAAGGATGCAAGAAAGGGGGGGGGGAAGATGAATGATTAAAATAGAAGAAAACCTAAGTGGGTTCAGAAAGAGAAGAGAGAGGGGAAAGATGTGTAAACGTAAATAAAGAGCCTACCTTGTATCTTCTTTTACTTGCTTGGTTGTATTCACTTTGTTCTTCTTGCTTTGCTTCGGTCTTCACCTTGATCTTCAAGAGCTTGCTTAGATCTTCAGAAACTACAGACTTGTAGCCCTTCAAGTCTTCAATGGAGGCTTTGGAGGTTAGTGTTGGAGTGTATAGGGGTATATGTGAGTGTATGGGAGCTAGGGTTTGTGTATAGAGACCAGGGTTTTGGAAAACCTAAAAAAGACTAGGGTTTAGGTAGGCTACGAGCTCTGTGTATCAAAGAGGAGAGTTTTTAGACTGAATTTGCAGACCTTTTTCACGCTAGAAGAGGATCTGTATTTATATACAGATGACTGATCTGGTGCCTATTGCAGTGGCGCTAGGTAAAAATTCCTTTTGGCACCACTCAGGCCAAATTTTGAAAGTCAGCAATCAACGTATCTTCAGAAGATTTGGGCATCTGTACTAGTGACTACTGTCGTGCCCAAATTTTTCGCACTTGAGGAATACACACACAAGCGGGAAAAATACTGTACTCTCTCGTTAGAACTCACCCTCCTAGAAGAATGAGTGTGACTAGGTTTGAATTGAAAATAGATCTGAATTAAGGGCTTTTAGAAAAGATTTGGAGTCGCAACCTAACTTGATTAAGGTGAGTTAGGCCACCTAAAAACTAAGAATAATCCGAATACTACACTTAGGGTTTTTGGAAAACGATTTTGGAAAACATCCTCAAGAGAGGGTTTCTAAGAAAACGGGTTCTTTAGCAACCTTTGGAAAACATTTGAGCCCTTTTTGAAAATAAACTCCATTTTGGTCTTTGAAAACAGTAATCCCAGGTTCGAAGGTTGGTTACGTGTAAGAAAGACACACTAAGCCATCACCCTATCCCGCCCTTGCGGTACCTACATGTCTATTTACCCTAGATTCACCTATGAGGGTCTTCAACTAACAAATGTTCAATCCTATCCACTTTAGAAAAAGTAATGTTTAAGAAGACATGATGCATGTTATGCAAGTGCAAGAAAAGAAAATTGGAAGATAGATTTGATTTAAAAAGAAACTTGAAAAGATAGATTTGAAATTGGAAATAGAGATTTGGAAATAGAAATTTGGAATTAGAAAAATAAATTATGGAATTGGAGATTTGAAAAAGGTTGTGAAATTGGAGATTGAAAAAGGTTGTGGAAATAGAAGCTTGAAAAATGTTGTGACCGCACCCATGAGGGTTGCCTACATATCCTTTTGGAGGAATCAGGTCAGTCGTAGTTCGGACAAGAGTTCGATAGAAGATAGAAGGTTGGATTGGAAGAAAGAGATTTTGATTGGAAAAAGGATTTGATTTGAACTCAGAATAGGAGATTGGAATTTGAAATTTGGAATTGAAAGGATCAGACTTTGATTGAGAAAGATAGAACTTGGAAGAAAGATTTGAACTTGTTTTAAAAAGGTTGAGGTTTAGGAAACCTAGACTTAGGAAAGAGAGGAGACTTAAAAAAGATTTGACATGGAAGGGTTTTAGAAAAGACTTGACTCGAATGTTGGACTTGAAAGACTTAGGAAAAGATTGGATTTAGGAAAGACGCAAATTAGGGAAGTTTCAAAATAGGAAAGTTTCGTTTTAGGAAAGTTTCGTTTTAGGAAAATTTTGAATTAAGAAAGTTCCGTTTTAGGAAAGTTTCATTTTAGGAAAGTTTTGAATTAAGAAAGTTTCAACTTGAAAAAGTTTTAAATTAAGAAAGTTTCAACTTAGGAAAGTTTTGAATTAAGAAAACTTAGAATTTTAGAAAGATTTTAAATTAAGAAAGATTTAAATTTAGAAAAGGTTTGAACCAAGAAAGTTTCAACTTAAGAAAAGTTTTGAATTAAGAAAGTTTTGAGTTTAGAAAAGTTTTAGAATTGGAAAGATTTGAAGTTTTAAGAAAGTTTAAGATTTAGAAAGTTTTGAGATTAGAAAAGGTTTGAGTTTAAGAAAATTTTGAAAACCTATATTTGGAAAGGGATGAAATTAGGAAAGGGTTGAATTAGGAAAGATATGGAAGCTGAGTTTTAAAAATTAGAAAAGATTTTCATGTTCAAGTTTTGGAAGCTTAAGATTTAGGAAAGTAGAAGATTAAGAAGGAGTTGAGTTAGGAAAGGTTTAGACTAGGAAGGGTTAAGATTCCTATTTCCTAAAACAAGGGATTTGATTCTATTTCTGAAAGAGAAGATTCGATTTTGTTACCAAAAACGGAGGATAGGATCTAGTTTCCTAAACGGGAAGATTGGATTGGGTCTGCTAAAGGTAAGATAGGATTTGACAAGGATTTGGAAAGGGAAGTTTTAGAAACCCTAGATTTGGAGGACTATAGTTTTGACGTAGAAAAGAAGTTTTGAAAATATGTATAGTTTTGATGTAGAAAACAAGATGTTTTGGAAACCTGGGTTTTAAGGCAAGATTGAAAATCATACTTTTGGGAAGGAAAATTAGGGTTTCCTAATTATTGGCTCTAGAGCTTGACTTAGACACCAGGAAAAAGGATTTTTGAAAAGTGTATTTTTGGAAAGGAAGATTTTTTGAAGGAAATCTTAGGGAGGAATTTCTATAAGGAAGATTTTGGAGAGAGAGTTTTTAGAAAGTTTTTTGGAAGGAGATTATTAAAAAGAGTTTTTAGGGAAGAGATTTAGAGAGTGTATTTAGGAAAAGAATTTTGAAGAGAGTGTTTTGGAAAGGAGTTAAAAGGGAAGTTTTGAAAATAGATTTTTGGAGGGAGTTTTTAGAAACCAATTTTGGAAAGAAGAGTTTTAGGAAAGCATATTGAAAACGGAGGGTTTTAAAAAGAGAGAATTTTGAAAAGAGAATTTTTGAAAAATATAAAAACATCTCACTTTTCTAAAGCGATTCTAACCATAAGAAGGCTAGAACCACTTTAAGAAAGTGGTTTTGAAAACAACAAGGAGTTGAAAGTATGGACCATATCAGTCCCTTTAAATGTAACACTTTCCTAAAGCAACCCTAGCCTTGAAAAGGCTAGAATCACCCTAAGGTTGTGATTTTACAAACAAGTTTTTGGAAAAGAAGATTTTGAGGCAATTTTGAAAACAAGTTCTAATGTAGGTTTTGAAAACGAGCTTAAGAACGATTTTGAAAATGATTTTTGGAAGAATGCAAGAAGATGATATGCACAATGCAAATTTGGGTCGTGAACATACAAGGCTAAGGCTTCACCACATAATTAAGGGGGCCAAACCCACGTGGTCTCCGGTTAGACTAAAAGAGAGCCCCCGACACGGTAACCCTCCAATAGCCTAATCCTACACATGGACTGAGAATTCCCTTGTTTCAAGCATGCAAAGAAATGGAGGGAGAAGATGGAGAATTAAAATAGAGAAAACCCAAGTGGGTTAGGAGAGAGAAGAGAGAGGGTGAAGTGCAAAAGCTTAAAGAGAAAACCTACCGTAGGTCTTGTTTATTTCGCTTGGCTTTGTGCGCCTGGCTTTTCTTCGATCTTCACTTCAGTCTTCGTCTTGATCTTCGAGAGCTTTGTCTTGCATTTTCGGGAGCTTCGAGTTGCAGCACTTCAAGTCTTCAATGAAGGGTTGAGGCTAGTGTATAAGTGTATAGGAGGGTGTATGAGTGTATAGGAGGCTAGGGTTTGTGTATGGAGGCTAGGGTTTGGAGAACCTAAGGAGACTAGGGTTTAGAGAGGCTACGAGCTCTGTATATCGAAGAATAGGGTTTTTAGATTGAGTTTGCGGACCTCTTTCATGTTGGAGGAGGCTCTGTATTTATAGAGATGGAATAGACCTGGTGCCTATTGTAGTGACGCCAGGCAAAATTTCCTCTTGGCGCCACTAGGAGTGGCGCCAGGCCATTTCTTGGCTTGGCGCCACTGCTAGTGGCGCTGGCCAATTAGAAAATTTTGTAAGTTGGCAAGCAACGTATCTTAGGAAGGTTTGGGCGCCTGTACTAGTGACTACCATGCAATCTTTAGCTTGGCTTCACTAAGAGTGACTCCGGAAAGTCTGAGAAGGATTTAAGGGACTAGGATTGACCCGGAGAGCCGGAAAAGGGCAGGAACACTTAGAATAGTGTCCCAGAGGTATTTGACTTGAAAAATAAAGATGAGATGTGTCAGAGGGGTTGACTAGGCTGTTAGGGGCAAAACGGTCAACCAGGCCGAAAATCTGCCGAGATGGACTCGGAATGTCCCAAAAGAAAACTCAAGATTTGGAAACATTATTTAGAATGTTCCCAAAGGTTTCCGGTTTGATACCCAAAGCTGGTGTGGTCGGAAAAGGTGACCGGCCCACCAGGGGCAAAACGGTTATTTCGCACCGGGTTTGCCGGAACTCACTCGGAATGATCCAGAAAGATAAAGGAAGGTTGAGAACACTATAAGAAGCATTCTCGGGAGGTTATTGGTTTGATACCCACGGCTGATGTGGTTCCCGAGGCATTTGGATGCCTAGGGACAAAATGGTCATCTTGACCGAAAAGTCTCGGAATTGACCCGAAACTGACTAGAGGGCACCTAATCATGCCGGATCATCTCTGGGATGATTTTGGAAGGGTAGACTTACCGTTCTAAGAACTTACGTGTGTTCTCGAGAAACGTGCTGGAAAATGGCCCTAGGGGTAGTTTGGTCATTTTTCACCGAAGTGGGCTAGCAGGCACTAGTGTTGACCTAGGTTTTGAGTGTTTCCACCACTCTGACGGCGGTTGCGTGATACAGGGATTTGTTGGCAATTCCCTATATCGACCTGTTTATGAGTACTTCCGTTGACCTGACGGTTGTGATTGTAAGCACCCCATTTTTGACCGCTCGGCAGTCTACACTCCGTCCAGACTTGTTTTCAAGTCATTGTGGCCATATTCCTATCGAAACCAATTATCTAGGTCCAAATTCCGTCTTTCCATCACTTCGCGAGCCTGTCAGGCCCAAGTAGAGGCAAAATGACCAAAATGCCCTTAGAGGCATTGTCCTCCCCTTTTCAATCCCACTCTCGAGACAGTTTATTCCTCGAGACGGTTCCAATCCAGGCACGTCTCTTTGGAGACGGTAAGACCCCTTTCCAATCCCTCTCTCAAGACAGTTTATTCCTCGAGACGGTTCCAATCCAGGCACGTCTCTTCGGAGACGGTAAGACCCCTTTCCAATCCCACTCTCGAGACAGTTTATTTCTCGAGACGGTTCCAATCCAGGCATGTCTCTTCGGAGACGGTAAGACCCCTTTCCAATCCCACTCTCGAGACAGTTTATTCCTCGAGACGGTTCCAATCTAGGCGCGTCTCTTCGGAAACGATAAGACCCCTTTCCAATCCCTCTCTCGAGACAGTTTATTCCTTGAGACGGTCCGAGTAGTGAAACTACTCACAAAACCGTTAGACTAGCGGAAATACTCACAAATAGGTTGATATAGGGAATTGGCAACAAACCCCTGTGTCACGACGACCGCCGTTAGAGTGGCGGAAACACTCAAAACCCAGGTCAACACCAGTGTCTGTTAACCCACTTTGGTGAAAAATGACTAAACTGTCCTTTGGACCTTTTCCGAGACTTTCCGGTCAAGATAACCATTTTGCCCCTAGGCATCCGAATGCCCCGGGAACCACACCGGCTCTGGGTATCAAATCGGTAATGTCCCGAGAATACTTTTTATAGTATTCTCAACCTTCCCTTACCTTTTCGGTTCATTCCGAGTCAGTTCCGGCCAACCCTGTACAAAATGACCGTTTTGCCCTAGAGGGCCGGTCTCCTTCTTCGACCACACCGGCTTTGGGTATCAAACCGGTAACCTCCTGAGACTACTTTTTATAGTGTTCTCAACCTTCTTTTACCTTTCCGGATCATTCCGAGTCAGTTCCGGCAAACCCGGTACAAAATGACCTTTTTACCCCTGGTGGGCCGGTCACCTTTTCCGACCACACCGACTCTGGGAATCAAACTGAAAACCTTTGGGAACATTCTAAATAATGATTCCAAATCCCAAGTCTTCTTCCGGGACAGTCCGAGTCTGTCCCGGCAGTTTCCCGGTCCGATTGACCGTTTTGCCCCTAAAGGCCCGGTCAACCTCTCTGACCCATTTTATCCTCATTTCTCAAGTCAAATACCTCCAGGTCACTATTTTAAGTGTTCCTACTCTTTTTCGGCCTTCCGGGTCATTCCCGGCTCCTTCAAATCATTCCCAGACTTTATGGAGTCACTCCTAATGAAGCTAGGCTAAAAATTGCATGGTAGTCACTAGTACAGGCGCCCAAATCTAGTCAAAGATACGTTGCTTGCCGACCTTAAACATTTCCTAATTGGCTAGCGCCACTAGTAGTGGCGCCAAGCCAAAAAATGGCCTGGCGCCACTCCTAGTGGCGCCAGTATAAAATTTGGCCTGGCGCTACTGCAACAGGCGCCAGTGTTGTCCGACCTCTATAAATACAGAGCCTTATTCGACGTGAAAAGGATTCGCAAACTCAACCTAAAAATCATATAATTCGATATACAGAGCTCGAGCACCTCAAAAACCCTAGCCACCTTAGGTTTTCCAAACCCTAGTCACCCTACACAAACCCTAGCCTCCTATACACTCATACACACTCCCATACACTCATACACTAGCCTTCAACCATCCTTTGAAGACTTGAAGAGCTGCAATCTAAAGTTTGAAGACAACTCTTGAAGACTGAAGGTGAAGATCAAGACAAAAACCGAAGACCGAAGACCGAAGATCGAAGACAGCACGGCGCGCAAAATAAACAAGACATATAGTAGGCTCCCTATTTAAATTTCTGCACTTTCCCCCCTCTTTCTTCTCTCTCCTAACCCACTTGGGTTTTCTCTATTTTAATCCTCCATCTCTTTCCCCCCCTTTCTGTGCATGCTTGAAACAAGGGGATTCCCGGTCCATGTGTAGGATTGGGCTATTGGAGAGTCACCGTGTCGGGGGCTTTCTTCTAGTCTAACCAGAGACCACATGGGTCTGGCCCCCTTGATTATGTGGTGAAGCCTTAGCCTTGTATGTTCACGACCCCAAATTGCATTGTGCATATCATAGTCTTGCATCTTCCAAAATTCGTTTTCAAACTCGTTTTCAAAACTGTTTCCAAACTTGTTTTCAAAATTGCATCAAAATCTCCTTTTCAAAAACTTGTTTTCAAAACCACAATTCTAGGGTGATTCTAGCCTTTCCATGGCTAAGGTTGCTTTAGGAAAGTGTTACATTAAAAGTGACCTTTTTGGTCTATATTTTCAAATCTTATTGTTTTCCAAAACCACTTTCTTAAAGTGGTTCCAGCCCTCTTATGGTTAGAATCACTTTAGGAAAGTGAGACGTTTTCATACTTTCCAAAAAACTCTCTCTTCAAAAATCTCTTCCTAAAAATCTCTTTTTCAACATACTTTCCTAAAACTCTCCTCTTCAAAATTGTTTTCAAAAACTCCCTTCCAAAATCTATTTTTCAAAACTCTCTTTTTCAATTCCTCTCCAAAATCCTCTCCTCAAAATCCACTTTCTAAAAACGTTCCCTAAAAATCTTTTCAAAAACTTTCTTCAACAATCTTCTACCAAAAACCTTCCTAGAAAAACTCTCTCCAAAAATCTTTCCAAAAACTCTCTTTCCAAAAAATCTCCCTTCTAGAAATTCCCTTCTAGGATTTTCTTTCTAAAATCTACGTTTCTAAAAACACACTTTCCAAAACTCCTTCTCTTTAAAATCTTTTTCCAAAAACTCCCTCTTCAAATTCACTTTTCAAAAATTCCTCCCTAGGATTCCCTTCTAGAAAATCTTCGTTTCCAAAAACGCACTTTTCAAAAACTCTTTCCTTAGAGCCCAAGTCAAGCCTTAGAGCCCACAATTAGGAAACCCTAATTTTCTTTCCAAAAACATGATTTTCAAACTTTGCCCCAAACCTAGGTTTTCAAAATCTCTTGTTTTCACATCTAAACTATACATGTTTCCAAAACCTCTTTTCTACGTCAAAACTATAATTTTTCAAATCTAGGGTTTCTAGAGTCTCCCTTCCCAAATCCTTACCAAATCTTATCTTCCCTTTAGGAAACCAAATCCAATTCTCCATTTTTGGAAACAAAATCAAATCTTTTCTTTTAGAAACCAAATCCAATCCCTTCTTAATCCAAACCTTTCTTAATTCAATTTCTTCCTAAACCATAAGTTTCCTAAATTTAAACTTTAAATCTTTCCTTAAATTTTAAAATCTAACTCTTTCCTAATTCAAATCCTTCCTAATCTTTCACTTTCCTAAATCTTAAGTTTCCAAAACTTGAACATAAAAATCTTTCCTAAGTTTTAAAACTCAACTTTCAAATCTTTCCTAATTCAACCCCCTTTCAAAATCTTAACTTTCCAAATTCAAGTTTTCAAACTTTTTCCAAACTCAAACTTTTCCTAATCTCAAGATTTTCTAAAACCCTAAAACTTTCTAAATCTTAAACTTTCTAAATTTCAAATCATTCTAAATCCTAAACTTTCCAAAACTTCAAAATCTTTTCAAATCTAAAACTTTTCTAAACTCAAAGCTTTCTTAATTCAGGACTTTCTTAAGTTGAAACTTTTCTTAATTCAAACATTTCCTAATTCGAAATATTTCCTAATTTCAAAACTTCCCTATTTCAAAACTTTCCAATTTTCAAACTTTCTTAAATTCAGAACTTTCCTAATTTCAAAACTTTCCTAAACCTAAAACTTTCCTAATTTCAGACTTTCCAAAAATGACACTTTCCTAATTCGAAACTTTCCTAATCTAAATCTTTCCTAAATTTCAAGTTTCCAAATCTTTCAAGATCTTTCCAAATCCAACATTCCAATCTAATTTTTCTTAATCTCAAGTCTTTCCTAGGTCTCCTATCTTTCCTAAGTCTAGGTTTCCTAAATCTCCATCTTTCCTAAAACCAAGTCTTTCCAAAATTAATCTTTCCAAAGCAAGTCCAATCTTCTCAATTTCAATTTCCAATCTCCCCTTGTAATCTCAAATCAAATCCAATTTTCAATTCAATTTCTTTCTTCCAATCCAATCTCTCTCTCTCTTCAAATTAATCTATTTTCAATCGGACTGTTGTCCGAACTACGACTGACCTGATTCCGCCAAAGGGATACGTAGGCAACCTTCATAGGTGCGGTCACAACACTTTTCAAACTTTCAATTCCACCCTCATGGGTGTGGTTTTCAAAATCTTTTCAAATCTCAAATTCCAATCTATTTTCAAAATTCCAATTTCAAAATTTCTATTTTCGAATTTCTACTTTCAATTTTCAAACTTTCCAATTTCAATTCCATCTCTTCAAATCTATTTTCTAATCAAATTAATTTCAAATCAATCTCTTTTCAAATCTATTTTTCAATTTTCTTAACTTGCACTTGCATATCATGCATCATGATAATTTATAAACATTGTTTCTCAAAGTGGATAGGATTGGCCAATAGTTAGTTGAAGACTCTCATAGGTGAATCTAGGGTAGATTGACATGTAGGTATCGAAAGGGCAGGGTAGGGTGATGGCTTAGTGCGTCTTCCCTACACGTAACCAACCTCCGAACTTAGATCACTGTTTTCAAAGACCAAAAAGAGTTATTTTTCAAAAAAGGGCTAAATGTTTTCCAAAGGTTGCCAAACAACCTGTTTTTCTTAAAAACCCTCTCTTGAGGAGATATTTTCAAAATTGTTTTCCAAAAACCCTAAGCATAGTCTTCGGATTATTCTTAGTTTTTAGGTGACCTAACTCACCTTAATCAAGTTAGGTGGCGACTCCGAATCTTTTTCAAAGCCCTTTATTCAATCCATTTTCAATTCAAACCTAGTCGCACTCATTCTTCTAGGAGGGTGAGTTCTAACGAGAGAGTACAACATTTTTTCCACTTGTGTGAGTATTCCTCGAGTGCGAAAAATTTGGGCGCGACAGTGATGTTTTCGAGTATTTCCACTACTCTAACGGTTCGTGATCATTCTTGAGACTGCCTAATCTTGGAAAGATGCTAAAAGGACTTAGCACTTAAGAAGTCAACTTTATTGGAAGGCGTGCCTAAACGAACATTTCTGCATTGGCTGGCTAGCAGGCGCCAAAGATGGACCGTTCTACTATTTAGGGGACTTGGGGTCTCGTCCCGGTTGACAGGTTAAAAGGGGACTTACCGTTTTCGAAAAGGCGTGCCTGATTGGATAGAATTACCATCTCGAGGAATCAACTATCTCGAAAGAGGGATTGGAATTGGAAAGGGGATTTACCGTCTTCGGAAAGACGTGCCTGTTGGAATTAGAAAGGGGACTTACTGTCTTGGGAAAGACGCGCCTGTTTTTGAATTTGAAAGGGGACTTACCGTATTCGGAAAGACGTGCCTGTTGGAATTGGAAAGGATGATGCTCCCAGGGGCATTTTGGTCATTTTGCCTCTATTTGGGCCTGCTGGGCCCGCAAAGCAATGGATAGATGGGATTAGGCTTAGAGAGTTGATTTCGAATGGAATACGTCCATATTGACTTGAGTACAAGTCTGGATGGACCGTAGACTGCCAAACGGTCAAAAATGGGGTGCTTACAGCTGCCCCTCTTTTTCTGTCTTTGCTTGTCAAAGACAAAAAACGATAAAGTAAGGGTCCTATGTTGACCGCGAGGTAATTGGAAGGACAAACTTTGGAAATTTTTCGACAATGGGGGTTCAAAAATGGATGTTGGGCCCAAAAGGCCTTCGAAAATGAGTTTTGGCGAGAAAAAAGGCAAAACTGCCTAGAATTGGAAACTAGTGCCACTAGGAGTGGCGCCTTTGGCAAAAAAGGCTTGGCGCCTTTGCCAGTAGCGCCAGGCTTAGGAACAAAACTAGAAAATTTTCTAGTTCGAAAACTTGCGGGATTTTGGAAGATTTTCATAAATTTGAAAGACATTACGAGGAAACCGACTTGGACATTGAAGGAGCACCTCTTGGAGACCACGGGTGATTGCCAGAAGGAGACCACGTCGCCAAAAAAGTCGCCGGAACAGAAGATTTCGCTGGAGAACTCCAAAAAGTGAGTTTTTGAAATTTTGTTGATTTTGATGTGTAGGATTTCGTTTGAATCATGTGAATTGTTAAAATTGATGCTTTGACATGCTTTGAACATTGTGGTGATGTTATTTTTACATTTTGGTGTTTTTTTGGTTGAATTTGAGTAATTTACATGATTATGTGAAGATGATTTTTTTGCAAGAATTGGGGGTTTGTTCCTAAAGGCTTGGGCTTTGGGTTTTCTGGCTAGATTTTTATGCCATGTGCCTTAGAAAAGTGTGTTTAATAGCTGTGTGAAGTTTTGTGATTTTTTGAAAACTTGGTGAATTTTTGATTTTTTGAAAAATAGAAAAATACTTAGAAAATTAGGAAAATGGGAAAACTCAAGAAATTGATGAAATTTTTAGAGTTTAAAATTTTGAAAATTGTAGGAATATTTTAGAAAATATATGAAGTGATTTTGAGAAATTTCAGGAGATTTTTGAAAGCTCTTGGTTTATTAGAAAAATAAAACGTGTTTTGAAAATTTTGAAAAATTGACAAATGTGTAGGGGTGCTGATCTTATGTGATTGTAACGTTGTGAAGTGCACGTTTTGTGTTTTGTGTTGATGTCGTGGGTATTGTAAGGACTATTTTTAAACGAGACTCTGCCGAAATTTTTAGAAATTTGGGAAAGAGTTAGAAAAGGTTTTATAAATAAAATCTTTTTTAAGGAAAAAGACAGAAAAACCTTGAGATTTGATTTGAAGTTGGAAAATGAAAAGGTGTGAAAATTTTGTTTTTGACTTATCATTTGAAATCTTTTTTATTTGTTTTGCTTGTGTTAGCAGTTTATTTTATTTTACCATTATTTTAACTGCATGCACGGTATATTAACACCTCTTAGCTTGGCTTACCTTTTCAGGATAGCAGATACGGGTGATGATGGTTCTGAGAGGAGACGCCGCTCGAGGAAGGCAGCTCAGATAGATTCCACCAGTGGTTCCAGCCGATATAGAGGTAGTCGACGATCTGCGGGGCAGACGACGTCTAGCCAGAGCAGTGGGGGGAGTAGGCCACCTGTCGATCATTTTCCTCCAGTTGAGCAGGCTTCTGTAGAGGAGATTGGAGTAGTGGAGGAGGTATCGGGTCTGGGCGACCAGGTCACTAGCTATGGGAGAGCCTCCTCCAAGCATAGGCAGACAGACGCTGACTTGGGAGATTTGCAGGTACCAGATATTCCCCCACTCGAGGATCTGGCTTATCACCCCAACATATACTCCAGATAGCATTTGCCCCCTCCTCGAGTACACTCAGCTTTTAGAGGGGCTGTTCATCAGGTCTTCGTGACTATGTAGCGAGCTGCCCCGTCATATCATGCCTTTTTGGCGAAGATCGGATTTGGCGCCTTCATGGGATAATAGGCTAATCGCCTGAACCGGCATTTGGTACTAGCGTTGGTTGAGCGGTGGTTTGGAGAGACCTTCCATTTTGTCGGCTTTGAGTTAGGCCCCACTCCCTTGGATTGGGTGATCATCATAGGGCTCTCCTTCGTTGGCCGGCAAATCACTCTACAGTTAGTCAGTAGAGACGAGGCCTGCCTTGTGCTGGACTTGCCTCTTCCTAAGCATTCTACCTTTCCAGTCTCTTGGATCAGTCAGGATGCCCGTACCTTTGCTGCTGAGCCATCGCCTGCTAGGCGGGATATTATGAGACGGTGACTTGTTTTGTACATCATCTTTAGTTGCTTTTGCAACAACAAGTCGCTCGTGCCATGTCGGTTGGTGAGTATAGTAGCCGATCTTGGAGCTTTATCTGAGCTGGATTGGGGGTCTTTCTCCTTTGGCTGCTTCCTTCGGTCGATGCGAATTCGGACTTTTTCTTGTTGGGGTAGCATGACTAGCTTCTGGCCTTTCCTCATCTGGTGGAGCTACGAGTACCTTCCTGTTCGTCGCCCTGCAGTTGTTGAGGATGACCTCTATCCTTGTGCTTTAAGGTGGGCTCGTGACCGGGTAGCTCAGCGATCAGAGATTACTGATTTTGTGATACTCCGGGCTAACTTGGAGCTGATTGAGGCGAGGGATGTGACTTGGTGGCCTTTCATTAGATCAGTTCATTATGAGACAGTCTGGTACTTGGTCCCGTTGTCCTTGTCGAGAGCTACATTTCTTAGTGATGACACTTGGGAGTCTTATCTTGGAGAGCGACACTGGCGGCAGTTTCATGAGAAGTTCCGATCAGCAGGAGCTCCGCCAGAGTATATGTTTGGGGCCTTGGTGGTAGGAGTGCCTATCCCCTTTCAGAAGCGTCAGCCCAGTGCCGAGTTCTTGCTTCCTCCAGATACAGATTATTCTGCGCACTTTGGGGCTTATTCTGTCGGTGCCTTCACTCGGTTTGAGGTAATAGTCGGCGAGTATGCTGTTGGCCAGGAGGTGGTTGACTTATGGCGCCGAGCCGAAGGATATGTGCCCCAGGCTGAGTTTACTACTGTGAGGCATCAGAGGGGTCGATACCAGACAGAGTGAGATCAGTATTAGGCCGAGGTGACTTCTTTGACGGCTCGGATAGCTCAGATGGGAGGTGGCGGGGTATGTCGTCTTTTCTCTCTTCCTTTTTGCTCTACTGTTGTTTAGTTTTTCTTTCTTGCGGCTAATTTCGGTTTTATTTTTCTTACAGGATGGCGGTGCTTCGAGTAGTTATCCGCCTCCTCCGATGTCAAGTTTCGGGAATTTCGATCCAGATGACCTCGACTTTGACCTGTGACAAATGCCCCTTGTGGGGATTTCGATCTTCTTTTGCCCCTTGTCCCTGAGATGTATTTATGTTAGACAGTCTTATTTTGTAGGTTTTGTACAAAGATGGATATTTATGGTATTCAGATGTATGGATAGATAAATACATTTATGATCTTTACAGCTAGGCATATGATCAGATGTATGTGATGGATGATGATGTTATATATCTTCTATTTTTTACATGGAGTTATATCCTATGTGTGTAAAGCTCATGCTGATTGTTTTTTCCAAATGTATGCACTTGTTAGACATACATTAATAGAATGACACAGGGTACTGTTAAACTTGTAGTCTTTGGAATGGTAACTTCTTCCTTTTCGAGGGTCTAGCCTCTCTTCCGGCTCAACCCTACCTTGATTGAATGATAGCACTTCGATCCTTTCTCAACCTTTTGATCACTTCTGCCTCTCTGCCTCGGGGTTAGTGTATATGATTATTGGGCTAAAACTCTCAACTCTCGGGGTTTTACCAACAGCTTACCTGACGCTTAGTAGAGCGATAAGTGGCCAGTCCTTTTAATCCGAGGAGACTTTGTTTAGGACTGTAGCGTAGGCTAGATTATGGGGTTTCAGAAACAACGGGATATATAGGCTCAAATTCGATGTTGTTTTCAGCAAGGTTTAGATCCATACCGTCCTTGACTATTTTCTCTGTAGGGCTAGCATCCTTCTTGGCTTTGGCAGCATGTTCACCTCATTTAGATTAAGCAATCCATTTTCAATCAGAGTGAACTTTAATAAGGTTGTAATGCAGGCCATGGTTTTGGGGTTTTGCAAGAAAGGGTAAAGGCTCGAACCTATTGTTTCTATTGGGTTTCTTTATAACCTAAGATCACCTTTAAATTTCCTTCCTGCTTTTTAACATGACTTTCTTCTCTCTTGATCTTCTTATTATGCTTTTGAAGATGACCCAATCATGATTTTCTTCGGGCCTTTCCTTAAAGGATTTTTTTTTCTTGGCCTCTTGCCCCTTGGCGATTCTTTTCCTTTACTTTGTCCTTTCTTTTCTTTCATGAAACGAATAATTCTTCGACCCTCTTTCCTTAGACCTTTTCCTTAGCAGTTCGATCTACCCAATGTGAGCGGTGATCCCTAGGTTGGGGTTTTGTTAAGAAAAGATAGGTGGCTCAACGGGTTTGGCAAGGGGTTGCTTTTGACTGTATGGGAGGTGAAATGAGGGCCTCTCTTCACTTTGATTTAGATTGCTTGATCTATAGAGCTTTCGATACTATCTTAGCATGATAGAGGTGGATACCATTCCTAGAGTTCTCGACTATTGTCTACCCCAGTGTGGGGAGGACAGTCTTGGATAGGGGTTGACAAGGAAGATTTTTGCTTTCCACGAGGCACTAGGAGTCAAGCAAAGGGAATACAAGCACATTTGTTTATTTATTTAGTTATTTATTCTTTTGTTTATAGGTGTGGGTGAAGTGAAAGATGGCTCCTCTTCACTTTGATAAACTGACCACACATTGTTTAGCTTCGGTGTCTTGTAAGTGTTGCCTTTGGGTAATATCCTCACTCATCCTTATCCTCTCTCTCTCTCTAGAAAGCTGATCATTTGGTGAGTGGTTAACTCATGCTATCATCCCTTCAAGTCAGATCATTCCATAAGATACGGCATGCCCCTTGCGGAAGAAGTAGCTTATCATTCCCAAGAGACATATAAGACAACAACGATGAAATAAAAGACTATCATTTAACTACTATTATCATTTTTTTTATGGAAAGCATAGAGTTTCTAAGCAAAAACGAAATGTAAACATCAATTTAGAGACAGAAAGTAAAAGGGATAGAAAGAAAGTAGGTGAAAACACCCCTCTCTTGTATGCTTCTTGAAGGGATTCCTGTTTTAGTAAGGCCTCGGGACAATGCCCACATCAGCATTCCATTCGTGGTTGGGATCTTCGGCTAAGGTAGGATAGGTAGATGTTTCTCCCAGAGTTCCAAGTGAGTTGGAGGTGATGATGTAGTTGTCGGCTTTCTTGACTGTCTTGCCTTCATTTGTTTGCTCTGTAGTTTCTCTAACAAACCAGTTGGGCAACTCGTCTTCTTCAAGCTTGATAGGTCGAGCCCGGGGTTTTTTGCTTTGGCGTCCAGTCGTGGCTTGGTGTTCCTCAGGCGTATACAATGGGGGATTCTTATTATTGAACTTGGACAGCTCCTGGTCAATTTTCTTCACAGATTCATATGCGAGTTCGTCTTCGGGGGTCGGCATTTTATTGGGATTGCACCGTAACTGGGTATGACTCTGTTCCATATCTTCGCATTCCATTTCCTCCCCATCCTTGTAATATATCTCCTGGTATGTCGCGAACCAAACCTTATTATTATCAAATTTTGTAATGGGATTGATAGTGGAGTCTGGTGAAGGACTCGCTGATCGTAAGCCAATAGTCTTGTTATCTATCAGGTCCTGAATCTTATGCTTGAGGGTCCAGCATTCTTTGGTATTATGTCCTTGGCCGCCTGAATGGTACTCACAGTATGCCTTTGGGTTAAAATAGGGTGGCAGAGGGCTAGGTTGAGGTCGAGGGGGCATAGGTTTCAAATATCCCACGGAGAGAAGATCGAAGTAAGCTACGGTTTGGGTGTAGGCGAGTGTAGTGAAAACTCAATCTTTTGGTCTCGCTTGCCTAGGTGCCTTAGATGACCTGACAGGTCAGGGATCAAGTTCCGATGTGATGGCTTTTGGGTCGGTGGTTTGGAAATGAAGGGGTTTCGGGCTTTATGCTTCAGAGTGGGACAATATTCGATGTCAAGGCCAAGTGGGTGGGACTGGTAATCATAGGATAGATTGTAAGACTCAGGGGTGTGGTTAAAGGTTGGTTTGAGAGATGCCGGAATGCAACAAACGGCATGGGGATGTTGTTGGTGAGCAATGGTATGGGTGTGATCTTGGACTTCCCTCCTCATCCTTTTTCGTTCCTCATAGAACTGAGCCTGCGAGGATTCTGCCTGCTAATGGGTTGCATAGGGTAAGAGTGAAGAGAGTATGCCTTCCATTTTAGTCATCCGATGTCTGACTCCTTTCGCTTCTGCTAGTAGTAGAGTTAAGGTGTCGAATGTGAGTGACTCCATGAGTGTTTCTGAGCTTTTGGCCTGTAATAACAGGGGGAAAGAGGGGAGGTACTTAAAACCGACAAAGGAAAAGAGTCAGTGTTTTATCTTGACAAGTCTTTATGCAGTGCATGCTCTATGGTGCCCCTCTTTTGGGAGGGCGGCTAACCATGATGTATTGGCTCACTTTTGGAGATAGGGGATTTTCCCTTGTATGTAGATACCTTACCGTCAAGTGGGAACCTTCAGCCATCCATGCATTCATTCACAAAAGTAAAGAAGTATATTGAATTTTGGGTTTAAGATAGAAAAGAATTGAAATACATTTTAACAGGGGGAAGGGAACATTTTCCTTGGGACTTTCACCTATTTAGTTTTACAAAGGAAAAACCTAAACTACTCTTGAGTCTTCTGATTCGCCTTCTTTGGATTTGATGTCGAGGAGGTCGCTGAGAGACCTTATTGATTGATTGCCCCTTGTCTTCTTGGCAACCCTATCTCCGTGAGTATAGAGGGATTGGGGCCCTTTTTACGGAATGGATTGGTATGCATGTCATGAGTCCTTAGGGTTATGCAGGAACCCTTAGGGTTTGGGTAGGTTTAATGCAAAGGAGAGTGACCTTGGTGTCACTCTCAATGGGTTGATCATATGCATGAGAATGCAGTGACTTAAGTTACTTGGAACTCTTGTCTTGACATGGGATATTAAATACATGAACATGGATATACGAAGAGCATAAGGAGAGAGAATGCAATAGCAAGGTAAACGTGTATGCATGGGCAGTTAAACAAGTATTATAAAGTAAGAATACGGTCATTATAACAACATGAATAGACAGGTATAAATGAAAATAAGAGTAGTTGCCCTTTCCTCCGTGGTTTTGAAAAACAGTGCGCGTGTCTTAAATCCAGCAAATGTTCGGCTATGCAAGGTGTCTATATGAGTATGAGGTTAAAGGTTAACTAATGCGTTCTAAAAAGGCTCGGTCCTCGGATCTTCAAATCTAGGCCCACTCCTTGAGGAGGTGCCATGATTGGTTAGTGATCAGAGCGGGGGAACCATCAAGAGGCCGTAGGCGAAGAATCTAACACAACATCTTGCCCATAACCAATATACCATTCCCCCTTTCTAACTAGAAAGGACATATTAGGGTGAAATGCAAGTATACAGAATGCAGGTGCACTTGCAGTGTGTGTGTGATTTTTTAAAGTGGAGGACAGAGCCCAACAATTCCCATCCATCCTGTTCATCACATTCATGCAGAGCAGTTAATAAAATTTAAGCAAAAGCGCACCTACAAAACAAAAGATGCAAGAGTTAGTATGTAGATGACAAACTTAATACAAGGTAATATGAATGAATGCATGTTTTTCTTTTTTGAAAATTTGGTTTTGAAAATTTAAAGTGAATAGGATTGAACAAGTTAATTGAAGACTCTACGTGGGTGAAGGGTAAAAAGACGTGACTAACGGCCTAACGCTCTAAGTGTCCCCAGCAGAGTCGCCAGCTGTTGTGCCTAGATTTTTCGCACTCGAGGAATACACACACAAGCGGAAACAATATTATACTCTCTCGTTAGAACTCACCCTCCTAGAGTGCAACTAGGTTTGAATTGAAAATAGATTTGAATTAAGGGCTTTTAGAAAAGAATTGAAGTCGCCACCTAACTTGATTAAGGTGAGTTAGGCCACCTAAAAACTACGAATAATCCGAAGACTACACTTAGGGTTTTTGGAAAACGATTTTGGAAAACATCCTCAAGAGAGGGTTTTTAAGAAAACGGGTTGTTTAGCAACCTTTGGAAAACATTTAAGCCCTTTTTGAAAATAAACTCTATTTTTGTCTTTGAAAACAGTAATCCCATGTTCGGAGGTTGGGTACGTGTAGAAAAGACATACTAAGCCATCATCCTACCCCGCCCTTGCGGTACCTACATGTCTATTTACCTTAGATTCACCTATGAGAATCTTCAACTAACAAATGTTCAATCCTATCCACTTTAGAAAAAGTAATGTTTAAGAAGACATGATGCATGATATGCAAGTGCAAGAAAAGAAAGTTGGAAGATAGATTTGGAAAGAAATAGATTTGATTTAAAAAGAAACTT
The DNA here is from genome assembly GCA_033060915.1 of Euryodendron excelsum. Classification (NCBI taxonomy): domain Eukaryota; kingdom Viridiplantae; phylum Streptophyta; class Magnoliopsida; order Ericales; family Pentaphylacaceae; genus Euryodendron; species Euryodendron excelsum. The sequence continues at coordinate 14,245,789 of CM065377.1, forward strand.
GAAAAGATAGATTTGAAATTGGAAATAGAGATTTGGAAATAGAAATTTGGAATTAGAAAAATAAATTATGGAATTGGAGATTTGAAAAAGGTTGTGAAAATGGAGATTGAAAAAGGTTGTGGAAATAGAAGCTTGAAAAATATTGTGACCACACCCATGAGGGTTGCCTACGTATCCTTTTGGAGGAATCAGGTCAGTCGTAGTTCGGACAAGAGTCCGATAGAAGATAGAAGGTTGGATTGGAAGAAAGAGATTTTGATTGGAAAAAGGATTTGATTTGAACTCAGAATAGGAGATTGGAATTTGAAATTTGGAATTGAAAGGATTAGACTTTGATTGAGAAAGATAGAACTTGGAAGAAAGATTTGAACTTGTTTTGGAAAGGTCGAGGTTTAGGAAAACTAGACTTAGGAAAGAGAGGAGACTTAGAAAATATTTGACTTAGAAGACTTAGGAAAAGATTGGATTTAGGAAAGACACAAATTAGGGAAGTTTCAAAATATGAATGTTTCGTTTTAGGAAAGTTTCATTTTAGGAAAATTTTGATTTAAGAAAGTTGCGTTTTAGGAAAGTTTCATTTTAGGAAAGCTTTGAATTAAGAAAGTTTCAACTTAGGAAAGTTTTGAATTAAGAAAGCTTAGAGTTTTAGGAAGATTTTAAATTAAGAAAGATTTGAATTTAGAAAAGGTTTGAACCAAGAAAGTTTCAACTTAAGAAAAGTTTTGAATTAAGAAAGTTTTGAGTTTAGAAAAGTTTTAGAATTGGAAAGATTTGAAGTTTTAGGAAAGTTTAAGATTTAGAAAGTTTAAGATTTAGAAAGTTTTTGAGTTTTAGAAAGTTTTGAGATTAGAAAAGGTTTGAGTTTAAGAAAATTTTGAAAACCTATATTTGGAAAAGGATGGAATTAGGAAAGGGTTGAATTAGGAAAGATATTGAAGCTGAGTTTTAGAAATTAGAAAAGATTTTCATGTTCAAATTTTGGAAGCTTAAGAATTAGGAAAGTAGAAGATTAAGAATGAGTTGAGTTAGGAAAGATTTAGACTAGGAAGGGTTAAGATTCCTATTTCCTAAAACAAGGGATTGGATTTTGTTTTTAAAAGAGAAGGTTTGATTTTGTCACCAAAAATGGAGGATAGGATCTAGTTTTCTAAACGGGAAGATTGGATTTGGTCTCTTAAAGGGAAGATAGGATTTGACAAGGATTTGGAAAGGGAAGTTTTAGAAACCCTAGATTTGAAGGACTATAGTTTTGACATAGAAAAGAGGTTTTGAAAATATGTATAGTTTTGATGTAGAAAACAAGATGTTTTGAAAACTTAGGTTTTAAGGCAAGATTGAAAATCATACTTTTAGGAAGAAAAATTAGGGTTTCCTAATTATTGGCTCTAGGGCTTGACTTAGACACCAGGAAAAAGGATTTTTGGAAAGCGTATTTTTGGAAAGGAAGATTTTTGGAAGGAAATCTTAGGAAAGAATTTCTAGAAGGAAGATTTTGGAGAGAGAGTTTTTAGAAAGATTTTTGGAAGGAGATTATTAAAAAGAGTTTTTAGGGAAGAGATTTAGAGAGTATTTTTAGGAAAAGAATTTTGAAGAGAGTGTTTTGGAAAGGAGTTAAAAAGGAAGTTTTGAAAATAGATTTTTGGAGAGAGATTTTAGAAAACAATTTTGGAAAGAAGAGTTTTAGGAAAGCATATTGAAAACAGAGGGTTTTAGAAAGAGAGAATTCTGAAAAGAGAATTTTTGGAAAATATAAAAATATCTCACTTTCCTAAAGCGATTCTAACCATAAGAAGGCTAGAACCACTTTAAGAAAGTGGTTTTGAAAATAACAAGGAGTTGAAAATATGGATCATATCAGTCCTTTAAATGTAACACTTTTCTAAAGCAACCCTAGCCATGAAAAAGCTAGAATCATCATAGGGTTGTGATTTTGAAAACAAGTTTTTGGAAAAGAAGATTTTGAGGCAATTTTGAAAACAAGTTTTAATGCAAGTTTTGAAAACGAGTTTGAGAACGATTTTGAAAATGATTTTTGGAAGAATGCAAGAAGATGATATGCACAATGCAAATTTGGGTCGTGAACATACAAGGCTAAGGCTTCACCACATAATCAAAGGGGCCGAACCCACGTGGTCTCCGGTTAGATTAAAAGAGAGCCCCCGACACGATGACCCTCCAATAGCCTAATCCTATACATGGACCGGGAATCCCTTTGTTTCAAGCATGCAAAGAAAGCAGGGGAGAAGATGGGAGATTAAAATAAAGAAAACCCAAGTGGGTTAGGAGAGAGAAGAGAGAGGGGGAAGTGCAGAAGCTTAAAGAGAAAACCTACCGTAGGTCTTGTTTATTTCGCTTGGCTTTGCGCGCCTTGCTTTTCTTCGGTCTTCACTTCAGCCTTCGTCTTGATCTTCGAGAGCTTTGTCTTGGATCTTCAAGAGCTTTGAGTTGCAGCACTTCAAGTCTTCAACGGAGGGTTGAGGCTAGTGTATAAGTGTATAGGAGGGTGTATGAGTGTATAGGAGGTTAGGGTTTGTGTATGGAGCTTAGGGTTTGGAGAACCTAAGGAGACTAGAGTTTAGAGAGGTTATAAGCTCTGTATATCAAAGAATAGGGTTTTTAGACTGAGTTTGTGGACCTCTTTCACGCTGGAAGAGGCTCTGTATTTATATAGATGGGATAGACCTGGCGCCTATTACAGTGGCGTAAGACCAAATTTTCTCTTGGCGCTACTCTAGGCCATTTCTTGGCTTGGCACCACTGCTAGTGGTGCCGGCTAGTTAGGAAAGTTTATAAGTTAGCAAGCCATGTATCTTGGGAAGATTTAGGCGCTGAAAAAGAGTAGGAACACTTAAAATAGTGTCCCGAAGGTATTTGATTGGAAAAATGAAGATCGGATGTGTTAGAGGGGATGACCGGGCCGTTAAGGGCAAAACGGTCAACCGGGGCCAAAAAGCTGTCGAGATGGACTCAGAATGTCCCGAAAGAAGACTCGAGATTTGGAAACATTATTTAGAATATTCCCAAAGGTTGCCGGTTTGATTCCCAGAGCCGTTGTGGTCGGAAAAGGTGACCCGCCCACTAGGGGCAAAACGGTCATTTCGCACCGGGTTTGCTGGAACTGACTCAGAATGATCCAGAAAGATAAAGGAAGGTTGAGAACACTATAAGAAGCATTCTCGACAGGTTACCGGTTTGATACCCAAGGCTAGTGTGGTTCCCGAGGCATTTGAATGCCTAGGAACAAAATGGTTATCTTGACCGAAAAGTTTTGGAATTGACCCGAAACTGACTGGAGGGCACCTAATCATGCCTGATCATCTCTGGGACGATCTTGGAAGGGTGGACTTACAGTTCTAAGAACTTAGGTGTGTTTCTCGAGAAACGTGTTGAAAAATACCCTAGGGGTAGTTTGGTCATTTTTCACCGAAGTGGGCTAGCAGGCACTGGTGTTGACCTGGGTTTTGAGTGTTTCTGCCACTCTGACAGCAGTCGCGTGATACAGGAGTTTGTTGGCAATTCCCTATCTCGACCTATTTACGAGTATTTCTACTACTCTGACGGTTGTGATGTTTGCGAGTATTTCTACTACTCTGACGGTTTGCGATCATTCCTGAGACTGCCCGATCTCGGGAAGCTGCTAAAGGGACTTAGCGCCTAAGAAGTCAACTTTATCAAAAGGTGTGCCTAAATAGACATTTCTGCATTGGCGGGCTATTAGGCGCCAAAGGTGGACCGTTCTACCATCTAGGGAACTTGGGGTCTCGTCCCCGTCGACAGGATAAAAGGGGACTTATCATCTTCGAAAAGACATGCCTAATTGGATAGAATTACCGTCTAGAGGAATCAACTATCTCGAGAGAGGGATTGGAATTGGAAAGAGGACTTACTGTCTTCGGAAATATGTGCCTGTTGGAATTGGAAAGGGGACTTATCATCTTTGGAAAGACGCACCTATTTTGGAATTTGAAAGGGGACTTACCGTCTTCGGAAAAACGTGCCTGTTGGAATTGGAAAGGACGATGCCCCCAGGGGCATTTTAGTCATTTTGCCTCTATTTGGGCTTGGTGGGCCCGCGAAGCGATGGATAGATGGGATTAGGCTTAGAGAGTTTATTTTGATTGGAATACATCCGTATTGACTTGAGTACAAGTCTGGACGGACTGTAGACTGCCAAGCGGTCAAAAATGGGGTACTTACAACTACCATGCAATTTTTAGCCTAGCTTCACTAAGAGTGACTTCAAAAGATCCAGGAATGATTTGAAGGGTCAGGAATGGCCCGGAAGGCCAAAAGGGACACCCCTAAAACAGTATCTCGGGAGTAGCGGACTTGAAAAATGATGACAGGATGTATTGGAAGGGTTGATCAGGCCATTATGGGCAAAATTATCTATCGGGTCGGAAAGCTGCCGGGATGGACTCAGAATATCTCGAAAGAAGTCTCCAGGTTCGAAAACATTACTTAGAATGTTCTCGGAGGTTACCGATTTGATACCTAGAGCCGATGCGGTAAGAAAAGGAAAACGGCCCACCAGGGGCAAAAGGGCCATTTTGCACCGGGTTTGCCGGAACTAACTCGGAATGATCTAGAAACATATTAGAAGGTCGGGGATACAATAAAAACATTCTCGGGAGGTTACCGGTTTGATCCCCAGAGCCAGTGTGGCTCCTGGGGTGCTCGGATGCCTAGGGGCAAAATGGTCATCTTAACCGGAATGTCTCGAAATTGACCCGAAACTGATTGGAAGGCACCTAATCATGCCGGATTGTCTTTAAGACAATCTTTGAAGGGTGGACTTACCGTTACAAGGACGTAGGTACCTTATCGAGAAACGTGTCGAAAATGGCCCTAGGGGCAGTTTGGTTATTTTTTACCGAAGTGGGCTAGCAGGCACCGGTGTTGACCTGAGTTTTGAGTGTTTTCGTCACTCTGACGGCAATCCAGGACATAGTGGTTTGTCGGCAATTCCCTATATCGACTTGTTTATGAGTGTTTTTGCCACTCTGATGGTTGCGATGTTTATGAGTATTTTCGTTATTCTAGTGGGTCGCGATCATTCAAAAAATTGTCCGATCTCAGAAAGCTGCTAGGTGAACTTAGCGCCTGTAAGCACCCCATTTTTGACCGCTCGGCAGTCTAAACTCCGTCCAGACTTGTTTTCAAGTCATTGTGGGCATATTCCTATCGAAACCAACTTTCTAAGTCCAAATCCCGTTTGTCCATCGCCTCGAGGGCCCACCAAGCCCAAATAGAGGCAAAATGACCAAAATGCCTTTAGGCGCATTGTCCTTTCCTTTGCAACCCCTCTCTCGAGACAGTTTATTCCTCGAGCTGGTTCCAACTCAGGCACGTCTCTTCGGAGACGATAAGTCACCTTTCCAATCCCACTCTCGAGATAGTTTATTCCTCGAGACGGTTCCAATCCAGGCACGTCTCTTCGGAGACGATAAGTCCCCTTTCCAATCCCTCTCTTGAGACAGTTAATTCCTTGAGACGGTTCCAATCCAGGCACGTCTCTTTGAAGACGGTAAGACCCCTTTCCACCCCCTCTCTCGAGACAGTTTATTCCTCGAGACGGTTCTAATCCAGGTACATCTCTTCGGAGATGATAAGTCCCCTTTCCAATCCCTCTATCGAGACAGTTTATTCCTCGAGATGGTTCCAATCTAGGCACGTCTCTTCGGAGACGATAAGTCCCCTTTCCGATCCCTCTCTCAAGACAATTTATTCCTCGAGACGGTTCCAACCTAGGCACGTCTCCTCGGAGACGATAAGTCCCCTTTTCAATCCCACTCTCGAGACAGTTTATTCCTCGAGACGGTTCCAATCCAGGCACGTCTTTTCAAAGACGGTAAGTCCCCTTTCCAATCCCACTCTTGAAACAGTTTATTCCTCGAGACGGTTCCAACCCAGGCACATCTTTTCGAAGACGGTAAGACCCCTTTCCAATCCCACTCTCGAGACAGTTTATTTCTCGAGACAGTTCCAATCCTAGGCACGTCTCTTCGGAGACTATAAGTCCCCTTTCCAATCCCTCTCTTGAGATAGTTTATTTCTCGAGACGGTCCGAGTAGCGAAACTACTCACAAAACCGTTAAAGTAGCGGAAATACTCACAAATAGGTCGATATAGGGAATTGGCAACAAACCCCTGTGTCACGACGACCGTCGTTAGAGTGGCAGAAACACTCAAAACCTAGGTTAACACCAGTGTCTGTTAGCCCACTTTGGTGAAAAATTACCAAACTGCCCTTTGGATTTTTCCGAGACTTTCTAGTCAAGATGACCATTTTGCCCCTAGGCATCCGAACGCCCCGGAAACCACACCGGCTCTGGGTATCAAATCAGTAATGTCCCGAGAATACTTTTTATAGTATTCTCAACCTTCCTTTACCTTTCCGGATCATTCCGAGTCAGTTCCGGCCAACCCGGTACAAAATGACCGTTTTGCCCCTAGAGGGCCTGTCTCCTTTTTCGACCACACCGACTATGAGTATCAAACCGGTAACCTCCTGAGACTACTTTTTATAGTGTTCTCAACCTCCTTTTACCTTTTCGAATCATTCCGAGTCAGTTCCGACAAACCTGGTACAAAATGACCGTTTTGCCCCTAGTGGGCCGGTCTCATTTTTCGACCACACCGGCTTTGGGAATCAAACCGGCAACCTCTAGGAACATTCTGAATAATGTTTCCAAATCCCAAGTCTTCTTCCGGGAGAGTTCGAGTCTGTCCCGGCAGTTTCCCGGTCCGATTGAACGTTTTGTCCCTGAAGGCCCGGTCAACCCTTCCGACCCATCTTATTCTCATTTTTCAAGTCAAATACCTCCGGGACACTATTTTAAGTGTTCATGCTCTTTTCCAGCCTTTCGGGTCATTCCCGGTCTCCCAAACTTCTTCCCGGACTTTCCAGAGTCACTCCTAGTGAAACCAGGCTAAAGATTGCGTGGTAGTCACTAGTACAGGCGCCCAAATCTAGTCAAAGATATGTTGCTTGCTGACCTTAAATATTTCCTAAATGGCTGGTGCCACTAGTAGTGGCGCCAAGCCAAAAAATGGCCTGGCACCACTCCTAGTGGCACCAGTGTAAACTTTGGCCTGGCGCCACTGCAACAAGCGCCAGTGTTGTCTAACCTTTATAAATACAGAGCCTCATTCAACGTGAAAGGGATCTGCAAATTCAACCTAAAAATCATATAATTTGATATACAGAGCTCGAGCACCTCCTAAACCTTAGCTTCTCTATGTTTTCCAAACCCTAGCCGCCCTACACAAACCCTAGCTTCATATACACCCATACACACCCCCATACACTCATACCCTAGCCTTCAACCCTCCTTTGAAGACTTGAAGAGCTGCAATCTAAAGCTTGAAGACAAATCTTGAAGATTGAAGACGAAGATCAAGACGAAGACCGAAGACCGAAGACAAGCAAGGCGCGCAAATTAAAGAAGATACGAGGTAGGCTTTCTCTTTAGATTTCTGCACTTCCCCCTCTCTCTTCTCTCTCCTAACTCACTTGGGTTTTCTCTATTTTAATCCCCCATCACGGTCCATATTTGCAAACCTTTGTTATTTTCAAAACCACTTTCCTAAAGTGGTTCTAGCCCTCCTATGGTTAGAATCGTTTTAGGAAAGTGTGACATTTTTATACCTTCTAAAAACTCTCCTTTCAAAAATCTCTTCCTAAAAATCTCTTTTCTAACATGCTTTCCTAAAACTCTCTTTTCCAAAGTCGTTTTCAAAAACCTCCTTCAAAAATCTATTTTTCAAAACTCTCTATTTCAATTCCTTTCCAAAATCCTCTCCTCAAAATCCACTTTCTAAAAATGCTTACTAAAAATCTTTTCAAAAACTCTCTCCAACGATCTTCCACCAAAAATCTTTCTAAAAACTCTCTTTCCAAAATCTTCCTTCTATAAACTCCTCTCTAGGATTTCTTTCCAAAAACTTGTTTCCAAAAAACACACTTTCCAAAAAACTCTTTTCTTAGAGCATAAGTCAAGCTCTAGAACCCACAATTAGGAAATCCTAATTTTCTTTCCAAAAACATGGTTTTCAAACTTTGCCCCGAACCTAGGTTTCTAAAACCTCTTGTTTTCTACATCAAAACTATACATGTTTCCAAAACCTATTTTCTACGTCGAAACTATAATTTTTCAAATCTAGGATTTCTAGAATCTCTCTTTCCAAATCCATGCCGAATTCTATCTTTCCTTTAGGAAACCAAATCAAATCTCCCCGTTTAGGAAACTAGATCCCATCCTCCGTTTTTGAAAATAAAATAAAATCTTTTCTTTTAGAAACCAAATTCAATCACTTCCTAATCCAAACCTTTCTTAATTCAATTCCCTCCTAAACCATAAGTTTCCTAAACCTAAACTTTAAATCTTTCCTTAAAATTCAAAACCTAAATCTTTCCTAATTGTACCCCTGTCCAAATTTCAATGTTTCAAATCTAAGCTTTCAAATCTTTCTTAAACTCAAACCTTTCCTAATTTCAAGATTTTCTAAAACTTTTTAAATCCTAAAACTTTCTAAATTTCAAAACTTTCTTAAATTCAAGACTTTCTTAAGTTGAAACTTTCTTAATTCAAAACATTTCTAAATTCAACACTTTTCTATTTCAAAACCTTTCTTAAACCTAAAACTTTCCTAATTCAAAACTTTCTTAATTTGAAACTTTCCAAAAACCAAAATTCGAAACTTTCCTAATTCGAAACTTTCCTAAATCGAATCTTTCCTAATTCGAACATTTCCTAAAATCCAATCTTTCCAAATCTTCCCAGTCCAACATTCCAATCCAATCTTTCTTAATCTCAAGTCTTTCCTAGGTCTCCTATCTTTCCTAAGTCAAGGTTTCCTAAACCTCCATCTTTCCGAAACCAAGTCTTTCCAAAATCAATCTTTCCAAATCAAAGTCCGATCTTCTCAATTTCAATCTCCAATCTCCTCTTCTAATCTCAAATCAAATCCAATTTTCAATTCAATCTCTTTGTTCCAATCAAATCAATCTCTTTTCAATCGGACTCTGGTCTGAACTACGACTGACCTGATTCCCCCAAAGGGATACGTAGGCAACCTTCATAGGTGCGGTCACAATACTTTTCAAACTTTCAATTCCACCCTCATGGGTGCGGTTTCCACATCTCAAATTCCAATCTATTTTCAAAATTCCAATTTCAAAATTTCTATTTTCAAACTTTTCAATTTCGATTCCATCTCTTCAAATCTATTTTCAAATCAAATCAATTTCTTTTCAAATCAATTTCTATTTTCCAATTCTCTTAACTTGCACTTGCATATCATACATCATGTTAGTTCCTTTTCAAAATTTCTTTTTCAAAGTTGATAGTATTGGCCAATAGTTTGTTGAAGATTCTCATAGCTAAATCTAGGGTAGATTGACATATAGGTACCGAAAGGGCGGGGTAGGGTGATAGCTTAGTGCGTCTTCCCTACACGTAACCAACCTCCGAACCTAAGATCACTGATTTCAAAGACCAAAAGGAGTTATTTTTCTAAAAAGGGCTAAATGTTTTCCAAAGGTTGCCAAACAACCTGTTTTCCTAAAAACCCTCTCTTGAGGAGATATTTTCAAAACCTTTTTCCAAAAGCCCTAAGTGTGGTCTTCGGATTATGCTTAGTTTTTAGGTGACCTAACTCACCTTAATTAAGTTAGGTGGCGACTCCAAACTTTTTCTAAAAGCCCTTTATTCAAACCAATTTTTCAATTCAAACCTAGTCGCACTCAATCTTTTAGGAGGGTGAATTCTAACGAGAGAGTACAACATTTTTCCCGCTTGTGTGAGTATTCCTCGAGCGCAAAAAATCTGGGCGCGACAGCGCTTGAGGAATCAACTTTCTCAGAAGGTGTGCTGAAATGGGCTTTTTTTCATTGGCGGGCTAACAGGCCCCAAAGGTGGACCGTTCTATTATCTCGGAGACTTAGGGTCTCGTCCCGGTTAACAGGTCTGAAGGGATTTACTGTTCTGAAGAGCTCTCTCAGAAACATACCGGAAAATGGACTTACCACCTTGAGGAATCAACTTTCTCAAAAGGTGCGCTGGAGTTGGTTTGGAATTGGAATTAGAATTGGACTGGAATTGGATCAAAAAATGGGACTTACCGTCTTCGAGAAGACGTGCCCATTGAAATTGGACCAACAATGCCTCTTAGGGCATTTTGGTCATTTTGCTTCTATTTGGGCCCAATGGGCCCTCGAAGCAATCGATTGACAGGATTAGACTTGGAAAGCTGAAAGATATTCATATTGACTTGAACTCAAGTCAGGATGGATTAGAAACTGCCGAACGGGCAAAAATATAGTGCTTACAGCTGCCCCTCTTTTTCTTTCTTTACTTGTCAAAGATAGAAAACGATAGAGTAAAAGTCATATATTGACCGCGAGGCAGTCAGAGGGACGGATGTAAGCACCCCATTTTTGATCGATCGGTAGTCTACACTCTGTCCAGACTTGTTTTCAAGTCATTGTGGGCATATTCCAATCGAAACCAATTCCCTAGGTCCAAATTCCGTCTTTCCATTGCTTCGTGGGCCTGTCAGGCCCAAATAAAGGCAAAATGACCAAAATGCCCTTAGGGGCATTTTCCTTTCCTTTCTGATTCCAATCCCACTCTCGAGACAGTTTATTCCTCGAGACAGTTCCAATCCAGGTATGTCTTCTCGAAGACTGTAAGACCCCTTTCCAATCCTTCTCTCGAGACAGTTTATTCCTCGAGACGGTTCCAATCCAGGCATGTCTCTTCGGAAACAATAAGTCCCCTTTCCAATCCCACTCTCGAGACAGTTTATTCCTCGAGACGGTTCCAATCAAGGCGCGTCTCTTCGGAGACAATAAGTCCCCTTTCCAATCCCTCTCTCGAGACAATTTATTCCTTGAGACGGTCCGAGTAGCGAAACTACTCACAAAACCGTTAGAGTAATGGAAATACTCACAAATAGGTCGATATAGGGAATTAGTAACAAACCCCTGTGTCACAACGACCGCCGTTAGAGTGGCGGAAACACTCAAAACCCAGGTCAACACCAGTGTCTGTTAACCCACTTTGGTTAAAAATGACCAAACTGTCCTTTGGATCTTTCCGAGACTTTCCGGTCAAGATGACCATTTTGCCCCTAGGCATCCGAACGCCCCGGGAACCACACCGGCTCTAAGTATCAAACCAGTAATGTCCCAAGAATACTTTTCATAGTATTCTCAACCTTCTTTTACCTTTTCGGATCATTCCGAGTCAGTTCTGGCTAACCTGGTACAAAATGACCGTTTTGCCCCTAGAGCGCTGGTCTCCTTTTCCAACCACACCGGCTCTGGGTATCAAACCGGTAACCTCTTAAGACTACTTTCTATAGTGTTCTCAACCTTCCTTTACCTTTCCGGATCATTCCGAGTCAGTTCCGGAAATCCCGGTACAAAATGACCGTTTTACCCTTGGTGGGCCGGTTTCCTTTTCCAACCACGCCGGCTCTGGGAATCAAATCGGCAACCTCTAGGAACATTCTGAATAATGTTTGCAAATCCAAAGTCTTCTTCCGGGACAATCCGAGTCTGTCCCGGTAGTTTTCCGGTTCGATTGACCATTTTGCCCCTAAAGGCCCGGTCAACCTTTCCGACACATCTTATCCTCACTTCTTAAGTCAAATATCTCCAGGACACTATTTTAAGTGTTCCTGCTCCTTTCCGGCCTTCCAGGTCATTCTCGGTTCCTCCAAATCATTCCCGGACTTTCCGGAGCCACTCCTAGTCACTAATACAGGCGCTCAAATCTAGTTAAAGATACGTTGCTTGCCGACCTTAAATATTTCCTAAATGGCTGGCGCCAGTGTAAACTTTAGCTTGGCGCCACTGCAACAGGCGCCAGTGTTGTCCAATCTCTATAAATACAGAGCCTCATTCAACATGAAGAGGATCCGCAAACTCAACCTAAAAATCATATAATTCGATATACAGAGCTCGAGCACCTCAAAAACCCTAGCCACCTTAGGTTTTCCAAACCCTAGCCACCCTACACAAACCCTAGCCTCCTATACACTCATACACACCCCCATACACTCATACACTGGCCTTCAACCATCCTTTGAAGACTTGAAGAGCTGCAATCCAAGGCTTGAAGACAACTTTTGAAGATTGAAGGCGAAGATCAAGACGAAGACCGAAGATCGAAGACAAGCAAGGCGCGCAAATTAAACAAGACATACGGTAGGCTCCCTATTTAAATTTTCAAATTTCCCCCCTCTCTCTTCTCTTTCCTAACCCACTTGGGTTTTCTCTATTTTAATCCCCCATCTCTTTCCCCCCCTTTCTTTGTATGCTTGAAACAAGGGGATTCCCGGTCCATGTGTAGGATTAGGCTATTGGAGAGTCACCGTGTCGGGGGCTTTCTTCTAGTCTAACCAGAGACCACGTGGGTCCGGCCCCCTTGATTATGTGGTGAAGCCTTAGCCTTATATGTTCACGATCCCAAATTGCATTGTGCATATCATGATCTTGCATCTTCCGAAATTCGTTTTCGAACTCGTTTTTAAAATCGTTTTCAAACTTGTTTTCAAAATTGCATCAAAATCTCTTTTTCAAAGCATGTTTTCAAAATCACAATCCTAGGGTAATTCTAGCTTTTCCATGGCTAGGATTGCTTTAGGAAAGTGTTACATTGAAAGTGACCAATACGGTCCATATTTTCAAATCTTGTTGTTTTCAAAACCACTTTCCTAAAGTGCTTCTAGCCCTCTTATAGTTAGAATTGCTTTAGGAAAGTGAGATGTTTTTATACCTTCTAAAAACTCTTTTTCGAAATCCCTCTTCCTAAAAATCTCTTTTTCAACATACTTTCCTAAAACTCTCCCCTCCAAAATTGTTTTCAAAAACTCCCTTCCAAAATCTATTTTTCAAAACTCCATTTTTCAACTCATTTCCAAAAATGCTCTCTTCAAAGTCTACTTTCCAAAAACATTCCCTAGGTCTCTTTCCTAGAAAAACTCTTCCCAAAAATCTTTCCAAAAACTCTCTTTCCAAAATCTTCCTTCTAGAAACTCCTCTCTACGATTTTCTTCCAAAAATCTACGTTTCCAAAAACACACTTTTTTTTAAAAAAAAAACTCCTTCCAAAAACTCTCTCTTCAAATTCACTTTTCAAAAACTCCTCCCTAGGATTCTCTTCTAATAAACCTTCGTTTCCAAAGACGCACTTTTCAAAAATCCTCTTTCCTTAAAGCCCAAGTCAAGCCCTAGAGCTAACCATTAGGAAACCCTAATTTTCTTCCCAAAAACATGGTTTTCAAACTTTGCCCCGAACCTAGGTTTTCAAAACCTCTTGTTTTCTACATCCGAACTATACACATTTCCAAAACCTCTTTTCTACGTTAGAATCCTACACTTTCAAAAACTAGGGTTTCTAGAATCTCCCTTTCCAAATCCTTGCCAAATCCTATTATCCCTTTAAGAAGCCAAATCCAATCTTCCGTTTTTGAAAACAAAATCAAACCTTCCCTTTTAGAAACAAAATCCAATCCTTTCCTATCCAACTTTTTCTTAATTCAAATCCTTCCTAAACTTCCACTTTCCTAAATCCTAAGTTTCCAAAACTTGAGCATAAAAATCTTTCCTAAATTTTAAAACTCAATTTCCACATCTTTCTTAACTCCACTCTTTCCTAATTCTACCCCTTTCCAAATCTTAATTTTTCAAATCTAAGTTTTCAAGTCTTTTTTAAACTCAAACCTTTCCTAATCTCAAGATTTTCTAAAACACGAACTCTAAAATTTTCTAATTCTTAAACTTTCTAAATTTCAAATCTCTCCAAATTCAAAACTTTCTAAATTTGAAACTTTCTCAAGTTAAATCTTTCTAAACTTCCAAACTTTCTAAATTCTAAATTTTCTAAAACTTCAACATCTTTCCAAATCTAAGACTTTTATAAACTCAAAACTTTCTTAATTCAAACATTTCCTAAATCGAAAACTTTCCTTTTTCAAACTTTTCTAAATTCAAACTTTCTTAAGTTGAAACTTCCCTATTTCAAAACTTTCTAAATGTAAAACTTTCCAATTTTCAAAACTTTTCAATTTTCAAAACTTTCCAATTTCCAAACTTTCCAAATTCAAAACTTTCCTAAAATGAAACTTTCCTAATTCGAAACTTTCCTAAATCGAATCTTTCCTAATTCGAACCTTTCCTAAATCCAATTTTTCTTAAACTCTTGAGTCTTTCCTAAGTCGAGTCTTTCTTAAGTCTAGGTTTCTTAAATCTTCTCTTTCCAAAACAAGTCCAAATCTACCTTTTCAAATCAAAGTCCAATCTTCTCAATTTCAAATTCCAATCTCCTCTTCTAATTTCAAATCAAATTCAATCCCTTTCTTCCAATCAAACATTCTATTTTCAATCGGACTCTTGTCCGAACTACGACTGACCTGATTCCCCCAAAGGGAAACGTAGGCAACCTTCATAGGTGCGGTCACAACACTTTTCAAACTTTCAATTCCACCCTCATGGGTGCGGTCTTCATATTTTCAAATCCCAAATTCCAATCTACTTTCAAAATTCTAATTTCAAAATTTCTATTTTCAAATTTCTACTTTCAATTTTCAAACTTTCCAATTTCAATTCCATCTCTTTAAATCTATTTTCAAATCAAATCAATCTCTTTTCAAATTTATTTTTCAATTCTCTTCTATTGCACTTGCATATCATGCACCATGCTAGTTTCTTTTCAAACATTGTTTTTCTAAAGTGGATAGGATTGAACTATAGTTAGTTAAAGACTCTCATAGGTGAATCTAGGGTAGATTGATATGTAGGTACCGAAAGGACGGGGTAGGGTGATAGCTTAGTGCGTCTTCTTTACACGTAACCAACCTCCGAACCTAGAATCACTGTTTTCAAATACCAGAAAGGAGTTATTTTTCAAAAAAGGGCTAGATGTTTTCCAAAGGTTGCCAAACAACCTGTTTTCTTTAAAACCCTCTCTTGAGGTGGTATTTTCAAAAACCTTTTTCCAAAAACCCTAAGTGTAGTCTTCGGATTATTCTTAGTTTTTAGGTGACCTAACTCACCTTAATCAAGTTAGGTGGCGACTCCAAATCTTTTTCAAAAGCCCTTATTTCAAATCGATTTTCAATTCAAACCTAGTCGCACGCATTCTTCTAGGAGGGTGAGTTCTAACGAGAGAGTACAGTGTTTTTCCCACTTGGGTGAGTATTCCTCGAGTGCGAAAAATCTGGGCGCGACAACGGACTTTGGAAATTTTCAAAAATGGGAGTTTGGAAATGGATATTGGGCTCAAAAGGCCTTTGAAATCGAATTTTGGCAAAAAATGGGCAACATTGCCTGAAGTTGGAGACTAGCGCCACTAGCAGTGATGCCTTTGTTAAAATTGGCTTGGCGCCACTAGTAGTGGCGCCAGGCTTGAGACCAAAATCATAAACATTTCTGGTTCGACGCTGCTGCGGGAGTTGAGGAATTTTCAAAAAAACAAGAGGCATTCCGAGGAAACCGACTTGGACATTGAAGGAGTGCTTCAGAGGGACCACGAGGGACTGCCGAAAGTAGACACCGTCGCTGAAAGAGAAGATTTCACCGGAGAACTCAAAGAGGTGAGTTTTTTTTTATTTTATGTTGATTTTGGTGTGTAGAATTCCATTTGAGCCATGTGAACAGTAGAAATTGATGTTTTGATATGTTTTGAACACTGCGGTGAAGTTATTTTTGCATTTTGGTGCTCGTTTAATTGAATGTGAGTATTTTTTCATGATTATGTGAAAGGGGTTTCTGCAGGAATTAGGGGTTTGTTCCTACGGCTTTGGGTATTGAGTTTTCAGGCTAGTTTTTTATATTACACGCCTTAGAAAAATGTGTTTAACAACCGTGTGAAGCTTCATGATTTTTTGAAAAATTTTTGAATTTTTGAATTTTTGAAAAATAGAAAAATACTTAGAAAGAATAGAAAAAATTAAGAAAATTGAGAAATTGATGAAATTATTAGAGTTTAATGTTTAGAAAAATGTAAGAATATTTCAGAAAACATTTGAAGTGATTTGAGAAATTTTGGGATAACTTTAAAAACCATTGATTTATTGAAAAATAAAACAAATCTTTTGAAGAATTTGGAAATTTGAAAAGTGTGTGTGGGCGTTGGTGCTATGTGATTGTGATGTTGCAGAATGCATGGTTTATGTTTTGTGTTGATGTCGTAAGTGTGGTAGGAACCATTTTTAAGCGAAACTCTGCTGAAATTTTTCAACATTCAGAAAAAGGATTGGAAAAATTTTGAAATAAAATCTTTTTGAAAGAAAAAGATAGAGAACCCTTGAGATTTAAGAAAACTTATTTTGACTCGAAACAGGAATTTAAAAATCAAAATGTGTCGAAATTTCATTTTGACTCGAAACATGAATTTTAAAATCAAAATGTGTAGAAAATTCATTTTGACTTAGAAGTGGAATTTTAAAATCAAAATGTATAGGAAATTCATTTTGACTTATCATTTGAAATCCTTTTATTATTATTTATTTATTTATTTATTCTTTGTTTCTCTTTCTTCCTTTTCTTACTTTTCATGAGTTATACTTACCTTATGTTGATATTCTTACCTTAATCTTCAGGATTGGGGATGTGATTTTGAGTCGACTGAGAGCTTGGCATGACAGTAATCCTTCGAATGAGCAGGATATTTTTCGCCGGTCCTTCGGTTGGGTGGCTTCACTCCTGTCAGTGCAACTTATTCCAGGGTTCATGGAGGCAGTGACTCCCTTTTGGTAACCTAGTTTATCTCTTTTCCGCTTCGGGGAGTACCAGCTTACACCTACTCCTCACAAGTATGGTTTTCTTCCAAGTTTCCGAGATGATTCTGCCGACATCGTAGGACTCATCTTCCCTAACGGTTATATTACAGTGGTCTCATCCCAACTTGGACTCCAGCGTGTTGTTCTTTTGTATTCTTCTTTACCCCTGTTTCCTTACATTCCAGCGGAGTTCCTCTTTTCTCGCTTTGAGTTCACCACAGGTATGCGAGCCCACTCAGGAGATTGGCATACTTCTCAAGATTGGTCTGTTTCTCGCATGGTTGCTTTAGCCCTGCTTCTTCTGAACTACTTGGCATTCCCACGAGGAGATGATTTAGTTAACTGCCGATTATGTGCACTGCTAGCCCAGATTCGTAAGGGCCATTCTTATGCTCCAATGGTTGTGGGGAAGACCTTTGTGAGCCTTACCAGATTCCAGCAGACTGTTGATGCTCATTTTCGGGGATACGTTCCAATATTCCAGCTTTGGGCGGTTAGACAGTTATTCATTGCTCCTCTTTTTCAGTATACATGGTATCTCGAGTCAGGAGTCATTTGATTGGGGAGGTCGAGGGTGGGCCATTAACCTATTCTCTGTTTTTTGTCAGCCATAGAAATCTAAGCTTTCTGAGGTATGCGCCGGTGTTGTAGATGTCTAAGTGGTGGCTTTAGCTCCTTTTGCGTTTTACCTTGTTCCCTATTTCTTATTTGAGAGAGAGAGAGAGAGAAAGACATAGAGTTAGTTTTTGTACAAAAATAGTTTACTTATGCCAATTCTAAAAGTGCACAGGTAAAAGCATGTTATACTTTTTTTAATTATTTTTTTATTTTTTATGAATGCACATGAAATTAGATGTATGACTTATTTTGCACGTCCTATTTTTTTTAAATATATTTTTTTATGAATGCACAGGTTCATACAAGAATGGAATTAATGCATGTTATATTTCTTGGATGAATTTACATGCAGGAATGGAATTGAATGCATGATATGCTTTTGATGAATGCATAAATAGATACAAACTACGCAGGAATTTAAGGGATGTACAGGTTATACATGTCATGGATGCAATATACTATACGTATATAAACTATTTACAAAGAATGTCCGAGGATTGCCCCGGGGGCCATACTCCTAGGATCCTGTTTCCTTTTTAGGATTCTGTCCCATTCAGTTTTGTCCCATTCTTATCAGGGTGTGATAGCATTTGCACCATTCTCCAAGGATCTTGACCTTTTGGTTTGCTATCCTATCCCTACTTTCTACAGGGTTGTTGTTTCAGGTTTTTCTAACCTTACTTGGTTTTCTCTCTCTCAGATTTCCAAAATGCCACCGTGGCTTAAGCGATGACTCGCGTGCCCTTTGTAGAGTGATAAACAGCTAGGCCTTCAATCAGAGAAGACTTCTTTTAGGACCGTAATACAGGCTGGGTGTAGAGGTTGTAAAAAATGAAAGGATATTTAGCCTCAAAGATCTTCTTTTAGTGGGTTGTTTAAACCAAAACCATTTGAGCACACTTTAGAGCATAAGATTGCCCCTGCATTCCTTTCTAGTTCTCCCTTCTCCTCCTACTTGTTTTGATATTGTTCAGGCTTATTTGGACTAAGCAATTTTCTTTGATCGGAGAGGACTTTAATTTGGAACATAACGTAAGCTAGGTTAAGGGGTTTATGAATGAAAAGGATACGAAGGCTCAAATTTGATGTTGTTTCTAGTATGGTTTAGATCCACACCATCCTTGGTTGGTCTTCTAGCAGGGTTTCATCCCCTGATATATCCTCCTCTAGCTTCAGCAACACGTCTGGCTCATTTAGATCAAGCAATCTTTTTTTTCAATCGAAGAGGACTTAACAAGGTCGTAATGTAGGCCACGGTTTCGAGTTTTTAGAAGAAAGAATAAAGGCTCGAACCTATTGCTTCTACTGGGCTTCTTTGTTACCTAGGAGCACCTTTGAATAACTATATAGTCTTCAAAGAGTTCACCTTTCTTATAGTTTGATCCTTGACCTTCTAACGGAGTTGCCCCTTCATTTTCTTTCTTTTTTTTTTTTTAATATTTCTTTTGACTTACCCCGTGGTAGCTTTTTCTCTTTACTTTTCTGTTTCTTCCCTTTCTTTTTGCTTTCTGCGAGACGAACATTTCCTCAACTGCTTTCTCTCAGATCTTTTCCTTAGCATTTCAATTTAACCCATTGTGGGCGGTGATCCCTAGGTTGGGATTTTTTCTAGAGAAAAAGGTAACTGGCTCAACAGGTTTGACAAGGGTTGTTTTTTGACTGTATGAAAAATGAAATGAGGGACTCTCTTCATTTTGAACAAGATTGCTTGATCCATAGAGCCTTCACGTTACTTCAGCTTGATGGTCGATGACATTCTCTGCCAGATCTTCTGCTTCCTGTCTGCCCCAGTGTGGGGGGATGGCTTCAGATCGAGGTCGACAAAAAATCTTTCACTTTCTGTGAGGCACTAGTGGGTTAAGCAAAGGGGATATTTTTGTGTATGGTAGTAGAATTGAGGACCTCTAATCATTTCAAATTGAATTGCTTAGTCCATAAAGCCTTAGTATAAAATTTAGACAATATTCCTAAAGGTGGTGTGTTTCTGCCAGTGAACCCCTACAAATTCTATCAAATCAACTACTTTGTGTTTATCCCAATTTGGGGGATGGTTATTGGTTTGAGGATATCTGAATAGAATCACTTACGGCTCTAATGGGCTGAGCAAGGGGTAGTGTTTATTTGGGATAAATAGAATAATGGCTTCTCATCATTTTGAGGACTCGGCTGCCCATTGCTTAGCCAGGATATCATGCTAGTGTTGCCTCTTCAATAAAATTCGCATTTGAGATTGCCTTCCTCCTATCTTTTACTCTCTCTCTCTCTCTCTCTCTCAGTCTCTAAAAGGTTTTATGCCCCTTTGAGGGAGTTGCTCGTGCTATCCTATCCTTCAAGTCAAGTCATTACTGAATGGAAAAGAATCCTTAAATGCAACAATCGTCCATAAGAGTATGAGACAAAGGGAATAAACTGGAAACTACCTATTTTCATTTAAAAACATGATTACATGGCATTTAGTGTTTATTTAAAGAAGATATGCGAGAACTAGAAAGACGAAAATAAAATAAATGAATTTTATGAAAACCTCCCTTTTTTAATGGACCTCTTGGTGGGAACCCTTAACAAGGTTTTGAAACTGTGTCAACTTCTTTGGTTTTCATTCTCTGGGTGTATCACCAAATGACGGAGGGTGGATTGACACATCTTTTGCAGTGCTTAGCATACATTTGAAAGTTAGGAGATTCATCTGTAGCAACGCACGGGTCTTACAGGACTTCGCAAACGATGAAGCTTTCTTCTATATGGGCGGTGATTGTCGCAGCATGGTGTGGAGGTAGTTGGTTAGTGGTAATGTCTTGCAGATGGATGGATGACTTTACAAACGGTGAGGCCTTCCTCTTCTTACTCCTTAATGTAGGTTTGACCTCTTCCAATAGCCGGGCTTATCCTTGTATGAGTTTGAATTAGGCATGATTTAGACGGGTTCCATATGCTATTTGACCTGGAAAAAAAAAAGAAAAAACAAAATACAGTCAGCATGTGGAGTTGGAGGTTTTATGCGATGCGTGTCCTATGGAGGTCCCTTCTTTGAGGGAATATAGGCATGATGCTGAGTCCATTTTGGAGGCAGGGTTTTGCCCTTATGTAATACAATACCTCTTCGGCATGGGCCGGTTGATATTTCTTTGTTTGGGCTATCCTACCTCCATGGACTAAGAGAGATTTGGGCCTCTCTCGATATATGGTTCTATGCATGCCATGAATCCTTATGGTTGAAGAACCCTTAGGAGTTTTGGTTGGTTTGATTAACATGAGATTGGATTGCTCTTTTCTCTCTACGGTTGATTAGATGCATGAGAATAAAATGATTTGAGTTTTCTGGAAATCTTGTCTGGGAATGGATATGGGTGCATGAGCATAATAAAAGTGAACGTGTGAGCAGTATGATGGCAATAAATGAATGGTTTAGAAAAACCCCCTTCTTGTCTTGCTTTTACCTTTGACTCTCTTGGTACTCGGAGATGAGGAGGATAGAAGACAAGAAACAAAAGAGAAGTTAGTGCCTTGATTTGAAAATTTTTATGCAATGCATGTCCTAGGGGTGCCCCTACTTGAGAGAGAAACTAATCATGATGTATTTGGCTCACTTTTGGAGATAAGAGTTCTGCCCCTATATGCAAGTACCTTACCATTGATTAGGAACCTACATTCATTCATATGTTCAATTGCGAAAAGTAAAAGAATATATTGAACTTTGAATTTAGAATATAAGAGGAAATAGAGTGCACTTTAATAGAGGGAAAGGGAAACATTTTCCTTTGGACTTCTACCTATCTAATTTTGCTTATGAAATCCTAAATTATTCTTGAGTCTTCATATTCGCCTTCTTTGAATTCGATGTTAAGGAGGTCGTTGAGAGACCTTATTGATTGATTGCCTCTAGTCTTCTTGACAACCCTATCTCCGTGAGCATAGAGGGATTGGGGCCCCTTTTATGGAATGACTTGAGATGCATGTAATGATTCCTTAGGGTTACATGCAAACCCTTAGGGTTTGGGTAAGTTTAATGCAAGGGAGAGTGACCTTGGTGTCACTCTCGATGGGTTGATCATATGCATTAGAATGAAGTGACTTGAGTTACTCTGGAACTCTTGTCTTGGTATGCCATATTATATGCATGAATAGGGATGCAAAGAGCAGGGAAAGAGAATGCAATGATAAAGTAAACGTGCATACATGAGCAGTTAGACAAGCATTATAACAATACAGTCATTATAACAACAGGAATAAATAGGTATAAAGGAAAGTAAAAGTGGTTGCCCTTTCCTCCATGTTTTTGGAAAATGGTGTGTGTGTTCTAAATCCGACAGAGGTTCGGCTATGCATGGTGTCTATATGAGCATGAGGTTGAGGGTTTACTAATGCGTCCTAAAAAGGTTTGGTTCCCGGATCTTCAAACCTAGGCCCACTCCCTAAGATGGTGCCATGATTGGTTGGTGATCCGAGCGGGGGAACCATCAAGAGGCCATAAGTGAAGAAACTGACATAGCATCTTGCCCACAACCAATATATTGTTCCCTTTTCTAACTAGAAGGGACAGATCAGGGTAAAAATGCAAGTATGCAGAATGCAAGTGCGCGTACAGTGTGTGTATGTGATTTTGGAAAGTGGAGAAAAGAGCCCAATAACTCCCATCCATCCTGTTCATCACATTCATTCATGTACAGTAGTTAGTATGATATAAAATAATAATGCAAACAGAAGCCCACCTACAAAATAAAGATGCAAGAGTTAGTATGTAGGTGGCAAACTTAGTGTAAAATAATATGAATAGAGTTAAATGCATGTTTTCAAAAACAACTTTGAAATTTTGATTTTAAAAATTGAAAGTGGATAGAAGTGGACAAGTTAATTGAAGACCCTACATGGGTGAAGGGTGAAGAGACATGACTATAACCTAACCCTCTAAGTGTCCCCAGTGGAGTCGCCAACTGTCGCGCCCAAATTTTTCGCACTTGAGGAATACACACACAAGCGGGAAAAATACTGTATTCTCTCGTTAGAACTCACCCTCGTAGAAGAATGAGTGCGACTAGGTTTGAATTGAAAATTGATTTGAATAAAGGGCTTTTGAAAAACAATTTGAAGTCGCCGCCTAACTTGATTAAGATGAGTTAAGTCACCTAAAAACTAAACACAATCCGAGGATTACACTTAGGGTTTTTTAAAATGATTTTGAAATTACTTCCTCAAGAGAGGGTTTTTAAGAAAAGAGGTTGTTTGGCAACCTTTGAAAAATATTTAAGCCTTTTTTTGAAAATAACTCCATTTTGGTCTTTCGAAAATAGTGATCTACGTTCGAAGGTTGGTTACATATAGAGTAGATGCACTAAGCCATCATCCTACCCCGCCCTTGCAGTACCTACATGTCTATTCACCCTTGATTTACCCATTAAAGTCTTCGATTAACAAATGTCCAAAACTATCCACTTTAGAAAAGAATGTATAAAAGAATGATGTTTAACCCAAGGAACACCCTACGACACTAAGCTCGCACGACGCGATTGTAAGCACCTCATTTTTGCCTGCTCGGCAATCTCCGAGTTGACCAAGCTCACTTTCACACATCACATGCATATTTAGACTCTAAGCCCGCCTTTTTAGCTTGAATTTAGTCCACCAGTCGCTTCTCGGGCCCATAGAGCCCACTTGAAGCTAAATGACCGTTTTGCCCTTGGAGGGCCGGTCGCCTCTTTTGACCACACCGGCTGTGGGTATCAAACCAGTAACCTTCTGAGATTGCTTCTTATAGTATTCTCAACCTTCCTCTATCTTTCCAAATCATTCCGAGTCAGTTCCGGCAAACCCAGTACAAAATGACCGTTTTGCCCCTAGTGGGCCAATCTTTTTTTCCAACCACACCGGCTCTAGGTATCAAACCGGTAACTTTCCGAGAATGCTTTTTATAGTATTCTCAACCTTTCTTTATCCTTTCGGATCATTTCGAGTCAGTTTCGGCAAACCCGGTGCGAAATGATCGTTTTGCCCCTGGTGGGCAGGTTACCTTTTCCAACTACCCCGGCTCTGGGTATCAAACCGGCAACCTTTGGGAACATTTTGGATAATGTTTTCAAATTTTGAGTCTTCTTCCGGGACAGTCTGAGTCCGTCCCGGCAACTTTCCAATCCGGTTGACCTTTTTGCCCCTAAAGGCTTGGTCAACCCTTCCAACACGTCCTATCCTCATTTTTCAAGTCAAATACCTCTGGGACACTATTTTAAGTGTTCCTGCTATTTTCCAGCCTTTCGGGCCATTCCCAGTTGTAACCATCCCATTTTTGACCGCTCGGTAGTCTACACTCTGTCCAGACTTGTTTTCAAGTCATTGTGGGCATATTCCAATCGAAACCAATTCTCTAGGTCCAAATTCCGTCTTTCCATCGCTTCGTGGGCCTGTCAGGCCCAAATAGAGGCAAAATGACCAAAATTCCCTTAGGGGCATTGTCCTTTCCTTTCTTATTCCAATCCCACTCTCGAGACAGTTTATTCCTTAAGACGGTTCTAATCCAGGCGCGTCTCTTCGGAGACAGTAAGACCCTTTCCAATCCCACTCTCGAGACAGTTTATTCCTCGAGACGGTTCCAATCCAGGTGCATCTCTTCGGAGACGGTAAACCCCTTTCCAATCCCACTCTCGAGACAGTTTATTCCTCGAGACGGTTCCAATCCAGGCACGTCTTTTCGAAGACAGTAAGACCCCTTTCCAATCCCACTTTCGAGACAGTGTATTCCTTGAGACGGTTCCAATCCAGGCACGTCTCTTCGAAGACGATAAGTCCCCTTTTCAATCCTTCTCTCGAGACAGTTCATTCATCGAGACGGTCCGAGTAGCGAAACTACTCACAAAACCGTTAGAGTAGCGAAAATACTCACAAATAGGTTGATATAGGGAATTGGCAACAAACCCCTGTGTCACGACGACCGCCGTTAGAGTGGCGAAAACACTCAAAACCCAGGTCAACACCAGTGTCTGTTAACCCACTTTGGTGAAAAATGACCAAACTATCCTTTGGACCTTTTCCGAGACTTTCCAATCAAGATGACCATTTTGCCCCTAGGCATCCGAATTCCCCAGGAACCACACCGGCTCTGGGTATCAAACCGGTAATGTCCCGAGAATACTTTTAATAGTATTCTCAACCTTCCTTTACCTTTCCGGATCATTCCGAGTCAGTTCCGGCCAACCCGGTACAAAATGACCGTTTTGCCCCTAATGGGCCGGTCTCCTTTTCCAACCACACCGGCTCTGGGTATCAAACCGGTAACCTCCTGAGACTACTTTTTATAGTGTTCTCAACCTCCCCTTACCTTTCTGGATCATTCCGAGTCAGTTCCGGCTAACCCGATGCGAAATGACCGTTTTGCCCCTGGTGGGCCGGTCTTCTTTTCCGACCACGCTGGCTCTGGAAATCAAACGGGCAACCTCTAGGAACATTCTAAATAATGTTTCCAGATCCCAAATCTTCTTCCGGGACAGTCCGAGTTCACCCCAGCAGCTTCCCGGTCTGATTGACCGTTTTGCCCCTAAGGGCCCGGTCAACCTTTTCGACACATTTTATTCTCACTTTTCAAGTCAAATACCTCCAGGACACTATTTTAAGTGTTCTTGCTCTTTTCCGGCCTTCTGGGTCATTCCCGGCTCCTTCAAATCATTCCCAGACTTTCCGGAGCCACTCCTAGTGAAGCTAAGCTAAAAATTGCATGGTAGTCACTAGTACAGGCGCCCAATCTAGTCAAAGATACGTTGCTTGCCGACTTATAAAGTTTCCTAACTGGGTGGTGCCACTAGTAGTGGCGCCAAGCTAAGAATTGGCCTAGCGCCACTCTTAGTGGCGCCAAGAGCAATTTTACCCTAGCGCTAGTGCAACAGGCGCCAGGTTTGTCCAACCTCTATAAATACAGAGCCTCATTCAACGTGAAAAAGATCCGCAAACTCCACCTAAAAATCATATAATTCGATAGACAGAGCTTGAGCACCTCTAAAACCCTAGCTTCCCTAGGTTTTCCAAACCCTAGCCACCCTACACAAACCCTAACCTCCTATACACTCATACACACCCCCATACACTCATACACTAGCCTTCAACCATCCTTTGAAGACTTGAAGAGCTGCAATCCAAAGCTTGAAGACAACTCTTGAAGACTGAAGGTGAAGATCAAGCCTAAGACTGAAGACTGAAGAAAGCAAGGCGCGCAAAATAACAAGACATAGGGTAGGCTCTCTATTTAAATTTCCGCACTTCCCCCCTCTCTCTTCTCTCTCCTAACCCACTTGGGTTTTCTCTATTTTAATCCCCTATCTCTTTCCCCCCCTTTCTTTGTATGTTTGAAACAAGGGGATTCCCGGTCCATGTGTAGGATTAGGCTATTGGAGAGTCACCGTGTCGGGAGCTTTCTTCTAGTCTAACCAGAGACCACGTGGGTCCGGCCCCCTTGATTATGTGGTGAAGCCTTAGCCTTGTATGTTCACGACCCCAAATTTGCATTGTGCATATCATGATCTTGCATCTTCCAAAAATCGTTTTCAAAGTTGTTTTCAAACTTGTTTTCAAAATTGCATCAAAATCCTCTTTTCCAAAAAACTTGTTTTCAAAACCACAATTCTAGGGTGATTCTAGCCTTTCTATGGCTAGGATTGCTTTAGGAAAGTGTTACATTTAAAGTGACCAATATGGTCCATATTTTCAAATCTTATTGTTTTCAAAACCGCTTTCCTAAAGTGGTTCTAGCCCTTTTATGGTTAGAATTGCTTTAGGAAAGTGAGATGTTTTTACATCTTCTAAAAACTCTCTTTTCAAAAAGTCTTTCTTCCTAAAAATCTCTTTTTCAACATACTTTCCTAAAACTCTCCTCTCCAAATTTGTTTTCAAAAACTCCCTTCCAAAATCTATTTTTCAAAACTCCCTCTTTTTCAACTTCTTTTCAAACTCTCTCTCCTCAAAATTCACTTTCTAAAAACGCTCTCTAAAAATCTTTCTAAAAACTCTCTTCCCAAAATCTTTCTTTTCAAAAATCCCCTCTAGGATTTCCTTCCAAAAAAAACTTGTTTTCAAAAACACACTTTTCAAAAACTCCTCCCTAGGATTCCCTTCTAAAAATCTTCGTTTCCAAAAACTCTCTTTCCGAAATCTTCCCTCTAGAAATTCCTCTTTAGGATTTCCTTCCAAAACCTTCGTTTCTAGAAAACGCGCTTTTCAAAAACTCTTTTCTTAGAGCCCAAGTCAAGCCCTAAAACTCACAATTAGGAAATCCTAATTTTCTTCCCAAAAACATGATTTTCAAACTTTGCCCCAAACCTAGGTTTTCAAAATCTCTTGTTTTCACACCCAAAATTATACACGTTTTCAAAACCTATTTTTTACGTCGAAACTATAATTTTCCGAATCGAGGGTTTCTAGAATCTCCCTTTCTAAATCCTTGCTAAATCCTATCTTCCCTTTAGGAAACCAAATCAAATCTTCCCGTTTAGGAAACCAAATCCAATCCTCCGTTTTTGGAAACAAAATCAAACCTTTGCTTTTAGAAACCAAATCCAATCCCTTCCTAATCCAAACCTTTCTTAATTCAATTCCTTCTTAAACCATAAGTTTCCTAAACTTAAACTTTAAATCTTTCCTTAAATTTCAAAATCCAACTCTTTCCTAATTCAACTCCTTCCTAATCTTTCACTTTCCTAAATCTTAAGTTTCTAAAACTTGAACATAAAAATCTTTCTTAAGTTTTAAAACTCAACTTTCAAATCTTTCCTAATCCAACCATTTCCTAATTCAACCCCCTTCCCAAATCTTAACTTTCCAAATTCAAGTTTTCAAACTTTTCCTAAATTCAAACCTTTTCTAATTTCAAGATTTTCTAAAATTCAAACTCTAAAACTTTCTAAATCTTAAACTTTCTAAATTTCAAATCTTTCCAAATTCTAAGCTTTTCAAATTCAAAACTTTCTTAACTTGAAACTTTCTAAATTCTAAGTCTTTCTTAAACTAAACTTTTCCTAATTCAAAACATTTCTAAATTCAATACTTTCCTATTTCAAAACTTTCCTAAAGTGAAAACTTTCCTAAACCTAAAACTTTCCTAATTCAAAACTTTGTTCATTCAAAAACATTTCCTAAATCGGAAACTTTCCTTTTTTAAACCTTTCCAAATTCAAACTTTCCTAAGTTGAAACTTTCCTAATTTCAAAACTTTCCTAATTTCGAAACTTTCCAAAAATGATACTTTCCTAAAACGGGCCTTTCCTAATTCGAACATTTCCTAAAATCTAATCTTTCCAAGTCCAACATTCCAATCCAATCTTTCTTAATCTCAAGTCTTTCCTAGGTCTCCTACCTTTCCTAAGTCGAGGTTTCCTAAACCTCCATCTTTTCAAAACCAAGTCTTTCCAAAATCAATCTTTCCAAAGCAAGTCCAATCTTCTCAATTTCAATTTCCAATCTCCTCTTCTAATCTCAAATCAAATCCAATTTTTAATTCAATCTCTCTCTTCAAGTCAATCTGTTTTCAATCGGACTCCGGTCTGAACTACGACTGACCTGATTCCCCCAAAGGGATACGTAGGCAACCTTCCTAGGTGCGGTCACAACACTTTTCAAACTTTCAATTCCACCTTCATAGGTGCGGCCACAATATTTTTCCAACTTTCAATTCCACCCTCATGGGTGCAGTTTTCACATTTTTCAAATCTCAAATTCCAATCTATTTTCAAAATTCCAATTTCAAAATTTCTATTTTCAAATTTCTATTTCCAAATTTTTAAACTTTCCAATTTCAATTCCATCTCTTCAAATCTATTTTCAAATCAAATCAAACTCTTTTCAAATCTATTTTTCAATTCTCTTCTATTGCACTTGCATATCATGCATCATATTTTTCAAACATTATTTTTCTAAAGTGAATAGGTTGAACACATGTTAATTAAAGACTCTCATAGGTGAATCTAGGGTAGATTGACATGTAGGTACCAAAAGGGCGGGGTAGGATGATAGCTTAGTGCGTCTTCCCTACACGTAACCAACCTCCGAACCTAGATCACTAATTTCAAAGATCAAAAAGGAGTTATTTTTCAAAAAGGGCTAAATGTTTTCCAAAGGTTGCCAGACAACCTGTTTTTATTAAAAACCCTCTTTCGAGGAGATATTTTCAAAAATCGCTTTCCAAAACCCTAAGTATAGTCTTCGGATTATTTTTAGTTTTTAGGTGACCTAACTCACCTTAATCAAGTTAGGTGGCAACTCCGAATCTTTTTCAAAAGCCCTTTATTCAAATCTATTTTCAATTCAAACCTAGTCGCACTCATTCTTCTAGGAGGGTGAGTTCTAACGAGAGAGTACAACATTTTTCCCGCTTGTGTGAGTGTTCCTCGAGTGCGAAAAATCTGGGCGCGACACCGGTCCCTTAAACTGTTCCCGGACTTTCCGGAGTCACTCTTAGTGAAGCTAGGCTAAAAATTACATGGTAGTCACTAGTACAGGCGCTCAAATCTAGTCAAAGATACATTGCTTGCCGACCTTAAATATTTTCTAAATGGCTGGCGCCACTCCTAGTGACGCCAGTGTAAAGTTTGCCCTAGCGCCACTGCAACAGGCGCCGGTGTTGTTCAACCTCTATAAATACAGAACCTCTTCTAACGTGAAAGGGGTCCGTAAACTCAGTCTAAAAAACATATATTTCGATATACAGAGCTCGAACAGTTCCTAAACCCTAGCTTCTCTAGGTTTTCTAAACCCTAGCCACCATATACAAATCCTAAGCCTTATAAACACTCATACACACCCCCATACGCTTATACACTAGCCTCCAACCCTCTTTTGAAGACTTAAAGAGCTACAATATGAAGTCTTGAAGATTGAGGATAAACTCTTGAAGATTGAAGACGAAGATCAAGAAGAAGACCGAAAAAAAGCAAGGCGTGCAAAGCAAGCAAAATAAACAAGACATACGGTAGGCTTTCTCTTTAAGTTTTTGCACTTCCCCCTCTCTCTTCTCTCTCCTAACCCACTTGGGTTTTCTCTATTTTAATCCCCCATCTCTTTCCCTCCCTTTCTTTGCATGCTTGAAACAAGGGGATTCCCAGTCCATGTGTAGGATTGGACTATTGGAGAGTCACCGTGTCGGGGGCTTTCTTTTAGTCTAACTGGAGACCACGTGAGTTTAGCCCCCTTGATTATGTGGTGAAGCCTTAACCTTGTATGTTCACGACCCCAAATTTGCATTGTGCATATCATGATCTTGCATCTCTCCAAAATCGTTTTCAAACTCGTTTTCCAAAACTTGCATTAAAACTTGTTTTCAAAATTGCATCAAAATCTCATTTTTCAAAACTTGTTTTCAAAATCACAAATCCTAAGGTGATTCTAGCCTTTCCATGGCTATAGTCGCTTTAGGAAAGTGTTACATTTAAAGTGACCAATATGGTCCATATTTTCGAAATCTTTGTTGTTTTCAAAACCACTTTCTTAAAGTGGTTCTAGCCTTCTTATGGTTAGGATCACTTTAGGAAAGTGAGACATTTTTATACTTTCCAAAAAGCTTTCTTTTCCTAAGAAAACTCTTATTCAACATACTTTCCTAAAACTCTCATTTCCAAAGTTGTTTTCAAAAATTCCCCCAAAAAATCTATTTTTCAAAACTCGCTTTTTCAACTCCTTTCCAAAATCCACTTTCTAAAAATGCTCCTAAAAATCTTTCTAAAAACTCTCTTCCCAAAATCTTCATTCTAGAAATTCCCCTCTAGGATTTTCCTTCTAAAAACTCGTTTCCAAAAACACACTTTTCAAAAACTCCTTTTTTAAAATCTCTTTCCGAAAACTCTATCTTTAAATTCATTTTCCAAAAACTCCTCTCTAGGACTCCCTTCTAAAAATCATCGTTTCCAAAAATGCACTTTCCAAAAATCCCTTTTCTTGATACCCAAGTCAAGCTCTAGAACTCACGATTAGGAGACCCTAATTTTCCTTCAAAAAATATGGTTTTCAAACTTGCCTTAAAACCTAGGTTTCCAAAACCTCTTATTTTCTACATCAAAACTATACATATTTCCAAAACATATTTTTTACGTCAAAATTATAGTTTTCCAAATCTAGGGTTTCTAAAACTTCCCTTCCCAAATCCTTATCTAATCCAATCTCCCGTTTAGAAAAGTAGATCCAATCCTCCGTTTTTGGAAATAAAATTAAACATTCTCTTTTAGAAACAAAATCTAATCCCTTGTTTTAGGAAATAGGAATCTTAACCCTTCTTAATCCAAATCTTTCCTTAAACATTAAGCTTTCAAATCTTTCCTAATTCAACCCTTTCCTAATCCTACCCCTTTTCAAATCTTAACTTTCCAAATCTAAGTTTTCAAATCTTTCCTAAACTCAAACCTTTCTTGATCTCAAGATTTTATAAAACTCTAAAACTTTCTAAATCTTAAACTTTCCAAATTTCAAATCTTTCCAAATTCAAAGCTTTCTAAATTCAAGACTTTCTTAAGTAAATTCTTCTAAAACTTCTTAAATCTTTCTAAATTCTTAATTTTCCTAAACTCAAATCTTTCCAAATCTAAAACCTTTCTAAACTCAAAACCTTCCCATTTTCAAAACTTCCCTATTTCAAACCTTTCCAAATTCTAAACTTTCTAATTTTCAAAACTTCTTAATTTCAAAACCTTTCCTTAAACAACACTTTCCTAAGTTGAAATTTTCTTAATTCAAAACTTTCCTAAATTGAAACTTTCTTATTTTCAAAACTTTCCTAATTCAAAACTTTCCTAAGTCGAAGCTTTCCTAATTCGAAACTTTCCTAAACCAAAGCTTTCCTAAGTTGAAACTTTCCTAAACCAAAACTTTCTTAAAATGACACTTTCCTAATTTGAACCTTTCCTAATTCGAACTTTTCCTAAATTTAATCCAATCTGTTTCCAATCTTCAACGTCCAACATTCGAGTCCAATCTTTCTTAATCTCAAGTCCTTTCTAAATTCTCTCTTTCCTAAGTCTAGGTTTCCTAAAACCAAGTTTTTCAAAGTCAAATCTTTTCAAATCTTCCAATCAAAGTTCAGTTTCTCAATCTTCCAATTCAATTTCCAAGTCAATCTCTTTCTTCCAATCAACTCTTCTATTTTCAATCAGACTCTTGTCCGAACGACGACTGACAAGATTTCTCCAAAAGAATACGTAGGCAACCTTCATAGGTGCGATCACAACATTTTTCAAATTTCAAATTCTACAACATATTTCAAATTTCTAATTCCACAATCTTTTCAAATCTCCAATCGATTTTCAAATTTTCAATTTCAAATTTCTATTTTCAATCTTCAATTTCAATTTCCAAAATCTTGTTTCCAAATTCAAACTTCCATTTCTTTCTTTTCAAATGAAATGAAATCAAATTCTTTTCAAATCTATTTCTAAATTAATTCTCTTCTATTGCACTTGCATATCATGTATCATGATAGTTTTCAAACATTGTTTTTTTCAAGGTGAATAGGATTGAACATTAATTAGTTGAAGACTCTCGTAGGTGAATCTAGGGTAGATTGACATGTAGGTACTAAAAGGGCGGGGTAGGGCGATGACTTAGTGCGTCTTTCCTACACGTAACCAACCTTCGAACCTAGAATCACTGATTTCAAAGACCAAAACGGAGTTATTTTCAAAAAAGGGCTAAATATTTTCCAAAGGTTACAAAACAACCTGTTTTTCTTAAAAACCCTTCTTGAGGAGATATTTTCAAAATCATTTTTCAAAAACCCTAAGTGTAATGTCTGGATTATTCTTAGTTTTTAGGTGACCTAACTTACCTTAATCAAGTTAGGTGGCAACTCCAAATCTTTTTCAAAAGCCCTTTATTCAAATCAAATTTTCAATTCAAACCTAGTCGCACTCATTCTTCTAGGAGGGTGAGTTCTAACGAGAGAGTACAGCATTTTTCCCGCTTGGGTGAGTATTCCTCGAGTGTGAAAAATCTGGGCGCGACAGCGATAAAAGTTCCCTGGAGCGTCTCGCAGACGCTCTGCCTAAATTGTCTTTTCCCCTGATTCTCTGGTTATAACGCACCGTCAACCAACTTGAGAAATGCGTAAATCAAGGAATTCTCGAAGGCTCGTCCATAGATCTTTCCATCGATACGGTTCGATCGAATAGATCGCCCCCCGAAGCCCTCCATCATACAGTGTGCAAACCATGACTTTCAACAACCCCTAGAGCGTCTTGCAGACGCTCTGTCATGGTTGACTTTTTCTCCGATTCCTTAATTAAAATGCACCGTTAAACGACTTGAGAAATGCGTAAAATTGGAAATTCCAGAAAGTATTCCCAAAGTATTTTCCATCGGTACAGTCCGATTGAGTAGATCGCTTCTCGAAGGCTTCGATCACACGAAATGAAAACAGCTACTTTCGAACACCCACAGAGCATATCACAGGCGCTTTGCAAAAGTGTCCTTTTTGGCACACTTTCCAAGACGATGTCACTCACCTCCAAACATAATTCAAACTTTTTGAGAACATGAAAGTTCATCAGAAGCACTAGGAGAACATCCCGAGTGCGACCGATTCTCCCGGAACCTTCCCGATTGACCCGATTATCGAGGCAAATTTTGGACGAACTTTCCCGGTGATGGAGCGTATGCTACATGCCCTCAAATTTTGATCAGATCGATCGACTTTCGATCAACGGTCGAGATTTAACCAGTACACAGGGTGCCACGTGTTATTCTGGCAATGGAACAGTACCTACGCATATCCTACATGCGCAAGGCCAAATGTTGGTCTTGCGCATGTAGCACATGCACAAGGTCTGTTCCAGATTGCCTATAAATAGAGACCTCCCCCCTTGCATATTCCAGGTCCGAAATTGATACGAAACTCTACTGAAATCACTCCAGAAACTCGAATATCTACATATATTCCTCCCCTCCAACACTTAGGCTAGATTCTACCCCTCCTAAGCCTATACACTCCATATACAAGGCCTCGTACACACTTATACACTCCACTCTAGCCTCTCAAGCTTTCTTGAAGTCACTCAAGCTCCAATCAAGACATCCATTGAAGACTACAAATGTGTTGAAGGCAAAAGGCTATATCCCTTTTACATTTATGCTCTCCCCCACTCTTTTTTTCTCCCTCTTAGCCTACTTAGGCTATTCTCTATTTTAATCCCCATCTTCAACCCCCTTTCTTACATGCTTGAGCCAAGAGGGCTCTTAGATCATGCCTAGAGGAAAGCAAGTAAGAGCCACCGTGTAGGGGGACCTCTCACTAGCCTACATTAAGATGGTATGGCCTAGGAGCCCTTTGTTTATATGGTGTAGCCTAAAAGCCTTGTATGTAAATCATGACCCCTTGCATATTCCTATTTTGATCATGTCTTGTGTGCTTTGCTTCATTTTATGCTTATTGTCATGCTCCACAATGCTTACATTGCTCTTAATTTTATGCCATTTCCAAGCTCTACATTTCTTTCAAAAATTATTCCAAGAGTTGGCCCCTTGAAGTCTAGGATGAGACCTTAGGAGTCATGCCTTAGAAAATTCCTCACTACCCCCTAATTCACACTTTTGCATCATTGCATTTCAACTTGCACAAAAGTTGCTTTCAAACTCCCTAATTTTTAAGGTTTCCATTCTCTCAAATTTAGTGGCTAAAATGGCCCCATGGAACCCTCTCTTGAGGGGTCTCCCTTTATATTGGCCTTAGGAGCCCTAAATTGTTAGAATGGCTCTCTTTTCTCTTTATACTTGCCTAAGAATGATGTTCAAACTCTTTGAATTCTATGGTTTCTATTCTCTCAAGTTTGGCAGTTGGAATGGCCCCATGGAACCCTCTCTTGAGTGGTCTCCCTTTTGTTGGCCATATGAATCTTCTCTTGATGGAATGTTCCCTTTGAAAAATGATTTTCAAAATCCTTCTCAGAAGATGATTTTCAAAAGTGCATTCTCTCCATCTTTGCATTAAAAATGATTTTTCAAAAATTGCCATCATTATGTTGATTTTTGAAACCCCCACTCTTGCCAAGATAAAGGTTATGATGTTCATAAGGAAACCTTCCTTGGAATGGTCTCCAATCACCAACCATGTAAACTATGCTCTTGGCTAGAGTCAAAATTTTCATGGAAATGATCTTCAAAAGGGTTGTCCACCAAAGTCTCTTGCATAGCATGTTTTGTCCTTTAAAATTCTCTCCAAAAATGCATTAGACCAATTTTCAAAACCAACTTCCAATCCAATCCTAGATTAATTTGACCCTAGTTGTCCAATCCTAAGTTAACTTGACCCTAGTTGACTAACCCTAGGTTAACTTGACCATAGTTATCCAACCCTAGGTTAACTTGACCCTAGTTCACTCATCTTAGGTTAACCTAACCCTAAGTCATCCTAACCTTAGGTTAACCCAACCTTAGTTAGTTAACAATGGGTCATCTTAACCCTAGGTTAACCTAACCCAAGTTAGTTAACCTTAGGTCACCTCTAACCCAACCTAGGTTAATATGCTTCAAGGTTCCAACTCTTGAACCCTTCTCTAAATGATTACCCAATTTTAAACAATTCTCATAACTCATATTTCCAAAATCCCCCACTCGCACGATTCCAAAAAAAAAAACTCCATAAACTTTTCAAATGTTCCTACACTCCATCTTCAAGGCGTTTTAAAAAATGTTTTCAAAAGGTCACAAACCTAAGGTGTCCCTAGCCCTCTCATGGTTAGAGATTCCAAGGACAAGGTGACATATCAAGAACAACCTCTAAGGTTGTCCATATTAGGACTCCAAACCCTTAGCCATATCCAAAAACCACTTTCAAAAACTAATTCATCAAAACGTTCTAAAGTCGTGCTTCCAAGGTTTTCAAAACAAGACTTCAAAAACACTTTCAACTTCTCTTGAGACTTGCCAAAGCTTTTTCCAAAACTCCCTTAAGTTGATCCAAAAACATTTTCAAAACACTCCACCATCCAATTTCAAGTCAAAAACTTCCAAGACCACAAGGAGCCTTCAACTTCTAAGACTACAAAGAGTCTTCAACTTCCAAAGACCTCAAAGTGTCTTAAGCTTTTCCAAAGACCCCAAAGTGTCTTCAAACCTTCTAAAGGCCCTAATACGCCTATTTTCCATTAGGCTCTTGCCTAAACTACGAATGACCTGATTCTCGCCAAATGAGATACGTAGGTAACCAAAAATGGTGCGGTCATAACTTTTATTTCAACCCCAATCCCTTTTTCAAAAATTCCAATCAATTCAAAGTTCCTATTCCAAACTCTTTCAAAACCCTTATTATTTTCAAACTTCTTTCAAAAACGTGCATCATGCATCAATCATCTGAAAAGTGATGACTTGACCCCGTCTTCAAAATTCTAAAGTGGATATTAAGTGGACAATGGTAGCCGGTTATTCTAAGTGAGTGAACAAAGGGTAATTAGACATGTAGGTACTGAAAGGGCGGGGTAGGATGATGATCTTAGGATATCTTCCCTACACGTAACCAACCCCTGAACCATAGATTTCTGTTTTCGAAAGACCAAAATAGAGTTATTTTCCGAAAGGGCTTAAATCTTTCCGAAAGTTGCCAAACAACCTATTTTCTTAAAAAACCTCTCTTGAAGGAGTTTTCAAAAATTTTTTTCGAAAATCCTAAGTTTAGTCCTCGAATTAATACTTAGTTTTGGGTGTCCTAACTCATCTCGGTCAATTTAGGTGGCGACTCCTATTTTTCTAGAAAGCCCTTAGTCAAATCAATTTTCAAACCTAGTCGCACTTGTTCTTCTAGGAGGACGAGTTCTAGTGACAGAATTCCGTGCTTTAGGATCTTGGAGCCGAAAGGACCTTGGACACCCAAAAACTGGGGCGCGACAGCTGGCGACTCCACTGGGGAAACTTAGAGGGTTAGGCCATTAACGTGTCTCTTCACCCTTCACTCACCCAGAATCTCTGGTTACGCAGACCAGTTTTATCCACTCTTCAAATTTTTCAAATTCCTAAAGCAAACCTTACTTTTCAAAATGATTTTCAAATAAGTGTCATCACTTACATCCATTGCTTACATTCATGTTCTTGCATTGGTCATCCATTTTACCTTACATTGAGTTTTTCAAAAAGTTACTAACTCTTTGCATTTTTCTTTTGTAGGTGGACCCTTGTTCACATTTTATTTCATGTCTTATTTATTGCCATGTATGTGAATGAATGGACAGGATGTGATGTGTGTTGTTAGGTCATTTCCTCCATTTTTCCAAAATTTCACACACACTTGGTGCGCTCACTTGCATTTGCATCTTACATGTATTACCTGGTTACTACACTTCTAGATAGAAGGGGGAACAGTATATTGACTGTGGGCGGATGCTGTGTCAGTTTCTTAGCCTACGGTCTCTTGATAGTTCCCCCGTTTAAACCACCAACCAAAGATGGAGTTCACCCTTTCGGGGGTAGACGCTAGAGGTTTGAAGGTTCGGGAACCGAGCGTTTTAGGAAGCATTAGCAAACCCCCAACCTCATGCTTATGTAGCACCCCATGCATAGCCGAACCTCTGCCGGATTTAAGACACACGCGTCAATTTCAAAATCAAGGAGGAAAGGGCGACCGCTTTATTTTTCCTTATAAATTTTGCTTAATACTTGCTATTATGCTATCTAATTCTTGCTGCTTCTATGTATATGCATCATAACTGCTCATGCATTGGAATTCACTTCAAAAGACAAGAGTTCTTAAAGTAACTCAAGTCACTGCATCTTTATGCATTCAATCAACCCTTAGAGAAAGGCTCAATGACCTTCTCGCTCCATTCAAGCCAACCCAAAACTCCTATGGGTACCATGAGACCCTAAGGATTCATGGCACGCATCAAAATTTTCTCATAAAGAGGGGCCCTAATCCCTCTTCGCTCATGGAGATAAGGTTGCCAAGAAGACAAGGGAACAATTCAAATCAAGGGCTCCTACCGACAAAGCAGATCCGAAGGCTCAAGAGTAGTTTAGGATCCTATAATGTAAATGTAGAAATAAGAGGAAGTCCCAAGGAAAATGTTTCCCCTCCCCGTTTCTATGTATTTTTGAGAAAATTCTATGTACCAAAAGGTATTCATCTCAATAAAATCGTTCTTATTGTCAAATGAATGAAT
The DNA here is from genome assembly GCA_033060915.1 of Euryodendron excelsum. NCBI lineage: Eukaryota > Viridiplantae > Streptophyta > Magnoliopsida > Ericales > Pentaphylacaceae > Euryodendron > Euryodendron excelsum. Next base: position 14,283,297 of record CM065377.1, read on the forward strand.
GAATCTACGAATGGATGAACATGGACAGGTATAGTATTTGCATGCAGGGGCAATCCCTTATCTCCAGACATGAGCCAAAGCACCATGCTTAGTTCCCCTTAAAAAGCAGGGGCATCCTTAGGTCATGTATCGCATAGAGCCTTTCCAAATCAAGAACCTAAATTGCAATCTTTTTGCTTTGTTTTTCTTTATTTTCTTTTCCTCCCCTCATCTCATCAAAAGACTAGCTATAGCTTTGGTGAGACTGCTTGCATTGTAGGTCACCATTGCTCCAAAGAAAGGAAAAAGAGGAACACGAGTGACCCCCGTCCTTCAAACGCTAGTCCGCACCCGACAAAGAACTGCACAAATGTCGAGCGAAGGCAATACTCCCGATCAACAAAACAGTTTAGTAACACGTGAAGAAGTGAATGAAATGAAGGAAAAGATAGAAAAAATGTTCAAACTCATACAGCTAATGGCCTTCAAAGGGCCCGTCACGAACCCTTCGGCATCCACATCCTATCCTAAGGAAACTGAAGCAATTCCACCAAGGGTCGTCCTGCGAACTGACGGTACAACAAAGAGCAAGGAGATCCCTAAAATAGTACAAATCAAGGAAGTAGAGGAGGACAACCCTGAAACCATCTTGCTGACTGCCACTTCAAAGAAAGAAGGCCTAGACCCTCTCAATCTCAAAATACAAGGCTTGGAGGAGTCCCTGAGCAGTCTCCAAAGTCATGACACCTTCGGCGGGATGGCTTATGACGAACTCTGCTTCTTCCCAGACCACCCGAGGCCGCCCAAGTTCAAAATGCCCGACTTTCAAAAGTATGATGGGAGTGGGGACCCCCTAGCACACTTGAGGTTGTACGCTGGGGCGTTAAGCGAACATGGGAACGACCCCAAACTTCTGATGCAATTGTTTCAACACAGCTTAATCGGGCCCGCTTTGTAATGGTTTGCTCGCCTAGACTTAAGGAAAATAACAACCTGGAATGACTAGGTCAGGCCGATGCTATACTTCGAAAGTGATAGAAAGAAGAAGGAAAGAAAAAGATAAAGAGGGAGAATGTTTCAATCCTCTGACGGAACACGAAATCGCTGAATTCGCCAAAGCCTTAAAGAAAAATGACTATGATGTAATGGAGCAACTTAAGAAAACCCCTTCCCACATCTCCATGTTGGGTCTGTTTCTCACCTCAGAAACCCATCGTAACGCCATGCTCAAGGTCCTTAAAGAAGCCCATGTGCTGGATAGCTTTACCCTTGACAACCTGCAAAACATGGTGGGACTCATCATGGCACCAAATGTCATCACCTTTACTGACGATGAGATCCCTGTCGACGGGATGGGATATACGCAGGCACTACATATAACTGTCAAAACCAAAGGGATGATCGTATCAAAGGTACTGGTAGATAATGGATCGGCTCTGAATGTTTCTTCGTACTCAACCTTGGAGAGACTTGGGATGGACCAATCCCACTTAAACCATAACAGCATTATCATACGAGCCTTCGACGGATCCAGGAGAGAGACAATGGGGGAAATTGAGATATCCGTCGAGATAGGGCCTGTTACCTTTGCTATCAAATTCCAAGTTCTGCAAATACCTTCAGCATATAACATGTTGCTCGGACGACCATGGATTCATTCGGCCGGAGCAGTGCCATCCAGTCTTCATCAAAAGATCAAATTCACCATCAAGGCTAAGCTAATTTCCATTTACTCTGAAGAGGAGTTTGCGATTTACAAAGCCGACGCCATTCCATACACCAAGTTGGCCGCCTCACCTTGTTTCCAGTCTTTGGAATATGTCACCGCAATATATAAAGGAGACATGGTCGAGCCAAGGTATTCAGGTAATGCACAGATGATTGCTCGCTATTTCCAGAAGAACGGGTATCAGCCAAGCAAAGGGCTAGGGAGAAAGCTGCAAGGGATTCCCGAAATTCCAGACATCCCGTCCCAAAGACATACTTTTGGCCTGGGATACAAGCCGACAAAGAAAGAAATCAAGGAGCAAGCTCAAAAAAGGAAGCGCCCGAGGGTTGCACCCAAAAAAGGAGGAAAGGAAGAGGTAACACTCCAATTCACGGAAATCTGCTTGACAGAGAACGACAATGGCCTTAAGAGAGGAAAGAAGGAGGCAGGCAACCAAGTCAGTCACCTTCAAGAAGCCTTGATGATCGATGTACCTCCACCTACAGATATGGAAGTACCGGAGCACAGCACCATCAGGCCCACCCTTCTGGGTGAGAGCCTTGATAACTAGGACAGTGAGAATCTTCTTCGGGCGCGCAAGTTTTAGTACAAGCTTACCGGGGCACTCCATGCATCTCTAAATCCCTAAAACTTTGTCATCTGTCTATCTTTCTATTGTTATTTCCGCTTTCAAATCAAAAGCTGTAGTATGAAATATCTATATATAAAAGAGGAGAATTACTTCCCTATTATTGAATGACCCTTCTTGTTGTTTTGATCAGGAACCCGCTTGTCCAACGTCTTGGCCAACTGATCGAAAGAACGCCTATTTTGACTAACTACAATTTCGAGACTGAATTCGACTATCAACGCTTGGGAATTGAACTTGATGTCAACAACACTGATGAAATCCCAGAAGAGATTTTAGAGCAGTTGGAAAAACATGACAATCGCAAAACTCCCAATATTGAGGAAACAGAGACAATCAATTTGGGAAGCAAGGAATCCCCGAAGGAAGTCAAGATAGGAACAAGATTAGATCATTGGCAACGCCGGGAAATGCAAGAGCTCCTGACCGCCTACATTGATGTCTTCAAGTGGTCTTACCAGGGCATGCCAGGGTTGGAGGAATCTATTGTTGAACATCGGTTGCCCCTAGATCCGTAAGTCAAGCCCGTGAAGCAAAAGCTCCGAAGGCTCAAGCCCGAATGGAGTCTGAAAGTAAAAGAAGAAGTAGTCAAACAGTTCCATGTTGGGTTCCTGCAAGTGGTCGAATATCCCCAATGGTTGGCCAACATCGTTCCAGTCCCAAAAAAGGATGGGAAAGTTCGGATGTGTATCGATTTTCGAGATCTCAACAAGGCCAGTCCGAAAGATGATTTTCCATTACCTCATATAGATATCTTGGTGGATAATACGGCTGGTCATAAAATGTTCTCCTTTATGGATGGGTTTCCGGGATACAATCAGATCAAAATAGCTGAGGAAGACCAGGAAAAGACGGCTTTCATCACCCCATGGGGAGTGTATTGCTATAAGGTAATGCCCTTCGTGTTGAAGAACGCCGGGGCAACCTATCAAAAGGCCATGGTCACTCTCTTCCATGATATGATGCACAAAGAAGTGGAGATTTATGTGGATGATATGATAGTCAAATCGAGAGCCCAAGAGGACCATTTGATCAATTTGCGAAAAGTATTTGATCGGCTCCGCAAGTATCAACTCAAGCTCAACCCCGCGAAGTGTACTTTCGGCGTCACCTCTGGAAAGTTATTGGGGTTTATCATCAACAATAGAGGAATAGAAGTGGATCCTGCCAAGATAAAGTCAATCATCGAAATGCCACCCCCGAGGGGAGAGACCGAAATTAGATCCTTTCTGGGCAAGTTGAATTTCATTAGCAGATTTATTTCACAAATGACTCACCTCTGCGAGCCAATTTTTAAATTACTAAAGAAGAGCGCCCTAAGGAGTGGAATGAAGAATGCCAACAAGTTTTTGAGACAATCAAAAGGTACCTCTTGAAGCCCCCGGTACTGGTACCACCAATCCCGGGAAGGCCCCTCCTGATGTATTTAATTGTTCTCGAGACCTCAATGGGATGTGTTCTGGGACAGCATGACGAAACGGGGAGACGGGAACATGCCATCTATTACCTCAGCAAAATTTTTTTACCCTATGAGGTCAAATACACCGTGCTCGAAAAAACTTGTTGCGCCTTGGTATGGGCATCTCATCGACTCAGGCACTATATGCTGCATCACACCACTTACCTCATATCCAAGATAGATCCAATCAAGTACTTATTTGAAAAACCCACTCTTTCCAGCAGAGTGGCCAGATGGCATATGATTCTAGTAGAATTCGACATAGTCTTCACAACCCGCAAAGTAGTTAAAGGGCAAGTCATAGCAAATTACCTGGCAGAGAATCCTGTCGAGGAGTATCGACCCATGGATCCCAGCTTCCCCGATGAAGATATCTTATACACTGAGTCTAAGGCCAAAAAACAAGAAGATATGGGGTGGAAAATGTACTTTAACAGAGCTTCAAATAAGAAGGGTGCAGGAATTGGGGCAGTAATAGTATCCAAGAAGGGCAATCACTACCCCATTGTGTCCAAAATAAAATTCGACCTCTGCACCAATAATATTGCTGAATGTGAAGCCTGCATTTTGGGGTTGCGATTGGCGTTAGAAATGAAAATTAAGGAGTTAACGGTCTTCGGGGATTCTGATATGGTGATTCAGAAAACCAAGGAGGTATACCAGACCAGAGATGACAAACTTTCTCCTTACCATGAGTAGATTAAGGGCCTCTGTCAAAGGTTTCAGAAGATAGGTTTCCACCATATTCCCCGGACGGAAAACAATTTTGCTGATGCCTTGGCTACCTTAGCTGCAGCTATCAAAGTGGACGAAGGTTTCGAAATCCCTCCTCTTCAAATCTTTGTTCGGGATACCCCATCACACTGCCTTAACACCTCCACCGAATTAGATGGACGGCCCTGGTTCTACGACATCAAAAGATACATGCAGACCGGAGAATTCCCTACCCAGGCTGTATAAAATGATAAGAAGATGATCCGAAGGATAGTGGCCCAATACTTTCTAGTGGGAAATGAGCTCTTCAAAAGATCCCCCCTAGGGCCCTTGAAATGCGTTGATGCAGCGGAAGCAGGAGAAATCATGAGGGAGGTCCATGAAGGAACCTGTGGGCCCCACATGAATGGCCATACTCTCTCCAAAAAGATCCATAGAACAGGATATTATTGGACCACCATGGAGACAGATTGTGTTCAATACGTCCTCCGATGTCACAGATGTCAGATACACGGGGACATGATCAAGGGCCCACCCGTCGAGCTCCATTCAATGGTAGCCCCGTGACCTTTTTCCATGTGGGGAATGGATATGATTGGCCCAATCTCTCCAAAAGCCTCAAACGGACACCGGTTCATCCTGGTTGCCATCAATTACTTCACGAAGTAGGTTGAAGCCGCATCCTATGCACATGTCACCAAGAAAGTAGTGAACAAATTCCTCAGAAGCCACATTATCTGTCGATCCGGAGTTCTGGAATCACTCATCACCGATTATGCTACCAACTTGAATAACGACTTGATGAGCCGGTTGTGTCAAAACTTCAAAATTATTCACCGAAACTCGGTGGGCTACTGGCCACAAATGAATGGGGCAGTAGAAGCCGCCAACAAGAACATCAAGAAGATCCTCCAGAAAATGATCGACCATTACAAAGATTGGCATGAGAAGCTCCCTTTCACACTCATGGCCTATCGAACTACAATGAGGGTCTCTACTGGGGCAACACTATATGAGTTGGTCTATGGAAGTGAAGCAGTACTCCCGGTCAAGATAGAAGTTCCTTCTATGAGGGTGCTAATAGAGACTCAGCTAGAAGAGGCAGAATGGATCAAGGATTGCTACGCTTAGCTATGCCTGCTGGATGAAAAACGGCTGGCTGCCGTCTACCACGCTCAATGCTATAAAAAGAGAGTAGCTAAGGCGTTTCATAAGAAGGTGAAACCCCGAACTTTTCAAGTCAGGGATTTGGTATTGAAGAAGATCATTTCCAGCCAAGAAGGAGCTCAGGGAAAATTCGCCCCCAATTACAAAGGGCCATTCGTAGTCAAGAAGATCCTAACAAGGGGGGCACTAATACTGGCAGAGATGGATAGGCAGGAGTTCCCCAACCTTTTAAATTTAGACGCAGTTAAACGTTACTTTGTGTAAACTGGAAACTCCCATTCTCTTCTAAAGCAACAAGGAAGTCCAGTTACAATGAAAAGGAGGCCGTGAACTCTGATTAAAGGAATTAAATGTATTCCCTTTTTTGAACCATCAAAATTCTTGCAAAAGGACTCATAAGGATTAGGCAGCTTAAGTTGATATGATGTGAGGCCATCAATTCATTTTTCCATGCACTATACCCTTTTGCTATAACCACATTTCGAGCCAATTACATTCTCCCAACAAACTTGACGCGGTGATCACCATCCAAAATCGGTCAAAGTAAATTTGGTAAGGCAGAAGAAGGGGCAGAACTGAGGGAGAAAGAAGGTTTCCATACAAAAAAAAAAAGAAGAAAAATAATAATAATAATAAAATGAAAAAATGATTGAATAACGATTGGTGTCTCTTGGGAGTTAATAGGTTGTGCAAGTGATAATACTAGGGCAAAAACCAAGGAAATGATAAGCCATATACAAGTAGAAATTCGTATAAAGAGAAGGGAGACAAAAAAAAAAAAAACCCATAGATAAAAGGAAATGACCTGGAAAGGTGATCACCGGTAAACCCCTGAAACCACACAACACCTTGAGCCTCTGACACCATCCCTCCCAAAAATTTGTAACCCAGCCTCATTACAAACTGACCCAAAAAGTCCTCTCTGATCAGTGAAAACTGCCTAATCTGGACTGAGTCCGATGCAAGAAAGACGATGATTCTCGAATAGGGGCAAACATTTGAAATTCCCAAGCTGCCACCTCGACAAACAAGCCTTCCCTCAGCTTCGAGAAATTTCCCTAAAAAAAAAAAAAAAAGCATAACCCCAAGTGCGCGTTGAAAACTCGAAAGAGCGTTGCGAGTAAAAAGATGGAGGCATGGCAAGATACAAATCTGTTGGTACGGTGAAAACCCGTAAGGGCACCGAGACGCAAAAATAACAGAGCCCGGTTAAGGTGTTGAGCCTCTGACACCAATCCTCTAAAGCAAGGATTGGAGTTAAGCCTCTGACACCATCCCTCTAAAGCAAGGATTGGATTTTGTTTCTAAAAGAGAAGGTTTGATTTTGTTTACAAAAATGGAGGATTGGATCTAGTTTTCTAAATAGAAAGATTGGATTTGGCTTTCTAGAGGGAAGATTTTGATTTGACAAGGATTTGGAAAATGAAGTTTTAGAAGCCCTAGATTTAGAAAACTATAGTTTTGACGTAGAAAATAAGTTTTGGAAATATGTATAGTTTTGATGTGAAATAAGAGGTTTTGGAAACCTAAGTTTTAAGGCAAGATTGAAAATCATTTTTTTTTTTTTGGAAAGAAAATTAAGGTCTCCTAATCGTGACTCTAGGGCTTGACTTGGGCTCTAAGGAAAGAGTTTTTTGGAAAGTGTGTTTTTGGAAACGAAGATTTTGGAGGAAGATTCTAAAAAGGAGTTTTTTAGAAAGCGTATTTTGAAAAGAATGTTAGGAAGGAAGTTTTTGGAAAGTAAAACTTTGAGAGAGTTTTTGGAAAGATTTTTTTGGAAAGAATTTTTCTAGGAAGGAGACCTAGGGAACGTTTTTGTAAAGTGGATTTTGAAGAGAGCTTTTTGGAAAGGGGTTTAAAAAGAGAAGTTTTGGAAAATAGATTTTTGGAGGAAGTTTTTAGAAAGCAATTTTGGAAAGAAGAGTTTTTTGGAAATGTGTTGAAAAAGAGGGTTTTGAAGAAGAGACTTTTGAAGAGAGAGCTTTTTGGAAAGTATAAAAATGTCTCACTTTCCTAAAGCGATTCTAACCATAAGAAGGTTAGAACCACTTTAAGAAAGTGGTTTTGAAAACAGCAAGATTTGAAAATATGGACCATAAAAGTCACTTTAAATGTAACAGTTTCCTAAAGCAACCCTAGCCATGGAAAGGCTAGAATCACCCTAGGATTGTGATTTTAAAAACAAGTTTTGAAAAAGGAGATTTTGATGCAATTTTGAAAACAAGTTTAATGCAAGCTTTGAAAACAAGTTTGAAAACGATTTTTGGAAGATACAAGATCATGATATGCACAATGCAAATTTGGGATCGTGAGCATACAAGGTTAAGGCTTCACCATATAATTAAGGGGGCCGAACCCACGTGGTCTCCGGTTAGACTAAAAGAAAGCTCCTGATACGGTGCCCCTCCAATAGTCCAATCCTACACATGGACCGGGAATCCTCTTGTTTCAAGCATGCAAAGAAAGGGGGGAAAGAGATGGGGGATTAAAATAGAGAAAACCCAAGTGGGTTAGGAGAGAGAAGAGAGAGGGGCGAAGTGCAAAAACTTAAAGAGAAAGCCTACCGTTTGTCTTGTTTATTTTGCGCGCCTTGCTTTTCTTCGATCTTTGCTTCATGTCAATCTTCATCTTGATCTTCAGAGGCTCTTCTTCTATCTTCAAGAGCTTCGAGTTGCAGCAATCTAAGTCTTCAATGGAGGCTTGAGGCTATTGTATAAGTGTATGGGGGTATGTATGAGTGTATAGGAGGCTAGGGTTTAGTGTATGATGGCTAGAGTTTAGAAAACCTAAAGAAACCTTTTGGGAGTGTACAATTTTTGGGAATGTACGAGCTCTATATATCAAAATATCGAATTTTTAGACTGAGTTTGCAAATCTTTTTCACGCTGGAAGAGGCTTTGTATTTATAGACATGAGATAGACTTGGAGCCTGTTGCAGTGGCGCCAGGCCAAAAATGCTTCTAGCGCCACTAACCAATTAGGAAACTATTAAGTTCGGCAAGCAATGTATCTTTGACAAATTTGGGCGCCTGAACTAGTGACTACCATGCAATTTTTAGCCTGGCTTTACTAGGAGTTACTTCGAAAAGTCCGGGAATGATTTAAGGGATCGAGATTGGCCCGAAAGGCCAGGAAAAGGGCAGGAACACTTAGAATAGTGTCCCAGAGGTATTTGACTTGAGAAATAAGGATACGATGTGTCAGAGGGGTTGACTAGGCCATTAAGGGCAAAACGGTCAACCGGGCCGAAAAGCTGCCGGAACAGACTTGGAATGTCCCAAAAGAAGACTCAAGATTTGGAAACATTGTTTAGAATGTTCCCAAAGGTTGATGGTTTGATACCCAGAGCTGGTGTGGTCGAAAAAGGTGACCGGCCCACCAGGGGCAAAACGGTCATTTCGCCCCAGGTTTGCCGGGACTGACTCGGAATGATCCAGAAAGATAGAAGAAGGTTGAGAATACTATAAAAAGCAATCTCAGGAGGTTACCGGTTTGATACCCAGAGCTGATGGTCAGAAAAGGCGACCGACCCACCAGGGGCAAAACAGTCATTTTGCACCAGGTTTGCCAGAATTGACTCGGAATGATCCGAAAAAATAGAGGAAGGTCAAGAATACTAGAAGAATTATTCTTGAGAGGTTACCGGTTTGATACCCAAAGCCGGTGTGGTCCCCGGGGCGTTCGGATGCCTAGGGGTAAAATGGTCATCTTGACCGAAAAGTCTCGAAATTGGCCCGAAAATGACTAGAGGGCACCTAATCATGCCGGATTGCTTTTGAGGCAATCTTAGAAGGTTGGACTTACCATTTTGAAGACTCATGTGTGTTCTCGAGAAACGTGCCGAAAAAGGCCCAAGGGGCAGTTTGGTCATTTTTCACCAGAGTAGGCTAGCAGGCACTGGTGTTGACCTGGGTTTTGAGTGTTTCCGTCACTCTGACAGCAGTCGCATGATACAGCGGTTTGTTGGCAATTCCCTATATCGACCTGTTTGCGAGTATTTTCGCTACTATAACGGTTGCGATGTTTGCGAGTTTTTCCGCTACTCTGACGGTTCGCGATCATTCCTGAGACTGCCTGATCTTGGGAAGCTGCTAAAGGGACTTAGCGCTTGAGAATCAACTTTCTCGAAAGGCGTGCCTAAATGGACATTTCTACATTAGCGGGGTAGCAGGCGCCAAAGGTTGACCGTTCTACCATCTAGGGGACTTGGGGTCTCATCCCGGTCGGCAGGTTTAAAAGGACTTACTGTCCCGAAGAGATTTTCTTCGAAAAACGTGTCGGGCCGTCTTGAGGAATCAACTGTCTCGAGAGAGGGATTGGAATTAGAATTGGAAAAGGGACTTACCGTCTTTGGAAAGACGCGCCTGAGTTGGAATTGGAAAGGGGACTTACCATCTTCGGAAAGATATTCCTCATTTGGAATTGGAAAGGGCATTTACCGTCTTCAGAAAGACGAGCCTAATTTGGAATTGGAAATGGGACTTACCGTCTTCGGAAAGACGAGCCTGATTTGGAATTGGAAAGGGGACTTACCATCTTCGGAAAGACGAGCCTGATTTGGAATTGGAAAGGAGACTTACCGTCTTTGGAGAGACGTGCCTAATGGGATTGGAAAGGATAATGCCCCCTAAGGGCATTTTGGTTATTTTGCCTCTATTTGGGACTGGCAAGCCCGTGAAGCGATAAATTGACGGGATTAGACTTAGAAAGTTAATTTGGATTGAAATATGCTCACAATGACTTGAACACAAATCAGGATGAAGTGGAGACCGCCGAGCGGTCAAAAATGGGGTGCTTACACCTATGTCATGTCTAATCACCTTTCACTTACCTTAAACTCGCCGGTTAACTTGTTTTATTATATCCACTTTCTAAACTTTGCAAAATTCCAAATTTCTCAAAATGGTCTTTATTTTGCAAAAAGTCAAACATTGAATTCATTACATGCTCTTGCATTATTCGTACATCGTACTTTATTTTGCATTTGAGTTCCTCGAAAAGTACTTGCTCTGTGCATTTATTTTGTAGGTGGACTCTTGTTCACATTTTAATTTATGTTCATAAACTGCCATGTATGTTATGTATGACAAGATGTATGGGAGTTATTAGACTCTTTCTTACAATTTTCAAAATCACATACACACTTGCATGCGCATTTTCATGAAATATTGACCTTGGTTACTACCTTTTATTTAGAAAGGGGAACAGTAAATTGACTGTTGGTGGTAGGCAGATGTGTCACCTAACTAATGGTCTTTAGATAGTTCCCCCGCTTGGATCACCAACCTATAATGGCACCACCCCGGGGAGTGGCCTAGGTTTGAAGATCTAGAAGCTGAGCTATTTTGGAAGCATTAGTAGCCCTCAACTTCATGCTCATGTAGTACCCATCCATAGCCGAACCTCTGCCCGATTTAAGGCACATATCTTTTTCAAAACCAAGGTGAAAAGAGCACTACTTTTCAATTTCCTTACTCCTGTTGTTATTATGCTTGCATACGTGAATGCTTTGTTATCAATATCTTGTCATTCATGCTGTTAAACTGCTTATGCATATGTAATCATCCCAAAGTAAGAGTTCCAAAGTAATTCAAGCCATTTGCACTCCATGCATATGATCAACCCTAAAGAGAATGGCTCGTAAGCCAATCTCAAATCATAAGCCTACCCAATTCTTAAGGGTTCCAACCCTAAGGACCATGACATGCATCCAAGAATCATTTCGTAAGAAGGGCCCTAATCACTCTCGCTCATGGAGATAAGGTTGACAGAAGGCAAGGGGCAATCTGAAGACAAGGTCATTCAACAACCTCCCAATATCAACAAGGCGAAATCGAAGACTCAAAAATTTATTTAGGTAGTTAGGTGGAAATGTCCCATGGAAAATGTTCCCTTTCCCCAATTTATATAATTTCAGCTTTCTATCTCAAAGAAATAAAATTTCTCTTTCTATTTCCCTGAATGAATGGTTGTATGGAATGAATGAAATAGGCACAGGTATGGTATTGCATACAGGGGCAACCATTTATCTCCAAAAGTGAGCAAACACAGCATGCTTAGTCCCCCTCTCAAAGCAGGGGCACTCATAGGGCATGTATTGCATACAAACTTTCAAACTAAGACACTAATTTCTCTTTTGTTTTGTGTCTTCTTTCCTCTCCGCCAGCTCCTAAGGCCAAGAACATGAAAGGTTAAAACAAGGACAAAAAGGGACTATTCTACTAGCCACTTATTTACTGCTATTATGCTATCCTGTGCATGCATCAATATCCATTTAAAGATAAGAGTTTCAAGAAACTCGAGTCATTACATTCTCATGCATTCAATCAAACGTAGAGAGAAATGAGCAATCCAATCTCATGTTAATTGAACCTACCAAAACTCCTAAGGGTTCCTCAACCCTAAGGATTCATGGCATGCATAGAACCATGTCTCAAGCAAGGCCCAAATCTCTCTCCGTCTATGGAGGCGAGATTATCCAAACAAAGAATCATCAACCGGCCCATGCCAAAGAGGTATTGTATTGCATAATAGGGGTAAACCCCACCTCCAAAATGGACTCAGCATCAGACCTGGATTCTCTAAAGCAAGGGACTTCCATAGGGCATGCATTGCATAAAATCTTCATCTTTATATGCTAATTGCATTTTATTTTTCTTTTTCTAGATTCAAGAGCACAGCCAAACCTATGAGACCCTTCTGCGTCACATCTAGTTCAAAACTTATGAAAGGATGAATCCATTCATTGGAAAAAGCCTAACTTGTAAAAGGGATTAACCATTCATCAACAATAGAACCATCCACGCCAATTCCTCAAATCCAGAAAAAGATTTGTCAATTCGCCTTACTTTGTCTGGTGATACATCCGGCGAATGGAACACCAAGAAGGTTGGCATAGTCCCAAAACCTTATTAGTTCTCACCAAAAGACCTACAAGAAAAGGGAGGTTTCCACAAAATTAGTTCATTTTCTTTTTATCTTTCTATTTTCTACATATTTTATTTAAATAAACATTGCAATCGTGATTTGAAATGAAAAAGAGATAGCTTTTAGTTTATCTCCTTTGTCTCATACTCTTGTGGATGTTTGTTGCTTTTAGAGATTTTTTCCTATTTTGTAATAACTCGACTTGAAGGATGAGATAACATAGGCAACTCAATCAATGGGGGTTAAAACCTTCGAGAGAGAAAGAGATAATGAGAGAGAGGAGGAAGACAGACTTAACGAAAAAGTGCAGAGCTTATTGAAGAGGCGACACTTGAGTAATATCTTGGTTAAGCGATGGGCAGCTGAGTCCTCAAAATAATGAAAAGCCCTTGTTCTATTCATTCAAAAAGAAATAAACATTACCATTTACTTAGCCCACTAGAGCCACACATGATTTCTATTCAAATATCCCCAAACAAATAACCATCCTCCACACTAGGGTAAGCATAGAGTAATTGATTTGATAGAATATATAGGTGTTTACTAGCAGAAACACACCATCTTTAGGAACATTGTCTAAATTTTGTACAAAAGCTTTATGGACTAAGCAATTCAATTTGAAATGATGAGAAGACCTTAATTCTGCTACCATACACCAAAAAAAAAAAATCCCTTTGCAAAGCCCACTTGAGCCGGTTACGTTTCTCAAGAAAACCGACCAGATGATCACCCCCCACACTAGGTTAAGACAAAAGGCCTGAGTAAGAACTAGTGAGCGACGATGAAAATGGTGAATTTCAAGAAGACATGGTTTTAACGGCGTCTCTAAGTAAGGGGGTGATGTGTTTGTGGTGGTCTTCAAAGGAAGATATTGTCATCCAAAAGTTGAAATGAAAAAGTTGGTATCTCTAAAAGTCAACTTGAGAATAAATTTCTTGATGAAAAATCTTAATCAAAAGGGAGAGAATGGTTTGGAAGAACAAAAAGAGTAGGAAGAAAAGAAGAAAGCAGGGAATAAAAGTTAAATTGCCAAAGGTGATCATTAGTCTTTCAAAATCCCACAAGTGATAATGTTTGAGTATTTATACCTTTTAATTCATAAACCCCGTAACCTAGCCTATGCTATGGTCCAAATCAAAGTCCTCTCTGATAAAAGAAAATTGCTTAGTCCAAATTAGCTTGAACAATACCAAGACAAGTAGTTCAAAAAAAAATAAATAAATAAAAAGAGTGCCGGGGAGGATGGCAGGGGCAACCTCATGCCCCAAAGTGTGCTCAGATGGTTTTGGCCTAAATATCCCTTCATTTCTTACAAACCTCTAAAGCCGGCCTACATTACGGTCCTAAAAGATGTCTTCTCAGATTGAAGGCCAAGTTGTTTATCGCTTTGCAAAGGGTATGTAAGTTGTCGCTCAAGCCACGATGGAATTGGAAGATCTAATAGAGAAAATCAACTGAGGATAGAAAATTCCCAAACAGCAACCCTATAGAAAGTAGGGATAAGATAGCAGATGGCAAACCAAAAAGTCAAGATCCCCTGAGAATGGTGCAAATGCTATCACACTTTGAAAAGAATGGGACAAAAACGAAGGGCCAAGATCTTAGAAGAGAAAAAGAATCCCGAGAGTATGAGCCCTTAGACAATCTTGGAACATTCTTAAAAAATAACACACATACATATAGTACTTGTGCATTGATAACATGCATTCAATTCCATTCCTATATAAACCTATGCATTCATCAAAAAGTATGACATGCATTCAATTTTTTTGTGTAAACATGTGCATTCATCAAAAAGTATGACATACATTCAATTTCATTCCCGTATAAACTTGTGCATTCCTCAAAAAGTATAACATGCATTCAATTTCTTATGTAAACCCGTGCATTCATCGAAAAGTATGACATGCATTCAATTCCATTCATGTATAAGCCTGTGCATTCATAAAACAAATATGACATACATTCACTTCAATCCCTATGTGAACCCGTACATTCATTTATTCATATTCCTTTATAATCTGTGCATCCATTCATGGGTATAACATACATCATTCCAACTTCATGTGAAAACTTTAAATAGCTTAATCCGATATTTTTCAAACAATGAAAACTGGGACAACGTCCCACCCTCGACCTCCCAATATGTCCTAATTTAACCCTTTCCAAGCCATGAAGACTGAAGCAATGGCCCACCATCTCGGGCAAATAAAGAACCAATCGGAGACACTCAACTTTCCAAATACTTCAAACCCATCAAAAGAGACCTCACCCCTTCGTAAACCATCTCGAGACTCTCAAAGAAGCAAAACCCTTCCAGAGACATATTAATAAGAATCCTATCTTTCTTGCCTGAATCAAAACTCAATAGTCAAGCCAACACAGAAGAACTACAAACACAAAACAACCTCCCATAACTCCTCAAGTTCAGCCCATTTCCAGTAACCTTGTCTGGGGCATGCTTCCTAAGAAGCCTCATATGGGCCCCTTCCTCGCCAACAACCAAAAGAATTTCAAAAACAATACTCGAAAGCTACTAGCCTCTCGATGGCTTGCTAAAAGTTGAAAGTGACATTCAATCAAGAGATCTGGGGGGACAAGAAGGAATAGCTCACTAATAGTTCCATCCTCTCCCAGCCAACTCTATAGTTGCTCACACTCCACCTCAACAAAACTTGGCTTAGCGGATTCCCAGTACGATCACCCGAGTGTACTGGTCACCTCCATCAACTCGAATGACAGTAGTGCTAGTCCTATCCTTGGCCAAAAGCAGCTTTTGTCACTGTTAGCTCAGCCATCACCTGCTGCATAAATCATCATCCCCCTTATCAACCATCCTAAAGACAAGGCAGGAAGAAAGAGACCCTATAAAGGTTTATCGACAGGTAAGTGGTATGTATAAAAAAAAAAAAAAAAGGGTTCCTTCAAATTCATTTTTGAAATAATTTTTGAGGTTTCTTAGACTTTTCCTCAGAAGTTTTATAATTCAAAGTCAATTTCAAAGATTTCTTAAGCTTTATCCTCAAAAGTTGGTTTCAAAATCATTCCCAATTTTTTAAACTTTTAATCTCAAAAAGCTTGGGTTTTAACTTTCATCCTCAAAAAGTTCCCAGTTTCAAACTTTTTCCTTCAAAAGTTTACTTCAAAATTCAAGTCTGGTTTAAAATTTATCCTTCAAAAGTTTACTTCAAAAATTTCAAATTCTACATAAAAAAAAACTCAAATCCTGGTTTCAAACTTTATCCTTTAAAAGTTTATCTCAAAAAATCAAATTCCATTTTCAAAGTTTTTCCTTCAAAAGTTTTTGTTCAAAATCAATCCTATCGGTTTCTGAAAACTTTTTTCTCCAAAGCTTTTATCTCCCATCAAATGACGGGGTTTCTTGGACTTTTTTCAATTCTAGGAAAAAATTTCAATTCTAGGTTTTCTAACTTTTTTCCTTCAAAAAGTTTACTTTTCAAGGTTTCCCGGGCTTTTTCCTTCAAAAGCCCACTCCTAAAAGAAAATTCTGGATTTTCTAAACTTCTTCCTTCAAAAAGTTTGTCTTAAATCAATTTTTCAATTTTTAAAACTTTTCCCTCCAAAAAATTTCTATCCAATTCAAATGTCTAGTTTCCTAGGCTTTCCATTCAAAATCCCCACTTCAAAACGCTTTCAAAGGTTTTCCAAACTTTTTGCCATAAAAAGTCATTTAAAAATTCATCTTCAACTTCAAAAATCAGTTTCCAAGTTCATCAACTCCGGTCCCTCCGATCGCCTCGCGGCCCATATAGGGCCCTTACTTTATCGTTTCTATCCCCAGCAAGCAAAGACAGAAAAAGAAGGGCAGCTATTAGCAACCCATTTTGGCCACTCGGCTATCTCCGGCCTGACTGGACGCACACTCAAACCAACACAAGCATATTTAAGCCCATAACGACTTTTCGGACCCAGTCCAATCAAACAACTGCTTCGCAGGCTCGTTGGGCCTAATAGAGACAAAATGACCAAAATGTCTCTGTTGCATTAGTCAGTCCAATCTAGACCAACACATCTCCTATAAGACTGTAAGTCAATCCAAATCCAAAGTTAAACCCAGTTGTCTCATTATTCGAGAAAGTTGATCCCTTACGGATGGTAGGACCATTCAATCCAGTACGACATGATCACTGAGAAAGCTTAATCCTCGGATTGGTAAAGCTCCTTTCACACTCATCTTTGAAAAGTACCTAAGTCCCTGACATGGAACAGCGGTTGACTTTTGGCGGTTACTAGCCCGCCAATGTAGAATGTCTGCTAATCTAGCACGTTTTTTCGCACTCGAGGAATACACACACAAGCGGAAAAAATACTGTACTCTCTCGTTAGAACTCACCCTCCTAGAAGAATGAGTGCGACTAGGTTTAAATTGAAAATTGATTTGAATTAAGGGCTTTTAGAAAAGATTCGGAGTCGCCACCTAACTTGATTAAGGTGAGTTAGGTCACCTAAAAACTAAGCATAATCTGAAAACTACACTTAGGGTTTTGGAAAACGATTTTGAAAATATCTCCTCAAGAGAGGGTTTTTAAGAAAAACAGGTTGTTTGGCAACCTTTGGAAAACATTTAGCCCTTTTTGAAAAATAACTCCTTTTTGATATTTGAAATCAGTGATCTAGGTTTGGAGGTTGGTTACGTGTAAGGAAGACGCACTAAGCCATCACCCTACCCCGCCCTTTCGGTACCTACATGTCAATCTACCCTAGATTCACCTATGAGAGTCTTCAACTAACAAATGTTCAATCCTATCCACTTTGAAAAAGAATGTTTGAAAAGATATGATGCATGATATGCAAGTGCAATAGAAGAGAGTTGATTTAGAAATAGATTTGAAAAGAAGAATTTGATTTGATTTTAGAAGAAAGATTTGAAAGGATAGATTTGAAATTGGAAAGTTTTAGAATTTGGGAATTAAGATTTGAAAATAGATTTTTGGAATTGGAAATTAAAAATAGAACATAAAATTGGAAACTTAAAGAAGATTGTAGGATTGGAGATTTGAAAGAAGTTGTAGAAATAGAAATTGAAAAATGTTGTGGAATTTGAGATTTGAAAAAAGTTGTGGAATTTGAAATTTGAAAAAGGTTGTGACCGCACCCATGAGGGTTGCCTATGTATCCTTTTGAAGGAATCAAGTCAGTCGTAGTTCGGACAAGAGTCCGATTGAAAATAGAAGAGTTGATTTGGAAAAGAGATTGAATTGAATTAAAAGATTGAGAGATTGAACTTTGATTGGAAGATTTGAAAAGATTTGATTTTGAAAGACTCGGTTTTGAGAAACCTAGACTTAAGGACTTCGAAAAGAAGGATTGGATTTGACTTGGAAAGATTTTAAAGAAGAATTAACTTGAATGTTGAACTTGGAAGATTTGGAAAGATTGGATTTAGGAAGGGCTCGGATTAGGAAAGGTCCGAATTAAGAAAATGTCATTTTAGGAAAGTTTTCAAATTAGGAAAGTTTTAGGTTTAGGAAAGTTTTGAAATTGGAAAGTTTTGTTTTAAGAAAGGTTTTGAAATAGGAAAGTGTTGAATTTAGAAATGTTTTGAATTAGGAAAGCTTAGAATTTTAGAAAGATTTTAAATTAAGAAAGATTTAGAAAAGGTTTGAATTAAGAAAGTTTCAACTTAAGAAAGTTTTGAATTAAGAAAGCTTTGAGTTTAGAAAGATTTGGAATTTAGAAAGTTTAAAATTTAGAAGATCTTGAGGTTAGGAAAGGTTTGAGTTTAGGAAAGGTTTGAAAACTTATATTTAGAAGGTTAAGATTTGGAAAGGGATAGAATTAGGAAAGGATTGAATTAGGAAAGATTTGGAAGCTTAATGTTTAAGGAAAGATTTGAAAGTTCTAGGAAACTTATGGTTTAGGAAGGTAGGAAATTAGGAGAGAGTTGAATTGTGAGTTTTGAAGTTTAGGAAAGATTGTTATGTTCAAGTTTTGGAAACTTAGGATTTAGGAAAGTAGAAGATTAGGAAGGATTTGAATTAGGAAAGATTTGGATTAGGAAGGGATTAGATTTTATTTCTAAGAAGAAGTGTTTAATTTTGTTTCCAAAAACAGATGATTGAATCTAGTTTCCTAAACGGGAAGATTGGATTTGGTTTCCTAAAGGAAAGATGGGATTTGGTTTCCTAAAGGAAAGATAGGATTTGGTTTCCTAAAGGGAAAATTGGAGTTGACAAGGATTTGCAAAGGGAGGTTTTGGAAACCCTAGATTTGGAAAACTATAGTTTTGACGTAGAAAATAGGTTTTGGAAAAATGTATAGTTTTGATGTAAAAAGGAGGGTTTTGGAAACCTAGGTTTTAAGGCAAGTTTGAAAACCATGTTTTTGGAAAGAAAATTAGGGTTTCCTAATTGTGAGTTCTAGGACTTGACTTGGGCTCTAAGAAAAAGGATTTTTGGAAAGTGCGTTTTTGGAAATACGTTTTTTGGAGGAAATCTTAGAGAGGAGTTTCTAGAGGGAAGATTTTGGAAAGAGAGTTTTTTAGAAGAATTTTTGGAAAGAGATTGTTAGAGAGAGTTTTTAGGAAAGTGAATTTGGGGAGTATTTTTAGAAAGTGAATTTTGAGTAGAGAGAGCTTTTGGAAAGAGATCCTAGTGAGGAGTTTTTTTTTTAGAAAGAGATTTTTAAGAAAGAGATTTAGGAAGAGGTTCTTCTAAGAAGGAAACCTAGGAAACGTTTTTGGAAAGTAGACCTTGAAGAGAGCGTTTTGGAAAGAAGTTTAAAAAGAGAAGTTTTGGAAAATAGATTTTTGGAGGGAGTTTTTGAAAACAACTTTGGGAAAGGAGAGTTTTTAGAAAGCACGTTGAAAGAGGAGGTCTTAGGAAAAGAAATTTTTGAAAATAAAGTTTTTTGGAAAGTATAAAAACATCTCACCTTCCTAAAGTGATTCTAACCATAAGAAGGCTAGAACCACTTTAAGAAAGTGGTTTTGATAACAACAAAGGTTGAAAATATGAACCATATTGGTCACTTTGAATGTAACACTTTCTTAAAGCAACCCTAGTCATGGAAAAGTTAGAATCACCCTAGGATTGTGATTTTTGAAAACATGTTTTGAAAAAGGAGATTTTGATGCAATTTTGAAAACAAGTTTAGTGCAAGCTTTGAAAACAAGTTTGAAAACGAGTTTTTGGAAGATGCAAGATCATGATATGCACAATACAAGTTTGGGGTCGTGAACATACAAGGTTAAGGCTTCACCACATAATCAAGGGGGCCGAACCCATGTGGTCTTCGGTTAACCTAAAGGAAAGCCCCCGACACGGTGACCCTTCGATAGTCTAATCTTACACATGGACCGGGAGTCCCCTTGTTTCAAGCATGCAAAGAAAGGGGGGAAAAGAGATGGGGGATTAAAATAGAGAAAACCCAACTGGGTTAGGAGAGAGAAGAGAGAGGGGGAAGTGCGAAAATTTAAAGAGAAAGCCTACCGTATGTCTTGTTTATTTTGTGCGCCTTGCTTGTCTTCGGTCTTCGACTTGATCTTCGTCTTCAATCCTCAAAAGTTGTCTTCAGTCTTCAATCTTCAAACTTCATATTGCAGCTCTTCAAGTCTTCAAGGAGGGTTGGAGGCTAGTATATAAGTGTATGGGGGTGTGTATGAGTGTATAGAAGGCTAGGGTTTAATGTATGATGGCTAGGGTTTGGAAAACCTAGGGAGGCTAGGGTTTTTAGAGTGTTCGAGCTCTGTATAGCGAATATTGGTGTTTTTAGACTGAGTTTATGGACCTCTTTCACGCTGGAAGAGACTCTGTATTAATAGAGAGAGGAATGCACTGGTGCCACTAGGAGTGGCAGCAGGCCATTTTTTGGCTTGGTGGCGCCAGCCATTTAAGAAATGTTTAAGGTCGGCAAGCAACGTATCTTTGACTAGATTTGGGCATTTGTACTAGTGACTACCATGTAATTTTTAGCCTGACTTACTAGGAGTGACTCTAGAAAGTCCGGGAATGATTTGAAGAGGCCGGGAACGACCCAAAAGGCCGAAAAAGAGCAGGAACACTTAAAAAAAAGAGCAGGAACACTTAAAATAGTGTCCCGGAGGTATTTGACTTGAAAAGTGAGGATAGGATGTGTCGGAAGGGTTGATTGGGCCTTTAAGGGCAAAACGGTCAATCGGGCCGAAAAGCTACCGGGACAGACTCGGACTATCCTGGAAGAAGACTCAAGATTTGGAAACATTATTCAGAATGTTCCCAAAGGTTTCCGGTTTGATTCCCAGAGCCGGTGTGGTCAGAAAAGGTGACTGGCCCACTAGGGGCAAAACGGTCATTTCGCACCGAATTTGTCGAAATTGACTCGGAATGATCCGAAAGGATAAAGAAAGGTTGAGGACACTATAAAAAGCATTCTCGGAAAGTTACCGTTTTGATACCCAAAGCCAGTGTGGTCGGAAACAACGACCGGCCCTCTAGTGGTAAAACAGTCATTTTGTACTGGGTTTGCTAGAACTGACTCAGAAGGATCTGGAAAGGTAAAAAAAGGTTGAGAACACTATAAAAAGCATTCTCGGAAAGTTACCATTTTGATACCCAAAGCCAGTGTGGTCGGAAACGGCGACCGGCCCTCTAATGGTAAAACAGTCATTTTGTACTGGGTTTGCTAGAATTGACTCAGAAGGATCTGGAAAGGTAAAGAAAGGTTGAGAACACTATAAAAAGCATTCTCATGAGGTTACCGGTTTGATACCCAGAGCCGGTGTGGTTCCCGGGGCATTCGGATGTCTAGGGGCAAAATGATCATCTCAACCGGAAAGTCTCGGAAAAGGCCCAAGGGGCATT
The DNA here is from genome assembly GCA_033060915.1 of Euryodendron excelsum. Lineage (NCBI taxonomy): Eukaryota > Viridiplantae > Streptophyta > Magnoliopsida > Ericales > Pentaphylacaceae > Euryodendron > Euryodendron excelsum. The sequence goes on from CM065377.1 coordinate 14,304,701, forward strand.
TTGGTCATTTTTCACTAAAGTGGGCTAGCAGGCATTGGTGTTGACCTGGGTTTTAAGTATTTCCGCCACTCTGACGGCGGTTGCGTGATACAAGAGTTTGTTGGCAATTCCCTATATCGACCTGTTTATGAGTATTTCTGCTACTCTGATGGTTATGATGTTTGTGAGTAATTTCGCTACTCTAATGAGTCACGATCATTCCCTAGATTGCTTGATCACGGGAAGCTACTAAAGGGACTTAGCGCTTGAGAAGTCAACTTTCTCGGAAGGCGTGCCTAAACGGACATTTCTGCATTGGCGGGCTAGCAAGCACCAAAGGTGGACCGTTCTACCATCTAGGGGACTTGGGGTCTCGTCTCGGTCGACAGGTTTAAAGGGACTTACAGTTTCGAAGAGATTTTCTTCAAAAAACGTGTCGAACCGTCTCGAGGAATAAACTGTCTCGAGAGAGGGATAGGAATTGGAAAGGGATCTTATCGTCTTCAGAAAGACGTGCCTGATTTAGAACCGTCTCGAGGGATAAACTATCTCGAGAGAGGGATTGGAAAGGGGTCTTATCGTCTTCTGAAAGACGTGCCTGATTGGAGTAGATTTACCATCTCGAGGAATCAACTGTCTCGAGAGAGGGGTTGGAATTGGAAAGGGGTCTTATCGTCTTCGGAAAGACATGCCTGATTTGGAACAGGTTTACCGTCTTGAGGAATCAATTGCCTTAAGAAAGGAGTTGGAATTGGAATTGGAAAGGATAATGCCCCTAAGGGCATTTTAGTCATTTCGCCTCTATTTGGGCCTGGTGGGCCCGCGAAGCGATGGACAGACGGGATTTGGACTTAGAGAATTGGTTTCGATTGGAATATATCCATATTGACTTGAGTACAAGTCTGTACGGAGCGTAGACTGCCTAGTGATTAAAAATAGGGTGCTTACAAAACCAATTAAGAATGGAAGACTGTCCAAGTTCGATACGTTTTTTGAGAAAACACAAACCCCTCAAGAACAAAAGACTGTCCAAGTCCGGTACGACCTTCAAGAAAGTTTATCCCTCAAGACAGTAAGACCCTTTCAAACATGTCCATCGAAAAAGTACCAATTCCTTGCACAGAAGTCCAGACCAGATCCAGATCGGTCAATACCGACGCCTACTAGCCCGTCCAAGTAAAAATGACCATTTTGCTTCTAGTGGGTCCAACACGTTCTTAGAGAATGCACCAAGTCCTCAGAATGGTAAGTCCACCTTCCAAGGCCATACTTAGATGGTTCAGCATGTCTAGTGCCATCTAACAAACCCCAGTCCTTTCTCTAGCCAAAATGATGATTTTTCCCCTAAGCATCCAAATGCCCCAGGAAACCACACTGACTCTGGGTATCAAACCAGTAACCCCCAGTTAACTTTGGTTAACCCCAATCAACTCTAGTCAACCCTGTAAACTCTGGTCAACCTAGTCAACCCCGGTCAATCTTGGTTAACCTTGGAACTCCCAGGATGAGGTGACCGTGATACAGTCACTCTCTTCAACCATACTGGCTTTGGGAATCAAATTGGAAACCTCTGGGACACTGTCTAGAGTATACCCCTCTATTTCGGGCCGGGTCCCGCCGTCTGGCACTTTCCTTTTCAAAATAGAACCTCCTTACTCCACTCCGAGTGAAACATGACTAGTTTTTAGCCTTAAGCCACTTCTAGAGGCACACACCAGCTGTCAAAAGCAGTTAAAAATCGACCAGCCTTCTGATCAACCCCCTTTTCAGCCCTCATTAATGAGCCTGCGCCACTAATAGTGGTGCACGCTTTAACTTTGGTTGTGCGCCACTAATAGTGGTGCATAACCCTCTAGAATCAGTCACAAATCGACCAATCCCGTATCTAGCCTTTCTTTAAAGCCCTCATTTAGTCCCTTGTGCCATTCTTAGTGGCGCATGACCAAGCTCAAGGTGTGCGCCATTAAGAATGGCGCACCATTCCCTTCCTTTTGCACTATAAATACAGACCTCCCCGCTCTCTGTTTTAGGTCAAAAAAATTACTTAAAACTTCTCCCCCTCTCTTCCAGATAGCTCTCTCTCTCTCTCTCTATTTTTCAACCCTGCCAGCCGAAGTCCTCGCCTGAAGCCTCCGAGCTCCACCGAAGGTCCACCTCACTGCGTGGAAGCTCCCGAAGTCTTTTCAAGTCCAAGGCCCAAACCTCTATCCAAGAAAGAATAAACAAGACAAAGTAATCTATTATTTATCTTTTCACTTTCCCCCACTCTCTCTTCTCCCTCCAAACCTACTTGGCTTCTTCTCTGTTTTAATCCCCCATATCTAAACCCCCCTTTCTTGCATGCTTGAAACAAGAGGACGTTAAGTGCATGTCGAGAGTGATAAGAGGAGATTATTGATCAGAACTCTCTTCCTGGCCTTCATTTTCTTCAAGCATGGGCTTAGGGCCCTCTTGCAATATGGTGATACCTAACATTGTATGTTGCATGCCGTTATTATCGTTGTCATGCATTTGCATTCTCACCAGCTCTTTATCTTTTAAAATCATTTTCGAAGTTGTTTTCTCAAAACCACAATTCTAGGTGGATCTGAATCCCTTTTATGGTTGGGGTTTCCCTATAGAAATATGACATTTTAAATGGCTCCCGTTAGCCTACATTTGTTTTCAAAAACACGATCTCAGAATGAGCCTAGTCTTTTCATGATTAAGGTTGTTTCGAGAAACGTGTAACATTCAAAATGACCCGAAAAGGTCTACATTTTTGCCCTCGTGCCCTTGTTGTTTTTTGAGTCATAGGCCTAAAGTGATTCTTGCCTTATAATGGCTAGGATGGCTTTAGGCAAAGTGCGATATTCATTTAGATGTCCAAAATTGAAGTTAGGGTTTTGGGCCCTAAAACAAGTTTTTAAAAGACTCCGTTTTCGAACCATTTATAAAACTCATAATACTAGGAAAATCCTATTTTTGTCAATTTAGAAACTTTCCATTTTTAAGCCAAAGTTCTACCTTTTTAAAATTCTCAAAATTCTCAATTTCCAAATCAATCAAACTTTCCCTTTTTCAAATTTTCCTTCTTAAAATCAATCAAATCAAAACCTTCCATTTCTAATCCCTTATATCACTCCTTTTTCAAACCTTCCAAATTTAAACCCTAAATCCATTCCTCCCATTTTGAAAATAATCCAAACTTGCTTTTTTCAAAATCAAGTTAAATATTTTCAAATCAAGTCAATATTTTGAAATCAAATCTAATCTTCCTAAAAAGGAAATATTTCCAAATCCAATCTTCCTAAAAAAGAAACATTTCTAAATTCAATTTTCTTAAGAAAAAAACATTTTTCAAATCCAATCTTTCCAAATCAAATCAATATTTGCTAATCAAATCTAATCTTCCTGAAAAGAAAACATTTCTAAATCCAATCTTCTTGAAAAGAAAACGTTCTTCAAATACAATCTTTCCAAATCAAGTCAAATATTTTCAAATCAAATCAATGTTTTCTAATCAAACTAATCTTCTTGAAAAGGAAACATTTCTAAATCCAACCTTCCTAAAAAAGAAACATTTTCAAAGTTCATTATTCTTGAAAAGGAAACATTTTCAAATTCAAACTTTCCTAAAAATAAAACTTTCTAAAAATTGAAACTTTTTAGAAATAGAAACCCATTTCAAAATCCCAACTCTTTCGAACTCTAGTTCGAACTACGGCTGACCTGCTCCTCTTTAAGAAAATACGTAGGCAACCGTTCATGAGTTGTGGTCACAACCCTTTTCAAATTTCCAATTTCATAACCATTTTCAAACTCAACTCCATCTTTCAAACTCCTTTTTCAAAATTTGTTTTCAAAATTTTTCTAAGTGGATATCATTAAACATAGATAATCGGTGAGTCATAATTAGGTGAGTAAAAGGTGAATAGACATTTAGTTACCGCAAGGGCGGGGTAATCACTCTCGGAAATAGTAATCTCTAAGCCCAAACTAGCAGTTGATTAGTCGAGTTTTAGTTGTCAATTTAGTATTTTATCCCCCAAAATGTATTAAACCCTTTTGTGCACTTTTCGCAGGAATCGGAGCTTAAGACAAGGCAAACGGGCAAAAATCAGGAAGACCTTTCAATCGGGCCAACAAACCGATCGATCGACCAATCATACAGTTCTTAGACAGTTCGATCGGCTGATCGATCGCAGCACACCTTGTTCGATTGGTGACGCCGGAAATGGCTCTGTTCGACCTTCTGCAGCAAACTTCAGAGAGGGAGTTTTATCGATCAGTCTGTAGAGAATCTGATTCTCTGTAGATATAAAAGCTGTGTGTGTGGGAACAAAATGGATGTTCGGGAATTTCAGATCTAAAAGCAAGGGAAGCAGTTTTCAAGGCACTTTTGGGAGATTTTGTAAGGTTTAGCTAGGTTTTCCTCAATGCTTTGTCCTATCATGTCATTTATTTCTCTTTGTATTGTTATAAATGAATGTTCTTGTATAAAAGTTGAAGTTTCTCTCACTTTCTTGGCACTGTCTCTTACTTTCTTAGTAACCAAACATTAGTTTTCTTTTGTTTAATGTTATATTTACCTTCATTTGTGCTTTCTATTATGGATTCAAGTAGCTAAACATCTTTTGGATGTGGTCGTGAAGATCCACCAAGGATCTTCAAGGGCTTAAATAGAGGTGTATGAACTTTAAAGTTATATCTCTATATTTCTATAGTTTTATTTGGTTGAGTGTGAGATTCATTTGAAAACTTAGCTTCATACCCCATCTTGGTAATATTTATGCAGAACTCACTAATTGGTATAGGTATTACACATTCTAAGGTTTGTTTCTAGGGTGATACTGATAGATTTTATCTTTACACTCAACTAAATATAAACCCAAGGATTTATGGTCAAAATCTTCCGAATCAAGAATTCAAGGTGTGATTCTTGATTTGAGTTATAAAACTCTCAATTGAAACCCTTGTTGTGAATTGGTGGATGAAATCAATCATATTCAAGCTTTTTCTTAATTGCATACAAACTCTCAATTAGATGTTTATTGCTTGCACTAGTCATAAAACAACCATCATCTTAAACCAACAAGTTTTCGGTCTCTTTTATATCACAAAATTTCATTTGTAATTCATAACGATAAGGTCCCATGCTAGTTGAGCGTTGTTTGCTATACTTGCAGAATTCCCTTGGGAGAGAACAATACTAGATTTTCTAGTTTATACTTCACCGCGACCCTCGTATTCTTGCTGGGTAACTCCATTTTTAAAGCACATCTAGGAGCGAACCAAGTGTTGGCGCCGTTGCCGGGAAATTTGTAGGCGTAAAGCTACATTGGACGGATGCTAACGATTGCAAATTGAAAAAAAAAAATAAAGAAAAGGGTGGATTTCATCACCACTTACAAGGGAAGCATTTACGGGCTTTGGGCCCAAGTACATTCCAATTTCCCTTAAAGTGTTTTGTTTTTCTAGGGTTATTTTTATTTCTTCTTTTTCTAGTTTCTTTTGTTTGTTGTAGTATAATTACATTGCATCTTGTTAGGATTTGTTCCCTCTTCGGGAGTTATTTAGAGGCGATAGGTTAGTGTGATTAAAGTGAAAATTGGTGGTACAGTTTATGCATGGGGTGATTGGAGGAACGAGATTGAAATGAGAAAAAGCCATTGTCCAGCCTAGAATTGAAAAAAGCAATTGTCCGGCCTAGGGAAATATGTATGATGTGTTGAACGACCCTAACGGTCCAACCTTATGTGTGCATTCATTCTTGCATGCCATTTTTCACTAGGGATGTACACCATCGTCTTGTGAGAATTAAGAGCATTGAGAGCAGTGAGAGCACAAACACATCTTCACCAACACCTAGCTTACCATTAGTGGTCGACCTAGATTTTATCCCCATGGAAAATCTTAATGATGGAGGCTTACCTAATGTTCAACCCAACGTGGAGGGTAATGAGGAGTTTGAGAGAGGGAGCAACCATGGCGATGTGGCGGTTCCCCCTCTACAAACTCTAAGGGATTACCTAAATCCACCAAGACAAGCACCAACATCGTGCATTGTCTTCCCGCCCCACCACAACACTCTAAACATTAGGTCGGGAATGATGCAAATGTTGCCTTAATTCCATGGAATGGATTCGGAACAACCTTACATTTTTCTTAAGGAATATAAGGACGCTTGTTCAATTGCAATGGACAACTCTTGTCCAAGGGAAGTATTCTTGTTGAAACTCTTCTTGTTTTGTTTGAAAGACAAGGCAAAACTTTGGTTTAACTCATTGCGGCCTATGTCTATTCACTGTTTTTCCCAAAAATCAAATCGAGCCATAAGGAGGCAAATCTCTTAGTTTTGTCCTATGTTGGGGGAAACTTTCTTTCAATGTTAGGAGAGGTTCAAAGACCTCTTAAATTCTTGTTCTCAACATGGTTTTACTGATTGGCATATCATTAATACATTTTATTCCTCTTTGACACCCCAACTTAAGCAATTTATTGTGTTTATGTGTGCGGGGATGTTCTTTGACAAACAACCCCATGAGGCATATGATTACTTTGACACTTAGGCAAATAAGGCTCTAGATTGGGCACTCACTGGGACCCAAAATCTCAAGGGTCACTCAATTCAACAAGGGGTAGGGAGGTATCAATTAAAAGAAGTTGATGATGTCAATGCTAGGGTAGCCAATTTGGCGAGAAAGTTAGAGGCTCTTGAAGTCAAAATGGTTCCAGTGGTAGGGACTAAAGTGATGAAAGAAACATGTTGTCTTGTGTGTGAAACTTTGGAGCATAACACCTCTTCATGCCCAATAATTTCGGGTGTGAAGGAGGCTTTATATGGCCAAATTAATGTAATTGTCCAATACCAAAGTGGAGGGGGCAACCTGTAACACCCTAAAATTTTCTTGACTGCATTACATCCCTATTAAAAAGGTTAGAGTTGTTGTATTTCGTTTTTATGTCTGATTAAAAATGAAGGATGAGTGTCGCGCCTAGACTTTTTGCACTCGAGGAATACATATACAAGCGGGAAAAATACTGTACTCTCTCGTTAGAACTCATCCTCCTGGAAGAATGAGTGCGACTAGGTTTGAATTGAAAATTGATTTGAATAAAGTGATTTTAGAAAATATTTGGAGTCGCCACCTAACTTGATTAAGGTGAGTTAAGTCACCCAAAACTAAGCATAATCCAAAGACTACACTTAAGGTTTTTGAAAACGATTTTGAAAATACTTTCTCAAGAGAGAGTTTTTAAGAAAATAGGTTGTTTGACAATCTTTGGAAAATAATTAAGCCCTTTTTTGAAAATAAACTCCATTTTGGTCTTTGAAAACAGTGATCCTAGGTTTGGAAGTTGGTTACGTGTAGAGAAGACGCACTAAGCCATACCTTACCCCGCACTTGCGGTACCTACATGTCTATTTACCCTAAATTCACCTATGAGAGTCTTCAACTAACAAATGTCCAATCCTATCCACTTTAAAAAAATATATATTTTAAAAGACATGATGCATGATATGTAAGTGCAAGAAAAGAGAGTTGGAAATTAGATTTGGAAAGAAATTGATTTAATTTAGAAGAGATTTGAGAAGATAGGTTTGAAATTGAAATTGAAAAGAGATTTGAAAAGATAGATTTGATTTGATTTTGAAAATAGATTTGAGAAAAGAGGTTTGAAAAGAATTATGGAATCGGAAATTAGAAAAAGGTTGTGGAAATAGAAGCTTGAAAAAGGTTGTGACCGCACCCATGAGGGTTGCCTATGTATCCTTTTGGAGGAATCAGCTCAGTCGTAGTTCGAACAAGAGTCCGATAGAAAATAGAAAGTTTGATTGGAAAAAGAGATTTTGATTTGAAGAAGGATTTGATTTGAACTTAGAATAGAAGATTGGAATTTGGAATTTGGAATTGAAAAGATTAGACTTTGATTTGGAAAGATAGAAGCTGGAGGAAAGTTTTAGACTTGTTTTGGAAAGATTGAGGTTTAAGAAATCTAGACTTAGGAAAGATAAGATTTAGAAAGGACTTGAGATTAAGAAAGACTTGACTCGAATATTGGACTTGAAATATTAAGGAAGGATTGGATTTAGGAAAGATTCGAATTGGGAAAGTTTCAAAATAGGAAAGTTTCGTTTTAGGAAAGTTTCATTTTAGGAAAATTTTCAAATTAGGAAAGTTTCGAATTAGGAAAGTTTTGAATTTAAGAAAGTTTTGAATTTAGAAAGTTTCGAATTAGGAAAGTTTTGAACTAGGTTTCCTAAATCTCTGTCTGTCCAAATCAAAGTCCAATCTCTTCAATTTCAAATTCTAATTTCCAATCTTCAATTCTAAGTTCAAATCAAAATCTCTTTTTCAAATCAAACCCTCTATTTTCCATCGGACTCTTGTCTGAACTATGACTGACCTGATTTCTCAAAAAGAATACGTAGGTAACCCCCATAGGTACGGTCATAACTCTTTTCAAATCTCCAATTCCATAATCTATTTCAAGTTTCCAATTCCAAAAATCCTTTTTCTAATCTTTATTTTCAATTTCTAAAACTTTTCAATTTCAAATCTATCTTTTCAAATCTCTTTTCAAAATCAAATCAAGTTCTTTTCCAATCTATTTTCAAATCAAATCTTTCTATTGCATTTACATATCATGTATCATGTTTTTCTAAAAATTCTTTTCTCAAAGTGGATAGTTTTGGACATTTGTTAGTTGAAGACTCTCATAGGAGAAATCTAGGGTGAATAGACATGTAAGTACCGTAAGAGCGGGGTAGGGTGATGGCTTAGTGCGTCTTCTTCCTTACACATAACCAACCTCCGAACTTAGATCACTATTTTCGAAAGACCAAAATGAAGTTATTTTTCAAAAAAAGGATTAAATATTTTCCACAGGTTGCCAAACAACTTGTTTTCTTAAAAACCCTCTCTTGAGAAAGTATTTTCAAAAATCGTTTTCAAAAACCCTAAGTGTAGTCTTCGGATTGTGCTTAGTTTTTAGGTGACTTAACTCACCTTAATCAAGTTAGGTGGCGACTCCGAATGTTTTCTAAAAGCCGTTTGTTCCAATCAATTTTCTATTCAAACCTAGTTGCACTCATTCTTCTAGGAGGGTGAGTTCTAACGAGAGAGTACAGTATTTTTTTCACTTGTATGTGTATTCCTCGAGTGCGAAAAATTTGGGCGCGACACTTAGATGTTAGTAATTTGCCTCCAATAAGCCTCAAGAGAAGAATCAGCAAGAAGTGGATGAATTTTGGAAAGATGGGTCTCGTGCAAATCTCAATGAATCTGCCTCTAGTAGATCAGTTTGGTTGTGGCTAGTTTTTGACCAAGATATTGTTCGAATTGGAAAAGGCTCATTAGAGGAAAGGTTATAGATCTCTAAGTTTTCTTTCTAGAGAACTTTGAATCTCATCAATCCGACATTTGAATAGAAAGTTACAGCTAAAATACTAAAGACCATAGTGTAACCCCGCTCTAGCGGACCCCAACCCCGCTCTAGCGGGCTCCAGCTCCTCTAGCTCAAGTTCCTTCCAGTGCACCCAGCTGTCAGGCGGACTTCACCCCACTTTAGCAGGGTTTAAAGTTCAAAAATTGTCTCTTCCAGTGAACCCTGCTCTTAGGCGGGTTCATACCCCGCTTTAGCGCGGTACACTCCCTAAGACAGCCCTGACAAAGCCATACACACTAGAATGTAGCCTTGCCTAAAGGTCTTTGACATATAATGAAAGCTTGGCAGAGTGTCAGGCTGTAGAGCACGACCTTGTAATTCCAAAAAGAAGATCTTTTCCACTTCTCCAAGCAACTTGAAGATCTTGATTTTTCCAAGTAGCTCCATGATTTTGTCACTTACATTGCAGTACAATGCTGATTCGATTCAGATAGTTGTGCCCTACTAGAAGTAAAGATCTCTCTCTCTCTCTCTCCTTGAGGTGATATAGATTAAAAGGAGAGGGTTCTCCATATGATAGTTGAGATAGTCTTCTACATTGTCCTCCGAGTGTTTGTAAAAAGTCCTAAGAAGACTGCACTCCACTTCATCTCCGAGAGTTTTCTATCTTGTCCTCAAAGTGTTTGTAAAAAGTCCCAAGAAGACTCCACTCCACTTTATACCTCCATTTTGAAGAAGTTGTGGTGGCTTGAAGGATTTCAAGTCATTAGAAGGATCATTGAGGATTCAATGAAGCACCAAGTATTCATGAACAAGCTCATGGACATGAAGATGTACATGTTGTAGATTTAAGCCTAGTGTTGAGGATTCAACATGTGTAAAGGGTTATAAACTCTCTTGTACCATTTGTTCATATTATAGCGCTTGGTTGAAGCTGGGTTAGGCCCCGTGGTTGTCTCCTATAAGGGTTTTCATGCTAAAATTGCTTGCATCCTTGTCTATTGCTTGTAATGTTGTGTGCGGGTTGATTTCATTTCTCTATTGCTTGCACTTGCATGAAAAATGAGTAGAAACCTAGTCACCCCACCCCCCCTCTAGGTCCACATATAATGCTTTAAGTCCTTTTACAAGAACACTTCTTTTCTCATGTCTAAACTCCAAAACTGCTAGCCCCATTACAAAATGAACAAACAAATATCAGGTACAACCCCAACTGGCATATATATATATATATATGTGTGTGTGTGTGTGTATCTATACATATCAGCTGGTGGATTGACTGACTAGAGGGCTAGTCGGTTCGATTCAATTACCAGAAGCAATCTAGACCAGCCATTTAAACCCATCCAACTAGAAGCTTTAAATTGACCATTTTCTACTTGTCACTTGACTCTTTGCCATTCCCAACTGGTCATCTTCTATTCTCTACACCAATCCAACCAAGAAGAAAATGATTTCATGTGACAATTGTCGTGTCCAAATTTTTCACATTGAAGGAATACACATACAAGCGGAAAAAATATTATACTCTTTCATTAGAACTCACCCTCCTAGAAGAATGAGTGCGACTAGGTTTGAATTGAAAATAGACTTGAATAAGGGGCTTTTGGAAAACATTTAGAGTCATCACTTAACTTGATTAAAGTGAGTTAGGTCACCTAAAAGCTAAGCATAATCCAAAGACTACACTCAGGGTTTTCAGAAAACGATTTTGAAAAACATCCTCAAGAGAGGGTTTTTAGGAAAACATATTATTTAGCAACCTTTAGAAAATATTAAGCCCTTTTTCGAAAATAACTCCATTTTGGTCTTTCGAAAACAATGATCCTAGGTTCGGAGGTTGGTTACGTGTAGGAAAGATGCACTAAGCCATCACCCTACCCCGCCCTTGCGGTACCTACATGTCTATTTACCCTAGATTCACCTATGAGAGTCTTTAACTAAAAATGTTCAATCCTATCCATTTTAGAAAAAGAATATTTAAAAAGACATGATGCATGATATGCAAGTGCAAGAAAAGAAAGTTGGAAAATAGATTTGGAAAGAAATTGATTTGATTTAAAAAGAAATTTGAAAAGATAGAATTGAAATTGGAAATAGAGATTTGGAAAAAGAAATTTGGAATTGGAAGTTTGAAGAAGCTTGAAAAAGATTGTGGAATTTAAGATTTGAAAAATATTGTGACTGCACGCATGAGGGTTGCCTACGTATCTTTTTGGAGGAATCAGGTCAGTCGTAGTTCGGACAAGAGTCCAGTAAAAAATAGAAGATTTGATTTGAAAAAGGAATTGAATTGGAATTTGGATTTGATTTGACTTTAGAATAGAGGATTGAAAATTCGAGTTTGGAATTAGAAAAATTGGACTTTAATTTGGAAAGATAGAACTTAGACAAAAGATTTGGACTTGTTTTCAAAAGATTGAGTTTAGGAAACCTAGACTTAGGAAAGAGAGGATTTAGGAAAGACTTGAGGTTTAAGAAAGATTTGACTCAAATATTAGATTTGGAAGATTAGGAAAGATTGGATTTAGGAAGGGTTCGAATTAGGAAAGTTTCATTTTAGGAAAGTTTCAAAATTAGGAAAGTTTTGATTTAGGAAAGTTTTGAAAGTAAGAAAGTTTTGAGTTTAGAAAGTTTTAGATTTAGAAATATTTGAAGTTCAGGGAAGTTTAGAATTTTAGAAGGATTCAAAGTTTGAATTTTAAAAATTCTTGAAATTAGGAAAGGTTTGAGTTTAAGAAAGATTTGAAGATTTGAATTTGGAAAGTTTAAATTTGGAAAGGTATGGAGTTAGAAAATGGTTGAATTCGGAAAGATTTGGAGGCTTAAAGTTTAAGGAAACTTAAGGTTTAGGAAAGTATGAGATTAGGAAGGAATGGATTAGGAAAGATTAAGACTAGGAAGGATTGAGATTCCTATTTCTTAAAACAAGGGATTAGATTTTGTTTCTAAAAAGAGATGGTTTGATTTTGTTTCCAAAAACGGAGGATAGGATCTAGTTTCCTAAATGGGGGAGATTGGATTTGGTTTTCTAAAGAGAAGATTTGATTTGGCATGGAATTGGAAAGATGGAGTTTTGGAAATCCTAGATTTGGAAGACTATAGTTTTGACGTAGAAAAGAGGTTTTAGAAACTTATGTTTTAAGGAAAGATTGGAAAATATGTTTTAAGAAAAGAAGTTAGGGTTTCCTAATCGTTAGCTCTAGGGTTTGACTTGGGCTTTAAGAAAAGAGATTTTTAAAAAGTGAGTTTTTAGAAAGGGAGATTTTTGAAAGGAAATCTTAGAGAGGATTTTTTAGAAAGGAATTTGAAAAGAGAGAGTTTTTGGGAAGGGGAGTCTTGGAAGGAGATTGTTGGAAAGAGTTTTTAGGAAAGAGATTTAAGAAGAAAACCTAGGGAGTGTTTTTAGGAAAAGAATTTTGAAGAAAGCTTTTTGAAAAGGAGTTTAAAAAGAAGTTTTGAAAAATAGATTTTTGGAGGAAGTTTTTTGAAAACAATTTTCGGAAGGAATTTAAAGAGAGTTTATGGAAAGCATGTTGGAAAAAAGATTTTTAGAAGGAGATTTTTTAGAACCGATTTTTTAGAAAGTATATAAAATATCTCACTTTCCTAAAGTAATTATAACCATAAAAAAGCTAGAACTACTTTAAGATAATGGTTTTGAAAACAACAATGTTTTAAAAATATGGACCATATTGGTCACTTTAAATGTAACACTTTCCTAAAGCAACCCTAACCATGGAAAGGTTAGAATCACCTTAGGATTGTGATTTTGAAAACAAGTTTTGAAAAAGAAGGTTTTGATGCAAGTTTGAAAACGATGTTGATGCAAGTTTTGAAAATGAGTTTGAAAATGAATTTTGGAAGAATGCAAGATTATGATATGCACAATGCAAGTTGGGGTCGTGAACATACAAGGTTAAGGCTTCAACACATAATCAAGGGGGCCAAACCCACGTGGTCTCCGGTTCGACTAAAAGAAAGCCCCCGACATGGTGACCTCCAATAGCCTAATCCTACACATGGACTCGGAAGTCCCTTGTTTCAAGCATGCAAGAAGGGGGGAGGGGGGGAGAAGATGGGGGATTAAAATAGAAGAAAACCCAAGTAGGTTAGGAGAGAGAATAGAGGGGGAAGATGCGTAAACTTAAATAGAAAGCCTACCTGTGTCTTGTTTATTTTGCTTTGCTTTGCACGCTTTGCTTCGGTCTTCGCTTTAGTCTTCGCTTTAGGAACTTGTCTTCGATCTTCGAGAGCTTCAGTTTGCAGCACTTCAAGTCTTCAATGGAGGCTAATGTATAAGTGTATACGAGTGTGTATGAGTGTATAGGAGGCTAGGGTTTATGTATAAGAGGCTAGGGTTTAGAGAGGCTATGAGCTCTGTATATCGAATAATAGGGCTTTCAGACTGAGTTTGTGGACCCCTTTCATGCTGGAGGAGACTCTGTATTTATAGAGAGAAGAATGACCTGGCACCTGTTGCAGTGGCGCTAGGCCAAAAAACCTTCTAGCACCACTCTTAATGGTGCCAACCACTTAGGAAAGTTTTAAGGTTGGCAAGCAACGTATCTTGATAAGATTTGGGCGGCTGTACTAGTGATTACCATGCAATTTTTAGCTTGGTTTCACTAGGAGTGGCTCCAGAAGATCCGGGAATGATTTGAAGGGGTCGGGCATGACCTGGAAGGCCGGAAAGGGACAGGAACCCTCAGAATAGGGTCTTAGAATTATTAGACTTGAAAAAAGATGACAAGAATTGTTGAAAGGGTTGACCGGGCTATTAGGGGTAAAACGGTCAATCGGATCGGAAAGCTGCTAGGACGGACTCAGAATATCCCAGAAGAAGTCTCGAGATTTAGAAATATTATTTAGAATGTTCCCAAAGGCTATCGGTTTGATACCCAGAGCCGGTGTGGTCGGAAAAAGCGATCGGCCCACCAGGGGCAAAACGGTCAACTGGATCGGAAAACTATCGGGATAGACTCAAAATGTCCCAGAAGAAGACTTGAGGTTTTGAAACATTATTTAGAATGTTCCCAAAGGTTGCCGGTTTGATATCCAGAACTGGTGTGGTTGGAAAAGGCAACAGACCCTCTAGGAGTAAAACGGTCATTTTGCGTCAAGTTTGCCAGAACTGACTCGGAACGATATGGAAGAGTAATGGAAGGCTAGGGATGCTATCAAAAACATCTCTGGGAAGTTACCAGTTTGATACCTAGACCCGGTGTGGTTCCCGGGGCTTTCGAAGGCCTAAGGGTAAAATGGTCATTTAGCTTCAAGTGGACCCTACGGGACTAGGAAGCGACCAATGGACTAAATTCAAGTTTAGAAGGTAGGTTAGAGTCTAGATATGCATGTGATGTGTAAAAGTGAGCCCAGTCGGGCCGGAGATTGCCGAGCAGGCAAAAATGGGGTGCTTACAACGATCACGCGTGACATCCACTATGATTTTAATATTTATGATGGTTTATATGCGATGAGGTCCACAAACACTCAAAACACAGACATAATTATTTAAGAGCATGACTGGTAAGTTTTGAAGCATGACGAATTTTATTTTTCGTATGGTATTTTATGACTATATCTCATTCTTATCTTAAATTATACAAATCCGAGAATTTACACTTAGACATAATTTAGACACATCATTCTATAGATAATTTATGTATGAATTTTTTAGTCGTATAGCATTACCCTTCCATGCAAAATGGGGATAAGGAACATTAGTGCCCATGGCCAGCTCACCCCTTAGGCCGCCTTAGGCCCCCAATTTTTTAAAACCCCAAATTTTTAAAAAATTTATATTTTCTAATAAAGGTATTAGATATTCTCAGTATATATATATATATTAAAAAAGGCCCCAATCTAGATTAAAAAAAAGGTTCATAAGAAAAAAAAAGCAAAAAATCACCTTTCATGAATAAAATACCAGTTTAATTATCAAGTAAATTGTACGAATACATTAAATTTTGAAGGCTCCAAATTTTTTAGAACTTTTACATGATATAATTAGGCACTATATAGATTCTACAATTTTTTTGAGACAAAAAACTCAATTCAAATGAATAAAAAGGGCCCTATAAAAAAGAAGACTGAAAATAAACTACAATAGTTAACTTTGGGGAAAAAAAACTGGATTAACCTAACAAAATAAATTGTACAAAATTTTTTTTTAAAACCATAGATTTTTAAAACCTTATATGTTAGAGTTAAATCTTGTATATTTTCTATATGTTTTTGAGAAAAACAAAAGTCCCAAATCAACGCACTAGTTAATCTCCACAATAAAGAATTCAATCCTTTCTTCTTCTTTTTTTTTTTTTTGCAACAATTTAAAAAAAATCTATAAAAGGACTTATTTAAAATTGTAGCCTTAAGCCACAAATTATCTTGAGCCGGCTGCCGGCCTGTTAGTGCCTAGAGAATGGTGGCCAAGGGAGTAGAATGAGACAGTTGAGTTACTAGGCAGACTGTTAAGTCCCAACAATTCTATTAAATTCAACCCTAGATCTCAACAACGAAACAAACATGATGAAGCAGTCAGCAATTTCCAAGCACATAAATAGCATAGATACAAGTAAATATGAGTCCATAAACAAGCTATTTTATTTTTTTGTTCCCCCACAAATCAAGCTAAAGGAAACAGTTAAGAGAACAAGTTTGAGTAAATTAATCTGGAAATGGGATGGATGAGCCTTACGGGGGTAATAACTGTGCTATAGCGAGACCAAATGAGTCCAGAGCATGCAACAACTGCAAATTTGCATTACAATATTAAATATATATTCAGTAATTTGAAAAGAAGGATGTGAACTAAAATCAAGCTCTTCTTTTACATTCCACCACAAACTCAGAAAATCAATTCTTTACAACCAATATATATACATACATCTATATATATGCAAGCATGAATCTGAAGTTAAATCTTGCGAGGTGAGTACCTGTTTGGTGAGGATACGAGATCTGCTCAGGTGGTTTTGAGAAGTCGCCGACATTTGCTATGCTGATCACCCATTTGAATGTTGGAGCCCAAAAGTGAACTGCAAAATTATGACAAAGATACACTTATAAAATATATATGAGCACTAATCAATTATCCAACCAAATCCCCAATCCAAAATTTTAGGAGATAGCTAAAAAAAAACCAGAACACAGTACAGAGAGTGCAAAATTGGCAAAACAAAGATCAAACACTAATTGAAAGATGCAAGTGTATGTAATTGGTTATATTTCGTGACATGTCTTTTTGATGTATTTTGGGGACGTATGTTGTCAATCACAATAATTCGAAAGAGATTTCATGCCTATTTGTGCAAGCTCAAGCTAAAAGAGTCTTGTACGATACCTTTTGGCTATTGTTGGGGACTTCGAAAGATGTTGATGGAGTTTGAGGGATCTTGAGGATAAAAACAGTGTGTTGGCTGAACATCATGGACCTCGCAGGACCTCACGGGATGTTGCGGGAGCTTGAGGGTAAAAACAGTGAGCCTGCAGTTTGGTCATGGACCTCGCGGGACTTCACGAGATGTCATGGGAGCTTGAGGGCAAAAACAGTGAGCACGTCAAATCTGGGATTAAGCTCACTGGAAGCTCGCGGGAGCGAGTGACACTTTGCGGGATCTCGCGGGAGCAAGCTGTGTGAAATCTGAAACCTCGGGAATCGTGTCGATAGGGTTTTTTTTGCCCATATTTAAAGCCTAGCACATTCCCCAAGCATGATCTGAGCTGCCATATTGAAAGCTCCTAGAGAGAAGTGTTTCCCACCTTCTAAAAGGCTTAGAAACAAATCTTAGCGACAATCTTCTTCAACCCAATTGAAGAAATCAAGAATCTTGATGGAGGTCAAGGCGTGAAATCCATTCTAAGGGGATCTGAACATTGGTCAAGCACAGAGACGGTGAATCGTGGATATGAGCAAGGTCAAGACAATCATTAGATTATGGAATTGATAGGTTTTGATTGTAAAGAGTCTTGTAACCGTCTGAACAACGAGATATAGTGCATAATCTTTGTCTCGTAAAGGGGACACATGATTTTTCTCCCATTTAAGGGTTTTCACGGCAAAAATCTGAGGTGTTCCTGATTGTGTGGTCTGCTTTATCTTGTATTTTGATAAGTACAATATTGCTCATTGCCATAACATATTGAATCAATATTGTAGGGTTTAACCTCTCGGAAAAAACATAAACAAAGGCTAGTTTTCAATTGGTATCAGAGCGGGACACTCAAAATTTTTTTGATTTTTCAAAGAGTGAGATCTTGATAGCCTAAGTCTATGGATTGGCCAAAGGAAGGTAGTTCCACCTCTCGACCACCCCTGCTTGATGGGACCAATTATCCCTATTGGAAAGCCAAAATGAGAGCTTTTCTTAAATCTTTAGATGAACGTGTTTGGTAGACTGTTGTTAATGGCTGGACTCCACCCACAGTCACAACCGGTGAAGTGACTGCCTCTAAAGCTATTACAGCTTGGGATAGGATTGATTTTGAAAACTATGGATGGAACAGTAAAGCTATTAATGCCATCTTTAATGGGGTCACAACTGAGGAATTTCATGGAATATCTCACTGTGAACTCGCTAAAGAGGTTTGGGATATTTTATAGATCACCCATGAGGGTACAACTACTGTAAAAATTGCTAAGTTTCAACGATTAACAACTGCTTTTGAAACTCTGAGAATGGAAGATGATGAAACGTTTGATCAATTTTACTTTAAATTAAGTGACATCGTCAACTCAAGTTTCAATCTTGGGGAACAAATCTCTCCATCAAAAATTGTTTGAAAAATTCTAAGGTCTTTACCTGAGAGATTTCAAGCCAAGGTTACTGCCATAGAGGAGAGTAGGGATGTTGATGCCATGAAGGTAGATGACTTAGTAGGGTCCTCGCAAACCTTTGAGGCAAATCTTCGTCAGCCTAGAAAGAATAAAGGCATTGCCTTAAGTTCTATTAAAGAAAAGTCTAATGAGGTTGATGATAGTGATTCGGACCTGGGTATCGAGGAGATGGCCTTGTTTGTCAAAAAGTTTAAAAAAAATTTCAACAAGCGACAATAAGGCCAATCTTCATCAAGTGATAAATTTAAAGGAAAACCTTTTGACAAACTGAAGTTTGTGAGTAAATCATCCAAAAAGTCTGGTAAAAAACAATGCTTTGAATGTCATGGCTTTGGGCATATTGCTACAGATTGTCCTAACAAAAAGAAAAATAAAAGAGGCAGAGTTTTGACAGTCACTTAGAGTGATTCCGAAAAGGAAGATGAGTTGGAAAGTGATGATGAGTCTGAAAACTTCACAACTTTCATGGCAGCAGCCTCAGGGGGAGTTGAGACTTCTTTTAAAATATTTGAATTGGAAAAATATGAGGAATCGGATAGTACAGTGGGATCTCTCAAAGACAATGAGGATGAATCAGATGATGAAGACAAGAGTGAGCTGCAGCGAGCTTACGATCAACTGTACAAGCAATCTTACAAACTTAGCAATGTGAACGTCAAACTGAGTAAGAAGTTGAAGAAGGCTCTGGAAGAGGTTGATTCTTTAAAAAGGGTGAATGTTGATGCTCAAGCCGAGATAAGCCAGTTGAGGAAATATCGAGTAACCTTATCAGACAAAGTGAAATTTCTTGAGAAGGATGCATTTGAGAGAGAAGGCTTTAAGAAGGCACTTGAAGAAAAAATTCAGAAACTCAAGGATGATTTGGCTAAATCTAATCTGACTTTCAAGAAATACAAGGCAAGTGCATCCACAATGGAGAAAGTGTGTTTGAATCATAAATATTCATGGGATACGAGAGGTATTGGGAATGAGGCCAAACCATTCAAGGCCAAGCAACATCAATACAACAAGCCCATCAAATTTGTTCATGAAAAAAGGTATAATACTCGGCAAAATCAAGGTGAGACTCCTTATGTTGTTCATATTTGTCACTACTATGGTATAAAAGGTCACATTAGGCCAAAATGTCATAAATTGTATGGACTACCTGTGGAATATATTCAAACTCAAAATTTTCAAAACCCAGGTATATCATACAATAGTCGGATGTCTAACAGATTCCATGTGTTGACTGAGCAAAGGAATTTTACAAATCAGAAGTTTCAAAGTCATGCTTAACCTTAATACTATGGGAACCATACGACAAAGGCTATGACTAAACACACTTCGAGGAAAGGTCAAAAGCCTATCCAACAGTCTTGTCCCAAGCACTCAAGTGCTAATCCTAAAACTGTATGGACAAGGAAAGCTGACCTGAGAGGATTTGTTGTCCACACTGCTCTGAAGGCTCACAACTCTAATGTGTGGTACCTAGATAGTGGGTGCTCAAGGCACATGTGTGGAAATAAAAAGTATTTTGATTCTGTAACTAAATGTGATGGATATCTAGTAACCTTTGGTGATGGCAACACCTCTAGAGTCGTAGGAAAAAGGAATGTAAAATCTTAAGGGTTACCTAACCTCAATGACGTTTTACTTGTTGAGGGTTTAAAGGCTAATCTCATTAACATTAGTTAGTTATGTGATGTACAACACCAAGTACAGTTTTCCAAAACTGAATGTTCCATTTTCAACAAAGAGGGTACTTGTGTGATAAGAGGTGTGCGTACTCCTGACAATTGCTATGGGATCTCCTTTGAAATTAGTTTGGTTTCAATTCTGTTAAGCTGGACGAGAATGAGTTGAGGCATCAAAGACTGGGCCATGTTAACTTTAGTGATCTCTCTAGACTGTCTAGTTCTGAACTTATTCATAGAATTCCAAAACTTAGAAGAATCACAAACTGTGTGTGTGGGCCATGTCAACTGGGGAAGCAAATTAAGTCTACACATAAGAAAGTTAAGCAGATTGCTACATTTAGACCCTTAGAACTAGTGCATATGGACCTTATGGGTCCCACTCAAATAGAGAATATTAGAGGAAAGAAATATATATTTGTGGCTGTCGATGATTTTTCTAGGTTTACATAGGTTGATTTTATTCGAGAAAAATCTGATACTTTCTCTGTGTTTAAATCTTTATGTCTGAAAGTATAGGTGGAAAAGGGCACAAAAATAGAATGCATTCGCAGAATACGCACTGATCATAATAAGGAATTTGAGAATTCTGAGTTTGCTAATTTTTGTGATGAGCAGGGCATAAGACTTAAGTTCTCTACTCCAAAGACACCACAACAGAATGACGTGGTGGAAAGGAAAAATAGAGTGATACAAGAAATGGCCCGAGTTATGCTTCATGGTAAGAAAGTTGCAAAGAAGTTCTGGGCCGAGGCAATAAATACCGCATGCTACATTACAAACTGAGTTTATCTGAGAATTGGCACAAAAAAAAAGCCATATGAACTGTGAATAGGCAAGAAGTCTAATGTGAGACACTTTCAAGTGTTTGGAAGTAAATGTTGTATCCTAAGGGATAGAGAGCATCTGGGTCAATTTGACTCTCGGAGCGATGAAGGTATTTTTGTTGAATATTCCATGAATAGTAGAGCTTATCGGGTTTATAACTTGCGTACTCTTACTATTATGGAATCAATAAATGTGGTTATTAATGATTCATTAGTTCACACTGACATTGCACTTGATGAGGATTGTGATTCAGATGGTGCATCTCCGAGAAGTTCAAGAAGAAAAATGATGAGAAGAGGGATAATACTGAGACCTCCTTGAATAACTTCAAAGATGGATCTAACAACATTCTAAAGCCATCATCCAAAGTGAAACTAAATCATCCTTTGGATCAAGTGATTAGAAATGTCACAGAGCTGATGAAGACTAGACGTCAAGTAAGAAATGAGGTAAATCACCTTTGCTATACCTCTACATTTGAACCAAAAAATGTGAAAGAAGCCTTAGCTGATGAACACTAGATTACTGTTATGCATGAAGAGTTGAGTCAATTTCTTCGTAATGATGCTTGGACTCTTGTGCCTAGCCCTCATAATATGAATGTGATACGTATTAAATGGACATTTAAGAACAAATCTGATGAATATGGCACTATCACAAGAGATAAAGCAAGACTTGTAGCACAAGGATACACTTAAATTGAAGGAATAAACTTTGACGAGACCTGTGCCCTAGCTGCAAGTTGCCCTAGCTGCAAGTTGGAGTCTGCTCGCATCTTGCTTGTCATTGCTTGCTATCTTGGCTTTAGACTTCATCAGATGGATGTAAAGAGTGCTTTTCTAAATGATGTTCTTCAGGAAGAAGCCTATGTTGAACAACCCAAAGGGTTTGAGGACTCTAAGTAGCTTGACTATGTGTACAAGCTAAAGAAAGCTTTGTATAGGCTGAAACAAGCCCCTCGAGCTTGGTATAACAGATTGACTTCTTTTTGCTAGAGTTTGGGTTCACTCGAGGGGGAGTTGATAAAACCTTGTTTATAAAGAAAGAATCAAAACACATTCTTATTGCTCAAATTTATGTGGATGATATTGTGTTTGGTTTTACTTCTGAAAAGCTTGCTCATAATTTTTCTGAACATATGAAAAGTCAATTTAAAATGAGCATGATGGGTAAACTGAATTATTTCCTAGGGTAACAAGTTAAACAGACGAACCAAGGGATTTTTATATCTTCGTCCAAATATGCTAAAGACCTAGTGAAGAAATTTGGGTTGGAAAACACTAAGCATGCTAGGACTCCCATGAGTACCAGTCTTAAACTTAGTAAGATGCTTTAGGGAAGGATGTTGATCAAACCTTGTATAGGAGCATGATTGGTAGTCTGCTTTACTTAACGGCTAGTAGACCTAACATTGGTTTTAGTGTAGGTGTTTGTGCTCCCTTTCAAGCTTGTCCTAAAGAATCACACCTGTTTGCGGGTCAAAAGAATTATTAAATATGTCAATGGTACTATTAGGCATGGTATCTGGTTTACCTTGAACACTAATACAGATATTGCAGGCTATACTGATGCAGATTGGGCAGGGTCTGCTGATGATCGTAAGAGCACCTCTGGTGGGTGTTTTTATATAGGCAATAATCTTGTTGCTTGGCATAGTAAAAAGCAGAATGTCATCTCTTTGTTCACGGCTAAGGCAGAGTACATAGCTGTTGGAAGTTGTTGTGCTTAATTCTTGTGGATGAAGCAAATGTTGTGTGATTACAGTCTTGAACCAAATGTTATGACCTCATTTTGTGACAACAATAGTGCGATTAGTATTTCTAAGAATCCTATTCAACAATCTAGCACCAAATATATTGACATCCGTTATCACTTCATTCGTGAATTAGTTGAAGAGAAGATCATCTCTCTTAAGCATATTTTCACTGAGAATCAACTTGCTGATCTCTTCACTAAACCCCTTGACACTCTTAGGTTTGAATTTCTACAAAAATCCCTAGGAGTGTGCTCTCTCGAGTAGTTCTATCTTACTTGGAGTCCAGGCTTGAGCTCGATTCTTACTTCATCTTTTCTCAAGCCTTTCTTCGTGTTCTTTGAATTTTTTTTCTTTGTCTTTCACTTTGCTTTGTGTTGTGTGTGTTCGTTTGTATTGTTACCTGCATATGGCTCTCTCTGTCATCTTGTTAAAGCACCCCCCATGAATGGCTAGAGGCATGAGCGTGATATAAGTTGATTCTTGTGTGTGTCTTGGAGTGTATGTGTCGCGCCCATATTTTTCGCACTCGCGGAATACTCACACAAGCAGAAAAAATGTTGTACTCTCTCGTTAGAACTCACCCTCCTAGAAGAATGAGTGCGACTAGGTTTGAATTGAAAAATTGGTTTGAATAAAGGGCTTTTGAAAAAGATTCGGAGTCGCCACCTAACTTGATTAAGGTGAGTTAGGTCACCTAAAAACTAAACATAATCCGAAGACTACACTTAGGGTTTTTAAAAAAAAGATTTTGAAAATACCACCTCAAGAGAGGGTTTTTAGGAAAACAGGTTGTTTGGCAACATTTGAAAAATTTTAGCCCTTTTTTGAAAAAAATCTCCTTTTTGGTCTTTGAAATCAGTAATCTAGGTTCGGAGGTTGGTTACTTGCAGGGAAGACGTACTAAGCCATCACCCTTCCCCGCCCTTTCGGTACCTACATGTCAATCTACCCTAAATTCACCTATGAGAGTCTTTAATTAACATATGTTCAATCCTATCCATTTTGAAAAACAATGTTTAGAAAAACATGATGCATGATATGCAAGCACAAAATGAGAGAGAGTCAAAAAATAAATTTGAAAATAAATTTAGAAAGAATTTGATTTGAAAATAGATTTGAAGAGATGGAATTGAAATTGGAAAGCTTGAAAATTTGGAAATAGGAATTTGAAAATAAAAATTTTAAAATTGGAATCTTGAAAATAGATTGGAATTTGAAATTTGAAAAATGTAGAGACCGCACCCATGAGGGTGGAATTGAAAGTTTGAAAAGTGTTGTGACCGTACCTATGAAGGTTGCCTACATATCCCTTTGGGGAAATCAGGTCAGTCGTAGTTCAGACCGGAGTCCGATTGAAAAGAGATTGAATTGAAAATTGGATTTGATTTGAGATTTGAAGAGGAGATTGGAAATTGGAATTGAGAAGATTGGACTTGCTTTGGAAAGATTGATTTTGGAAAGACTTAGTTTTGGAAAGATGGAGGTTTAGGAAACCTAGACTTAGGAAAGGTAGGAGACCTAGGAAAGACTTGAGATTTAGAAAGATTTGACTCGAATGTTGGACTTGGAAGATTTGGAAAGATTGGATTTTAGGAAATGTTCGAATTAGAAAAGGTTCAATTTAGGAAAGTTTCGAATTAGGAAAGTTTTATTTTTGAAAAGTTCCGAATTAAGAAAGTCTTGAATTAGGAAAATTCCCAAATTAGGAAAGTTTTGAAATAGGGAAGTTTTGAACTTAGGAAAGTTTGAATTTGGAAAGGTTTAAAAAAGGAAAGTTTTCGATTTAGGAAATGTTTGAATTAAGAAAGTTTCAACTTAAGAAAGTCTTGAATTAAGAAAGTTTTGAGTTTAGAAAAGTTTTAGATTTGAAAAGATTTTGAAGTTTTGGAAAGTTTAGAATTTGAAAAGATTTAGGTTTAGAAAGATTTAACTTAAGAAAGTTTCAAATTTAGAAAGTTTTGAATTTGGAAAGATTTGAAATTTAGAAAGTTTAAGATTTAGAAAGTTTTAGAGTTTTAGAAAATCTTAAGATTAGGAAAGGTTTGAATTTAGGAAAGGCTTGAAAACTTAGGTTTGAAAAGTTAAAATTTGAAAAGAGGGTAGAATTAGGAAAGGGTTGGATTAGGGAAGATTTGGAAACTTAATGTTTAAGAAAAGATTTGAAAGTTTTAGAAAATTTAAGATTTAGGAAAATGGAAGTTTAGGAAGGATTTGAATTAGGAAAGAGTTGGATTAGGAATGGATTGGATTTGGTTTCTAAAACAAGGGATTGGATTTTATTTCTAAAAAGAGATGTTTTGATTTTGTTTCCAAAAATGGAGAATTGGATCTAGTTTCCTAAACGGGGAGATTGGATTTGGTTTCCTAAAGGGAAGATTGGATTTGGTAAAGATTTGGAAAGGAAGGTTTCTAGAAACCCTAGAATTGGAAAACTATAGTTTGGACGTAGAAAATAGGTTTTGGAAACATGTATAGTTTGGATGTGAAAACAAGAGGTTTTGGAAACCTAGGTTTAGGGCAAAGTTTGAAAACCATGTTTTTGGGAAGAAAATTAGGGTTTCCTAATTGTGAGTTCTAGGGCTTGACTTGGGCTCTAAGAAAAGAGTTTTTAGAAGGTGCGTTTTTGAAAACGAAGGTTTTGGAAGGAAATCCTAAAGAGGAGCTTCTAAAGGGAAGAATTTTTGGAAATGATAGTTTTTGGAAAGAGATTTTTAAAAAAAAAGAGTTTTTGGAAAGTGTGTTTTTTAGAAACAAGTTTTTTGGAAGGAAATCCTAGAGGGGAGTTTCTAGAAGGGAGATTTTGGGAAGAGAGTTTTTTAGAAAGATTTTTTGGAGAGAGTTTTTAGGAAGGTGAATCTAGGGAGTGTTTTAGAAAGTGAATTTTGAGGGGAAAGCATTTTGGAAAGGAGTTGAAAAAGGAGGTTTTGAAAAATAGATTTTTATAAAGAGTTTTTAGAAAACAATTTCGGAAAGAAGAGTTTTAGGAAAGTATGTTGAAAAAGAGATTTTTAGGAAGAAAGACTTTTTGAAAAGAGAGTTTTTAGAAGGTATAAAAACGTCTCACTTTCTTAAAGCAATTCTAACCATAAGAGGGCTAGAACCACTTTAGGAAAGCGGTTTTGAAAACAACAAGATTTGAAAATATGGACCGTATTGGTCACTTTAAATGTAACACTTTCCTAAAGCAATCCTAGCCATGGAAAAGCTAGAATCACCCTAGGGTTATGATTTTGAAAACATGTTTTGAAAAAGATATTTTGATGAAATTTTGAAAACAAGTTTGAAAACGATTTGAAAAACAACTTTGAAAACGGTTTTTGGAAGATGTAAGATCATGATATGCACAATGCAATTTTGGGGTCATGAACATACAAGGCTAAGGCTTCACCACATAATCAAGGGGGTTGGACCCACGTGGTCTCTGGTTAGACTAGAAGAAAGCCCCTGACACGGTGACTCTCCAATAGCCCAATCCTATGCATGGACTAGGAATCCCCTTGTTTCAAGCATGCAAAGAAAGGAGGGGGGGGGGGAAGAGATGGGGGATTAAAATAGAGAAAACCCAAGTGGGTTAGGAGAGAGAAGAGAGAGGGGGAAGTACGAAAAATTAAATTGGGAGCCTACCGTATGTCTTGTTTATTTTGCGCGCCGTGCTGTTTTCGGTTTTTGGTCTTCGTCTTGATCTTCGTCTTCAGTCTTCAAGAGTTGTCTTCAAGCTTTGGATTGCAGCTCTTCAAGTCTTCAAAGAATGGTTGAAGGCTAGTGTATGAGTGTATGGGGATGTATAGGAGTGTATAGGAGGGTAGGGTTTAGTGTATGGTGGCTAGGGTTTGGAAAACCTTGGGAAGCTAGGGTTTAGGAGGTGCTCGAGCTCTGTATATCGAATTATATGATTTTTAGGTTGAGTTTGCCGATCCTTTTCCCGTTGAATGAGGCTCTGTATTTATAGAGGTTGGACAACCTTAGCGCCTGTTGCAGTGACGCCAGGCCAAAGTTTACACTGGCGCCACTAAGAGTGGCGCTAGGCCATTTTTTAGCTTAGCGCCACTACTAATGGCGCCAGCCATTTAGGAAATGTTTAAGGTCAGCAAGCAATGTATCTTTGACTAGATTTGGGCGCCTGTACTAGTAACTACCATGCAATTTTTAGCCTGGCTTCACTAGGAGTGACTTCGGAAAGTCCGGGAATGATTTGGAAGAGCTGGGAATGACCCGGAAGGCCGGAAAGGAGCAGGAACACTTAAAATAGTGTCCTGAAGATATTTGACTTAAAAAGTGAGGATAAAATGTGTCGTAAAGGTTGACTGGGCCCTTAAGGGCAAAACGGTCAATCGGACCGAAAAACTGCCGAGACGGACTCGGACTGTCCCAGAAGAAGACTTGGGATTTGGAAACATTATTCAAAATGTTCCCGGAGGTTGCCGATTTGATTCCCAGAGTCGGCGTGGTCGGAAAAGGAAATCGGCCCACCAGGGGCAAAACGGTCATTTTGCACTGGGTTGGCCAGAACTGACTCGGAATGATCCGGAAAGATAAGGAGGTTGAAAATACTATAAAAAGTAGTCTTAGGAGGTTACCGGTTTGATACCCAGAGCCGGTGTGGTCGAAAAAGGAGATCGGCCCACCAGGGAAAAAATGGTCATTTTGTACCGGGTTGGCCGGAACTGACTCGGAATGATTCGGAAAGATAAAGGAAGGTTGAGAGTACTATAAAAAGCAATCTCAGAGGGTTACCGGTTTGATACCCAGAGCCGGTATGGTTCCTGGGGCATTCGGATGCCTAGGGGCAAAATGGTTATCTTGACCGAAAAATCTCGAAAGAGGTCCAAATGGCAGTTTGGTCATTTTTCACCGAAGTGGGCTAACAGACACTGGTGTTGACTTGGGTTTTGAGTGTTTCCGCCACTCTAACAGTGGTCGTCGTGACACAAGGGTTTGTTGCCAATTCCTTATATCGACCTATTTGTGAGTATTTCCGCTACTCTAACAGTTTTGTGAGTAGTTTCGCTACTCGGACCGTCTCAAGAAATAAACTGTATCGAGAGAAGGATTGGAAAGGGGACTTATCGTATCCGAAGAGACGTGCCTGAGTTGGAACCGTCTCGAGGAATAAACTGTCTCGAGAGAGGGATTGGAAAGGGGTCTTACCGTCTTCGAAAAGACGTGCCTGGATTGGAACCGTCTCGAGGAATAAACTGTCTTGAGAGTTGGATTGGAAAGGGGACTTATCGTCTCCGAAGAGACGTGCCTGGGTTGGAACCGTCTCGAGGAATAAACTATCTCGAGAGTGGGATTGGAAAAGGGTCTTACCATCTCCGAAAAGAAGTGCCTGATTGGAACCGTCTCGAGGAATAAACTTTCTCGAGAGTGGGATTGGAAAGGGGACTTATCGTCTCCGAAGAGACTTGCCTGGGTTGGAACCGTCTCGAGGAATAAACTGTCTCGAGAGAGGGGTTGGAAAGGGGTCTTACCGTCTTCGAAAAGACGTGTCTGATTGGAACTGTCTCGAGGAATAAACTGTCTCGAGAGTGGGATTGGAAAGGGGACTTATTGTCTCCGAAGAGATGTGCCTGGATGGAACCGTCTCGAGGAATAAACTGTCTCGAGAGTGGGATTGGAAAGGGGTCTTATTGTCTCCGAAGAGACGTGCCTAGGTTGGAACCGTCTCGAGGAATAAACTGTCTCGAGAGTGGGATTGAAAAGGGGACTTATCGTCTCCGAAGAGACGCGTTTGGATTGGAATCGTCTCGAAGAATAAACTGTCTCGAGAGAGGGATTGGAAACGAGTCTTACCGTCTTCGAAAAGACGTGCTTGGATTGGAACCGTCTCGAGGAATAAACTGTCTCGAGAGTGGGATTGGAAAGGGGTTTTATTGTCTCCGAAGAGATGTGCCTAGGTTGGAACCGTCTCGAGGAATAAACTGTCTCGAGAGTGGGATTGGAAAGGGGACTTATCGTCTCCGAAGAGACGCGTCTGGATTGGAATCGTCTCGAGGAATAAACTGTCTCGAGAGTGGGATTGGAAAGGGGACTTATCGTCTCCGAAGAGACGTGCCTGGATTGGATCTGTCTCGAGGAATAAACTGTCTCGAGAGAGGGGTTGGAATCGGAAAGGAAAGGACAATGCCCCTAAGGGCATTTTGGTCATTTTGCCTCTATTTGGGCCTGACAGGCCCGCGAGGCGATGGAAAGATGGGATTTGGACCTAGAGAATTGGTTTCGATAAGAATATGCCCACAATGACTTAAACACAAATCTGGACGGAGTGTAGACTGCCAAGTGGTCAAAAATGAGGTGCTTACAGTATGTTTGCAATTGATGCTTCATTTATGATTCTTGCCATGCTTGTAATTCTTGTTTATCTAATAAGAGCCTTTTGAGATTTCTTAGAATATGGAATCCGATATTTTACGATCATTTTACGAACCTCAACATGGCTGGCTTCTTTTAGACAGGAATGGCTCGATTGACCTTGGTCATGTATACCCTCTCTTATAATAAAAAATGTGTGTTTGGGTGGAAAGGGCTATTTGTGAGTATGTAAAAAGCTACCCTTGTTATGTGATAAGAGGAGATGGCTACCTGCTCACATGTGTGAAAGCCACCATCCCTCAATTGTCAAATGTTATTGAATGCTGGAGAGATAAGGTTGGATCTTAGAAGGTTGATTTTAAAAATAAAAAAAATATGAAAAAATATAAAATAAAAAAATATTTGAAAACCTTGATTGGGATGACATGATGGTTTGACTTCGAGTGCTCTACTCTCCAAGAGGAAGCTTTCATGTTGAACACTGTCATGATTTTGCTCTACGGTCCATTTTCTCATTGGTCTTGTGTCGGCCTCGCATCAGTCTTCAAGATTGGCAGTATGGTACTTATCATTTATGAATGTCCTGACTTGCAAGCCTGCCGTCCTTGATCTATCTTGATGTCAAATTTTCTCATGTTTACAACCCTCTTTATCTTCATTGGTAGTATTTTGACTATGTTGATCTTTGAGATCTTGCTCAGGTGTGTCCTCCTGTTATTCGGGTGGTTTTCTTTTATGGGTTGCTATGTTAGGTGAGCTCGTGGGATCTCACTGGACCTTGCTCTTGCGAAGTCCACTTAGTTGGCACTCGCGGGATCTTGTTGGACCTCGCTCCCGTGAAGTTTACTTAGTTGGCACTATTTATCTCGCCCGTGGCTGTTCTTTTTCCCAGTTTTTCCCGCTGTGCCGCATCCTCTCTTCTTCGAGCCCGCGACGTCTAGAGATTGTGGCTGACTAGTGTTCCTCCTCGATCTAGCGAGCTTCTTTCCCTTCATCTCGGTCACGTTTCTTGAGTCGTTTCTGAGGTAATCATTCTCTTCCTCCTTCGTTTTGTTCTCTGTCCGGTTTGGGTGTGTTTTCCCGTGACCTAGGGTTTTGTTTTGGGGTCTCCTTGATCCCACATTATTCCAGTTTCTCGGGGTGTGGTTTCCCGATTGTGGGGTGTGAATCCTATTGTCGAAGGCCTGGGTGGCCTCAATTTGTCCGGTGATTGGGTTTCTCTGTCGGTTCATTGTGAACCAGCCACAATGACTGGTGCGGCTGTGTGGTGTGTGTTTGTCTGGCATGGGTTCTTCTTTTGGGAGTGTTCCTCATGATTCCGTCTCCTAGGAAACGGAAGGGGTCTCAAACCCCTTCTTCTCGCCGTTCCTCAAGCTCCCCAAGGAAACAGTTTACTTCTCTCTGCCCGAGCAAATGCCGACGATCTGGTACCCTTGGTGCCACGTTTTCTCGTCCAGGGGGAGTTTCTTCAACCCCTGAAGTTTTGCCTTTTCACCCTGCTTCTTGGGCTAAGGTGCGGTTCACTTGGTCATTTACCTCTTGACCTGTCTTTGTCTCTCGTGGTTTGATCCTTGACCAGTTTGATTCGACGTGCATTCATACCTACTTCATTAAGTGGGGTTGGACACGTCTTGTTGTCTATAATGGGTTCACTAGTCAGGAGCTTGTTTGTGAATTCTATGTAAATATTCATGCTTCAGATAAGGCGGCTAGATCCTTGAAGTCGTTTGCGTGTGGTGTCACTTTTTTCTTTTCTATCTCTGATATCTGCTCCTTACTTCACTTCGAGCGTACTCTCCTCACCGAATTTTCATATCCTCCTAATCGCTCTGGGCCTTCATTGGATTCCCTGGCCCAGCTTCTTTTATCATCTGACAGGATAGCCTTTTGGTCCTTCAAGCCTTCTCAAGCAAAAAGAGCTGAAGGATGTTTTTAGGGTGCTTAATTATGTGGTGTGTGACCTCTTTCTTTGCACCTCCCATGTGAGCTAGATTGATGAGTCTCGTGCTCGTCTTATGCATGCTATTGCCATCGGCCTTGCAATGGATATTGGACATCTCATGTTTAATCTCATGCTGGAGGTCGCTGTGGACAACTCCTCCCGTGCATATCTTCCATTTGGGGTGTTGGTCACAAATTTTCTGTCTAATCATAACATTGTGGCAACACCTGATGAGATCCGTATCCTGTTTGGGCGGCCCATCTCCCAACAGACCCTTCAGCTGAGTAATGCTCATCTCGGTGTTCCTCTTTCTCCTTCCCAGTTGCAGCAGCTTGGGGTGGAACTTTCCGTTGATGAGGCTCCTCCTACTGATCCTATAACACCATCCTTGTCCACTGCTCCACCTTCAGCTGGGCCTCCCGTCTCTGTTCCTGCTTCATCGTCCTCCACTTCTGCTGCCATTGCGGCTTTCTCTTCCCAGATGACTTTCGTGCACACAGATTTGGTGGAGTGCATTGGCTTGGTTCATGAGCGCATCAATCTGCTAGTAGAGCGTCAGAAGCGCGACATTGTCTATGTTTGGCACACCTTATTTGCTCTCTCTCGACGGCACACCGAGTTTATTAATGATGTCAATGACTTAATTCGAAGCATTCGTCGTCGTTAGCTGTGCTTGGTGGATGCTGCTCTTTTGGATTTGTTTCTTATTGTTTTGTTCTTTTTTCTATTTCCTATTCCGTTTGTTCAAACTTCTGGTTTCTACAGTTTATATAGTTGATACAGTTTATCTATTATAGTTTTACTGGTGATTTTCTTGCGTGCATGCTTGGTTGTCAATTTGTTCCCAAAAATGGGGAAATATGGTCTCTTATGCTTTTACTTGCCTTTTAGTGCATGTTAAGATATATGTCTCATTTAATTTTATTTTTTTTTCGCTTGCACTTGCATGGTTGCACTTGATTGGCCTGGTTTGGTTGGATGTTGTAGTTGCAGAGATGTTTCGTCACACTTGTGGGGATGATTGTGATTGGGGTGTTTTTGTATTTTTTTTTCTTTTATTTCTGTCCCTATAATGCTTGTGGTGTGTAGTATAGGGTTTTGGTCACGAAATTGCCAAAGGAGGAGAATGTAAGTGTATGTAATTGGCTATATTTTATGACATGTCTTTTTTATGTATTTTGGGAATGTATGCTGTCAATCACAATCATTCGGAAGAGATTTCATGCCTATTTGTGCAAGCTCACTCTAAGAGAGTCTTGAACGATACCTTTTAGTTATTGTTGGGGACTTCGAGAGATGTCGATAGAGTTCGAGGGATCTCGAGGGTAAAAACAGTGTGTTAGTTGAATATCATGGACCTTGCGGGACCTCGCGGCATGTTGCGGGAGCTTGAGGGTAAAAACAGCGAGCCTGCAGTTTGGTCATGGACCTCGTAGGACTTCGCAGGATGTCGTGAGAGCTTGAGGGCAAAAACAGCGAGCACATCAAATCTGGGATTGAGCTCGCTGGAAGCTTGCGGAACCCTTGTGGGACCGAGCAACACTTCGCGGGATGTATATGGGATCTCGCGGGAGCGAGCTGTGCGAAATCTAGAACCTCGGGAATCGCACCGCTATGGTTTTTTTGCCCCTATTTAAAGCCCAGCACACTTCCCCAAGCATGATCCGAGCCGCCACATTGAAAACTCTTAGAGAGAAGTGTTTCCCACCTTCCAAAAGGCTTAAAAACAAATCTTAGCAACAATCTTCTCTAACCCCATGGAAGAAATCAAGAGTTTTGATGGAGTTCAAGACGTGAAATCCGTTCTAAGGGGATTTGAACGGTGGTCAAGCACAGAGATGGTGAATCGTGGATACGAGCAAGGTCAAGACAATCATTAGATCATGGAGTTAGTAGGTTTTGATTGTAAAGAGTCTTGTAACCATCTGAACAACGATATATAGTGCATGATTTTTGTCCGACAAAGAGGACACATAGTTTTTTTCTAATTTAAGGGTTTCCACGACAAAAATCTGAGGTGTTCTTGATTGTATGATTTGCTTTATCATGTGTTTTGGTAAGTACAATATTGCTCATTGTCATAATATATTAAATTAATTTTGTAAAATTTAATCTCTTGGACAAAACATAGACAAAGACTAACTTTTCACACTAATTGAAAGATGCATGGAGAAAGAAAGAGAACAAACTGGTTTTAGGGCCAGCGGGGTCGTTTCAGAAAGCTTGGAGCGTAGAACCTGCCATTGAAGGAGAAAATCTGTGTTGACCTTTTTCTTCTTGTCCTTCTCTTCGAATAAATGAACGCCTGATTAGACTGGTGGGGACTCTATAAAAAGCTATCATCCACCCATCACAAGGCGTGACCGGTACGTTCTGAAGCATGACGAATTTTATTTTTCGTATGCCATTTTATGACTATCTCATTCTTCACTTCAATTATACAAATCCGAGAATTTACACTTAGACATAATTATTTATACCCTATTTGCATGTCTCGAAATGATAGAAAAAGACATTTATTCCCTATTTTCCTAGTAGTCTCAAAACGTTTCCCAATCATATCCATTTCCAAAGTAATTAAAATAGCTCACGAAAATGAAATTTTGAGACTATTAGGAAAATAGGGGAATGTTTCGTCAGGATAACTAATGTTTCAATTGTTTTCTTTGCCGAAACATTAATTCTCTACAATTTATTTTGGGAGAATATTGAACATTTACTATTTTTCACTCGACTCTTTACTAATTTCAAAAGTTATCCTGCAATGCCTGAAGTCATGAACGATTAGTTGGCGACTCCATAAAGTTTTGTCAGTAATAACATTCAAAAACTTAAATTCTACAAATCCTAGAATTTACATTTACACATATTTATCCCCTATTTACATGTCTCGAAAACATTAGAAAAAGACATATTTATCCCCTATTCCTAACAGTTTTAAAATATTTTCCAATCATTTCCGTTTTCAAAGTTATTAAAATAACTTACAAAAATGAAATTTTGATCATTGGTTGGTAGACCTCCGAAATTATGGTCATAGACAGTGTGATGTGGGCCACATTTCTCTGCTTGCTGATCATACACAACCTGAACTCCAATTTCGTTTACCAGATAAAGCTCATCTAAACTCACTGAGACATTCATTTGATCCCCACCTTAAATTAAACGATGCCCAAACTTCCAACGGCTGTAGAATATCACACCTTTGTCAGCTGGAACGCCTCTGAAACTTGGCTTATAGGTCCCCTTCAGACCCTTGGTCATGTTGCTGACTTCGATATAATCAAATTCCCCAGCTGCATTAATAATGTCAATGGCTAATTCACAGACAATGTATATGTTCAAGGCTCGGATCTTGAGATTGGGGGACCGAAGGCACAATGAATGGCATCTCGAACCCCCTTCTCTAGCTGTACTTGAACTAGCTTGGCACCTCACTCCCTGTATGAAATATGCTATATATACCACATTCATATAGTCCATGTCCATGCATGGAATTCATAACAACCATCAATCAGATATACATAATAGGTATATATAACCATATATAGAGGGTAATGTTATACAACCAGAAATTTTATCTAAAACTTTTATACAGAATGATGGGATTGAATGAGATTTTTTACTTTAGAACAAAATATCGATCATTATAACTCTTACAAAAAGGAAAATGTTACGGCTAAGAAAATTTATACAAAACTTTCACCAAAATAATGTAGTAGTATCATATTTGTAACTCAAAGCCAAAATGATGGGTATTTCTCTCCTTCAACCAAATCATTCTAGTGATAGCTTTTATATGAATTTTTTGATTGTATGCCATTATCACTTAAAAAAATCATTACCACGTCATTCTAGTGAGACTTTCTATATATATTTTTTGAAAAAATAGCATTTTATACACATATATATACATATATAGAGAGAGAGAGAGAGAGAGAGAGAGAGAGAGAGAGAGAGAGAGAGAGAGAGAGGGCACCTGAACAAGCCCTTCATTCTACTAAATGTCGTGTTGTTTCACAATTCCACCTCAAGGCTTCCCATGGAGGCCAACACAACCAAGCCCAATTTGTTAGCCATTTCAGAATCAACATTTCCAAGGGGTTCTAACTTGAACAACTCCTGAACCTCATGTAGTTTCACTGAATTATTTACGCCACAAATCACAAAGCTCAACAGTTTAAGCAGATTAGTTACCATTTCCACTGACTTACATCCTTCCAGATTCAAGAACTCCAAACTCATTGGGAATTCTGGCACTGATTGGAGTCTCGTGCAATTAGTTAAACTAAGTGACTTGAGCAAAGTAAGACCTTTGATGCTCTCTGGTAGGCTAGAAATTGGATTCGCATCCATATTTAAGTCCCTCAACAAGGATAAGCTACCAAGAAAATTTATAAGATCATCACATGACAGATTGCAGTTTGCAAGACTTAAGCTTACTAATGAGCATGGTAAAGAAGCCAATGAAAAATAGATGGATTCTGGATTTTTCTTGGTTTCAATACCCAAGTCCAAAAGAGTGAACACCATGATCTAACATGATCACCGGTTGCAGTTGGTCAATTTTCCACTCTATTTGATTTGAATTTCTAAAGGCAATGTTTCTAACTGAGTGCCCAGAGAAGCAACCAAAACAATGTTGTTTCAGTGAATTGCCTTGGTCTGCAAGCAATGATTCATCACTAATAGTTACACTATCGGATGTCATGCAACATTTATCTTCCTCTAACACATGCATGTCACGGAAGAGGCCTTCAACTGTTTCCGTTCCCTAATACAAGGGCACATTTTGCATAAGGAAAGGACATTGATGCACAAAAGAATTAAACAGGTAAATGAGGAGCATGTTTCTTACTGTTTTTTCTCTCAATATATCTAAGGATTCCTTATGGTGCCACAATCTGCTATGTTTTCCTGGCTGCTTGGGTGACTATTAGCGAACAATTTCTCTTCCCATGTCTCAAAACAGTTGATGCATCACCAATTTCTTGTGTTCATTGATTGTACTCTAAAAGTGCAATATGCATGCCTTAATTAGCTAATTGTTAGTTTTGTAATATGTTTAATTAGGTTATTTTCAATCCTAATTCGTTACTAACTTAGTTTTGTGTTTATATTTAGGAATCCTAGCTAAATAGGGATAAATTTGCACTGAGACAGCTTAGGCATTCGAAGAGAGTTGGAACGGTCTTTTATGGCAATTGAACGGTATACAGAAGCGTTCGAACGGTACGTCAAACGGTCTCACATCAAGTTCAAGTTCGAAGTGCGTTCGACGCCTCGTTCGAACAGTAGTCCGAGGCGTTCGAACGGTGGCAAAGGCGTTCAAATGGTTGTGCAAATCTGCTGAGTTTTGGAAGCCTATAAAAGTTAGGATTGTTGTTTATTTTAGGGTTCGTGTTTTTAGCTTGGTTTTAGGAGTAGCAGCAGCAGTAGGTACTACAGAAACTATACTGGTTTATAGTGAGGTTTTCATAGTTGTTCACAATTCTTGTAATCATATTTTCAGGTTTGCAATCAATATATTCAGTTTATGTTTATGCAATTTGTGTTTATACTAGGAAGATGAGTAGCTAAACTTTTTAATCTCAGGATTAAAAGCGAAGATCAATTGAATGTTTTGGATAAATGAAGGAGGTATGTTATTAGTTTTAAAGTTAAATCTTCTAGTTTTTTCTCTCTTCATCTTCTTCCTTCTAGAACTTTTAGAAACTTGGATGTTTGATTATGTTCGGTAACGTTTATGTGTGAATTTATATTCAGTATATGCACTGCACGAATCGATGATACTTGTCCTTGATTACAACAACCTGATTTATTCTAAGAGTTAAAGTTTTGAATAGTATTTGTTTTTACTGCTAAATCTTCTGAATCCGAGACTCGCAACGTAGTCGAAGGATTTGAGTTATCAAATTATCCCCTTCAGAATTCCAAGAGATGCAATTGATTGGAACAGTTGATCCTGGGGCCTTTTTATTGATAGTTAAACCTACATTGCTTTCCAATTAATTACTTTTGAGTTTGAATTAGTTTAGATAAATACACCCTCTCAAAACAATTAGATTTTTCTTTTCCTTTTAGAAGCGAGTCATAAGATTTTTTGTGAGCAACTGAGCAAAGTGTTTTAGTGCTTGTGGTTCTGTGTAATTTGCTCCCTGTGAATTGATCTCGTACTTTCGAGTTATACTACTCTACCATCCCACACTTGGGATATCTCGAGCATACATTTGGAGGCTGAGTCATTCATTAATCATTAAGAGACATCTATCAAAGAGATTTTGCATCCCAACTGTTGGGTAGAAATCACATTCATCTAGTACTCTAACTGCGAAGTCTTTGTTCTTTCCAATAAAGAAACATGCAATGTGAAGGAATAAATTCTTGTCATGGTCATCTTGTAAAGACTTATAGCTTATTTTTAATCTTCTCAGGATTTGTGAATCAGGAATAGATGCTAGTTTCTGTAATGCATTTTCCCATATATCTAAGCCTTTGCTAGATAGAGAAGAACCCAAAACTTAAAGAGTTAAAGGAAGCCCTCCACAGTGTCGTACCACCCTTTTCGAATGCTCAATGTAACCTTTAATAAGATGGTCTTGTCCAAAGGCATGCCAACTGAAAAGCTCAAATGATTCATTATCATTAAATCTTTCCACCTTATGCATCATATAGATTTCACTAGCCTTTAGTATTCGTTTGTGCCTGGTTGTTAAGATAATTTTACTTCCTGGCTGAAACCAATCGCACATTCCAATTATTGCATCAAACTGGTCTCGCTCATCAACATCATCAAGAATTACAAGAACTCTTTTGCAACCTATGGCATCTTTAATTTTAATGATTCCTTGATCAACACTGCATATGTTTTCCTTTTTCCTTTTCAAAATGTCCGAAAGAAGTTGCCTTTGTAAACAAATTAAACCATTGGGTTGTTCTGAAATTTCTCTAACACTTGCAAGAAAGCTGCTAGCTTCAAATCTTTCAAAGTTTAAATTGTAAAGAAATTTTGCAATGGTTGTCTTCCCTATTCCACCCATCCAAAAAATCACTACCATGCCGACATCATCTGACTTATCCTGTAACCATAAATTAATGTATGTGACTCGAGTTTCTATTCCAATTAGGGACGAAGCAACATTCAAGATTGTGCAGTTCAATATATGCCCAATCACTTTTACAATTTTCTAGATAAATTTTGATTCGTACCCATAAGTTTCAATTAAATGGAAAGCAAAGAACATTAACAATGTGATAACTTGAAATGCTGTATACAATCTCATTTCTCAATTTTTTTTTTCATTCCCAAATACAAGATTGTAAGATCCACATCAATAAATTCATGTAGGATCCATTCACTTATGTCTAGGAGAGAGAAAAAGAATTGAAAAATGAGATTACGAAAAGCATTTTTCCAAACTAAAAGAATTATGCAAGTAAGAGAGATTGCCAAATCGGTTGTTCAGTGTTTGATAAGAGAAGAATGAAGATTCTACCTAAAAGGAAGTAGGAACCTTCTCATGCTAGGACAGGTGTCTAGCCTCTGCGCGGCCACATATTAAACCCTTCAATCCTAACTGTCATCCTCCGACGTCATGCTCCATCATTTTGTATGTTTCAAAACAAATACCCATCACAATGACTTTTAATAACAAAACTGGCACTGCCATTGCCACATTATTTTGTTATGAATATTTTGTAAGAATAGCATTTTTATTCAAAAAATTGAGTAGACATTGATGGAGAGTGTTGTTGAATGGCTTGGGATTAACACCTTAATAAGGAGAAATTATTTAGTAGGTCTAGAACACCATGTCAGCATGATAATATGGTGTGTCCAACCTATTAAAAGTTAACACATCATTTATTTTTTTTCAACTTCAGTACATGGGTAATAAATATGACCATGTTAGGAAAGTCAAAATTTAAACATAACAACACTAATTAAAATTCAAAACCATTTATTCTATAATTTAAATATCAAATTAAATATAAAATCACACTACTTTTATTTTTTAAACTTGCAATATGTTTTTATATGTATAAGTGATTGATATAGGTGTTCAAGTGATGGGCACACATGCACTCCAAGTGTTCAAAGCATGTCTAATTTTAAAAATAATAATAAAATAATATGACACGTTTAGATGTATATCCGACAAATGTTGAGGGAGTGTCCGACGAGTATCGTGTCCTACAAGGACATGCACCTTCTTTTTAGAAATGCACGTGTTTCATAGAGTATATATATATAGATAACAACTTTTATAGTGCCAGATAATGCGTAAGTTACGAATTTATTTAGGAGGGAAATACCCGTTAGCTTGATTTTGTAGGAGCATGCCTCCAAGATCAACAACTCCCCTAAGTGCTTTCCTCCACCCTTCCACCTTGTTTCTTAAATACTCCATTTTCCTTGCATTTGTTTCCGCATCGAATCGCTCTTCATGTCTACCAAATGCTTTTGCAAAGCTTCCTGTTTGCTTCCTAACTTGGGAAGGATCCATGTCGTAGAAGACGGGTAAAATTTCATGTCCCGATGTCCTCTTGTGTTTAAGGATCTTCACCAGTTCATCAAGGCACCATCCGGAAGAAGCAAAAGCTTTGGAAAACACGACTATTGAGATCATTGGTTCTTTGATTGCCTTCTCTACTTCTGACTTGACATTTTCACATCTCTCAATGCCATCATCGTCTCTAAACGTGCGAAAACCTGCACTTAACAAGGCTGTATAGAGGTGGTCGGTAAAAGTCTTGCTGGTGTCTTCACCTCTGAAACTCAAGAACCCGTGATAAGTGCATCAAGGTACCGAAGAGGAGGCCCCTTCAGCTCTCATAGAAGCCATTGAATAAGGGATTGTGAGATAGCTAAAGGGACACTACAATATCAAATGGTCACTTGTTGGCGGAGTGTCTAAACTCCAAAACTACTAGCCCCACTACAAAATGAACAAACAAATATCAGATACAACCCCAACTGGCACATATATATATATATATATATATATGTATGTATCTATACTTATCAGCTGGTGGATTGACTGACTAGAGGGCCAGTCGGTTCGATTCAATTCCCTACTGGTCATCTTCTATTCTCTACACCAATCCAACCGAGAAGAAAATTATTTCACTTGACGATCACGTATGACATTTGCTATGATTTTAGTATTTATGGTAGTTTATATGCGATGAGGTCCACAAACACTCAAAATATTGAGCAATTCACGTGGATGTAATAGTCAAAAGAGAGAAAATTTTCTAATCCAATTACCAATAACTAGAGGTTCCACTGATTCGGGTTAAGCAATTGGATCGTTTTGTGCATAAACCAGATTGGAACCACAATTAAACTTCACTGTATGCTTCCCCATGGAGGTTAGGAAAGTTTGGACCTGGGCAACTAAAGTACTACAACACCAACCAACCAATCAAATACATTCAAATAATTTTATTTACAAGTGTAGTTCAACCAATTGAATCAAACCACTGAACCATGAATTGACACATTTTCCGGTTTAATATCCGGTTCGCTTTTTATAACTATGGACTAAACCATAATTCTCTCTCTCTCTCTCTCTCTCTCTCTCTCTCTCTCTCTCCTTTTCTTTTTCTTTTCCAGCAGCTAGTTTAATTAACCTTTATTTTCCATTTATGTCTTCTTATACTAATCATCCACAATGTAGTTCTGATGGCTCTATATGAACCCACAAAATGGATGATTGCTCCTAAAGATTGTGAATATAAACTGGAGAGAGAAGCCTTGTTCAATGAAAAGAATCCGATATTTCTATTTATTAGAAATTTGAGTGGAGAATTTTCTTATCTTTTGTTTTCTTGACTATTAGGATTCCACAAAAGAATGTACAATCAAATATATGGACATCCCAAGCTAGCAAGAATAGTAAGAAAATTTTTCTATTGGTATTTGAATTGGTTGCAAATTGGAAATGGAACTCATCAAAATTCACTTTACTAGCAATAATTTGCAACATAGTAATCCTACTTCTCCAAGTATAATTGAATGTTCATCATAACAGCTGTGGATTCCCAAGAGCCTCTCATTCGATGTTTGTACCTTGAACCGGTTGTTAAATTTGTTCTTACAGCTATGTTCCAATTGTCCAGCATGAATTGGAATGGAGACATTATGGTCAAATCCACATATTTCTTGCCGAAAGGACAGAAGTTTTATTGGAGTCAAGAAGAGAACTCTTCCATGTAGCTAGTCTCTTTGGAAAAAGATGCAGAGGTTTAGTTTAAATCATGTTCTTCCAGTTAAGACTGCTCCATT
Organism: Euryodendron excelsum; assembly: GCA_033060915.1. Classification (NCBI taxonomy): domain Eukaryota; kingdom Viridiplantae; phylum Streptophyta; class Magnoliopsida; order Ericales; family Pentaphylacaceae; genus Euryodendron; species Euryodendron excelsum. Next base: position 14,345,696 of record CM065377.1, read on the forward strand.
CAACACGTATATTGACTATTAATACTGCTTTTACGTTTAAGATTCAAATTTAAAGGGACTTAAAATCAATTAAAAAACTTAAAATCAATTAAAAAAAAAACTAATTAACTTAAAATCAATACACTAGTTAACTTTTAAAAAAAGGACTCATTTAAAATTTGTAAAAAGACTATTTAAAATTTTCGCTTTAGGCCTTGAGCCGGCCTTGTTCTATACATGCTAGCCTCCCTCTCTTCTCTCTCTTATACCTAGAATTCCCACAAGTTACTAATTTATAAGCAAACCCTAAAAATTTGAGTTCTTATATAATTAGAAAAACCCTACATGAATTGAATCCTCTAGTACGGTCCAAATATATGTACAACCCAATAACTATATGGACCTCACAGAATACAAGATATACACCTAATAGCTTTTTCACCTAAATAATCTCGATTATTTCAACGGTTCCCATCTAATGGTCAAATATTTCTGTTTTTAATCTAAGGGATGAGATTGTAAGATACCAGTACCATGAAAACCCCGCACGGTGGAGATAAACGGTTATTGTTTCAAAGGAGCTTGGGTATTTTTGGTGTCTCATGTTGTAAACTCTACTACAATAGTAAAATCTCTCTCTCACTTATGTGGACATAGCCCTAGTTGTTTGGGTCAACCATGTTAAATTTTGTGTCTCTTTGGTGTGTGTATTACTGTGTGAGTGCTTCTAAGCTTTCACGTACGGTGGATCTGGCGATCCTAACAACTAGCTGTGCAAATCTCTGCTAAAAAAACCCAACTAAGTGGTATCAGAGCCTTTGTTGCACAGAACAAGGTGTGACCTTGCTCAGCTTGGTGGGAAGTGCAGAGAGTTTGCTCAAAACTTTTTTAGGGAAGAAGATCCACAGTTTCGATCTCAACGAATTGATCGACATTATTGATGACACTATTCATGCACAGTGAAAAGAGAATGAGATAAAAAAAATAATTAAAAAAATGGTGGGTCCCACATGTAGGGCCTGCAGAAAGGATTTTCTGCCAAAAACGCGTATTGCTACAGTAACCTATGTGCTACAGTCTCTGCATGCTACAGTACAGTGTACAACAGTAACCCATGTGCTACAAAATACAAGTTGCAATAGTACCCGAGTTAGAGCACTACCGTGTAGCTACAGTACCGAGTTGCAACAGTGTTGAGTTTGCAGTAGTAGACAAGTTGCAACAGTGCCTGAGTTGCAACAATGCCGTGTAGCTACAGTCCGAGTGTAGTAGTAGCCAATTTGACGTGAAATTTTGGCTTCAAGGAGAATTGTCTAGAATTCATCAAGGGAGGCGTCCTTATGGTTTTCAGGCACTACAGACTCACTGGTGGGTGTAGATTTGGCAGATTCTACATAGTTTAACAAGATCTGACAGCTGGGTTATAAGCACCCCATTTTTGACCGCTCGGCAGTCTACACTCCGTCCAGACTTGTTTTCAAGTCATTATGGACATATTCCAATCAAAACCAATCCTCTAGTCCAAATTCCGTCTTTCCATTGCTTCGCGGGCCTGTCAAGCCCAAATAGAGGCAAAATGACCAAAATGCCCTTAGGGGCATTATCCTTTCTTATTCCAATTCCAATCCCCCTCTCGAGACAGTTTATTCCTCGAGACGGTCCAAATAGTAAAACTACTCACAAAACCGTCAGAGTGGCGGAAGCACTCAAAACCCAGGCACGTCTCTTTGGAGTCGGTAAGACCCCTTTCCAATCCCTCTCTCGAGGCAGTTTATTCCTCGAGACGGTTCCAATCCAGGCACGTCTCTTCGGAGTCGGTAAGACCCCTTTCCAATCCCTCTCTCGAGACAGTTTATTCCTTGAGACGGTTCCAATCCAGGCACGTCTCTTCGGAGACGGTAAGACCCCTTTCCAATCCCTCTCTCGAGACAATTTATTCCTCGAGACGGTCCGAGTAGCAAAACTACTCACAAAACCGTTAGAGTAGCGGAAATACTCACAGAACCGTTAGAGTAGCGGAAATACTCACAGAACCGTTAGAGTAGCGGAAATACTCACAAAACCATTAGAGTAGCGGAAGTACTCACAGAATCGTTAGAGTAGCGGAAGTACTCACAAAACCGTTAGAGTAGCGGAAGTACTCACAGAACCGTTGGAGTAGCGGAAATACTCACAGAACCGTTAGAGTAACGGAAGTACTCATAGAACCGTTAGAGTAACGGAAACAGAACCATTAGAGTAGCGGAAATACTCACAGAACCGTTAGAGTAGCAGAAATACTCACAAAACCGTTAGAGTAGCGGAAATACTCTCAAATCGTCAACCCCATCCGAGTAGCAAAAATACTCAACCCCGTCCGAGTAGCGGAAATACTCAGCCCCGTCCGAGTGGCAGAAACACTCAAAACCTAGGTCAACACCCGTGTCTGTTAGCTCACTCTGGTGAAAAATGACCAAATTACCCTTTGGACCTTTTCCGGTCAGGATGACCATTTTGCCCCTAAGCATCCGAATGCCCCGAGAATACTTTTTATAGTGTTCTCGACCTTCCTTTACCTTTCCGGACCATTTCGAGTCAGTTCCGGCCAACCCGGTACAAAATGACCGTTTTGCCCCTGGAGGGCCGGTTTCCTTCTTCGACCACACCGGCTCTGGGTATCAAACCGGTAATGTCCCGAGAATACTTTTTATAGTGTTCTCGACCCTCCTTTACCTTTTCGGACCATTCCGAGTCAGTTCCGGCAAACCCGGTACAAAATGACCGTTTTGCCCCTGGTGGGCCGGTCTTCGTTTCCGACCACGCCGGCCCTGGGAATCAAACCGGCAACCTCTGGGAACATTCTAAACAATGTTTCCAGATCCCAAGTCTTCTTCCGGGACAGTTCGAGTCTGTCCCGGCAGTTTTCCGGTCCGATTGACCGTTTTGCCCCTAAAGGCTCGGTCAACCTTTCCAACACATCCAATCCTCACTTTTCAAGTCAAATACCTCCAGGACACTATTTTAAGTGTTCCTGCTCCTTTCCAGCCTTCCGGGTCACTCCCGACTCCTTCAAATCATTCCCGGACTTTCCGGAGTCACTCCTAGTGAAGCTAGGCTAAAGTTTACATGGTAGTCACTAGTACAGGCGCCCAAATCTAGTCAAAGATACGTTGCTTGCCGACCTTAATTGTTTCCTAAATGGCTGGCGCCACTAGCAGTGGCGCCAAGCCAAAAAATGGCCTGGCGCCACTCCTAGTGGCGCCAGTATAAATTTTGCCCTGGCGCCACTGCAACAGGCGCCAGGCTTGTCCAACTTCTATAAATACAGAGCCTCGATCAACGTGAAAGGGGTCTGCAAACTTAACCTAAAAATCACACAATTCGATACACAGAGCTCGAGCACCTCCAACAACCCTAACCTCCCTGGGTTTTCCAAACCCTAGCCACTATACACAAACCCTAGCCTCCTACACACTCATACACACCCCTATACACTCATACACTAGCCTTCAACCACTCTCTCAAGACTTGAAGAGCAGCCATTCAAAGCTTGAAGACAATCCTTGAAGACTGAGGGTGAAGATCAAGACCGAAGACCGAAGACCGAAGACTGCACGGCGCGCAAAATAAACAAGAAACAAGGTAGGCTCCCTATTTAATTTTCTGCACTTCCCCCCTCTCTCTTCTCTCTCCAACCCACTTGGGTTTTCTCTATTTTAATCCCCCATCTCTTTTCCCCCTTTTTCTTTGCATGCTTGAAACAAGGGGATTCCCGGTCCATGTGTGGGATTGGACTATGGGAGAGTCACCGTGTCGGGGACTTTCTTCTAGTCTAACCAAAGACCACGTGGGTCCGGCCCCCCTTGATTATGTGGTGAAGCCTTAACCTTGTATGTTCATGACCCCAAATTGCATTGTGCATATCATAGTCTTGCATCTTCCAAATTCGTTTTCAAAAAGTTGTTTTCAAAAATCGTTTTCAAACTTGTTTTCAAAATTGCATCAAAAGCTCTTTTTCAAAAACATGTTTTCAAAATCACAATCCTAGGGTGATTCTAGCCTTTCCATGGCTAGGGTTGCTTTAGGAAAGTGTTATATTAAAAGTGGCCTTTTGGTCTATATTTTCAAACCTTGTTTTCAAAACCGCTTTCTTAAAGTGGTTCTAGCCTTCTTATGGTTAGAATTGCTTTAGGAAAGTGAGACGTTTTTACACCTTCTAAAAACTCTTTCTTCAAAAATCTCTTCCTAAAAATCTCTTTTTCAACATACTTTCCTAAAACTCCCCTCTTCAAAATTGATTTCAAAAATTCCCTTTCAAAATCTCTTTTTCAAAACTCTCTTTTTTTCAACTCCTTTCCAAAACTTTCTTTCCTCAAAATTCACTTTCTAAAAACTCTCCTCCCGGAATCTTCCTTCTAGAAATTCCCCTATAGGATTTTCTTTCTAAACTCTACGATTCCAAAAGCATGCTTTCCAAAAAAACTCCTCCCTAGGATTCCCTTCTAGAAAACCTTCGTTTCCAAAAACGCGTTTTCCAAAGAAAACTCTTTCCTTAGAGCCCAAACCAAACCCTAGAACCCACAATTAGGAAACCCTAGTTTTCTTTCCAAAAACATGATTTTCAAACTTTGCCCCAAACCTAGGTTTCCAAAATCTTTTGTTTTCTATATCAAAACTATACATGTTTTCAAAACCTCTTTTCTACGTCAAAACAACAATTTTCCAAATCTAGGGGTTTCTAGAATTTTCCTTTCCAAATCCTAGCCAAATCCTACCTTCCCTTTAGGAAACCGAATCAAATCTCCCCGTTTAGGAAACTAGATCCCATCCTCCGTTTTTGGAAACAAAATCCAACCTTTCTCTTTTAGAAACTAAATCCAATCCCTTCCTAATCCAAACCTTTCCTAATTCAATACCTTCCTAAACCATAAGTTTCCTAAACCTAAACTTCAAATCTTTCCTTAAGTTTCAAAATCCAAATCTTTTCTAAATTCGAATCCTTCCTAAACTTTCACTTTCCTAAATCTTAAGTTTCCAAAACTTGAACATAAAAATCTTTACTAAACTTTAAAACTCAACTTTTAAATCTTTCCTAGTTCAACCCTTTCCTAATTCTACCCCTTTTTCAAAATCTTTCTCAAATCTAAGTTTTCAAACCTTTCCTAAACTCAAGCCTTTCCTAATTTCAAGATTTTTCTAAAACTCTAAAACTTTCTAAATCCTAAACTTTCTAAATTTCAAATCTTTCTAAAATTCTAAGCTTCCTAAATTCAAAACTTTCTAAATTTGAAACTTTCTTAAGTTGAATCTTTCTAAACCTAAAACTTTCTAAATTCTAAACTCTCTTAAACTTCAAATCTTTCTAAATCTAAGACTTTTCTAAACTCAAAACTTTCTTAATTTAAGACTTTCTTAAGTTGAAACTTTCTTAATTCAAACACTTCCTAAGTTGAAAACTTTCCTTTTTCGAACCTTTCCTAAAACAAACTTTTCTTATTTTCAAAACTTCCTTGTTTTCAAAACTTTCCAAAATCAAAACTTCATTTTTTTTTTTTCAAACATTTCTAAATTCAAAACTTTCCTAATTTGAAAACTTTCCTAATTCAAAACTTTCCTAAGTTGAAACTTTCCTAAACCTAAAACTTTCCAAAAATGAAACTTTCCAAAAATTACATTTTCCTAATTCGAAACTTTCCTAATCCAAATCTTTCCTAAATTCCATGTTTCCAAATCTTTCCAAATCTTCCAAATCCAACATTCCAATCCAATCTTTCTTAATCTCAAGTCTAGGTTTCCTAAACCTCCTTCTTCCCAAAACCAAGTCTTTCCAAAATCAATCTTTCCAAATCGAAGTCCAATCTTCTCAATTTCAATTTCCAATCTCCTCTTCCAATTTCAAATCAAATTCAATTTCCAATTCAATCTCCTTCTTCAAATCCACTCTTCTATTTTCAATCGGACTCCGGTCCGAACTACGACTGACCTGATTCCCCCAAAGGGATACGTAGGCAACCTTCATAGGTGCGGTCACAATACTTTTCAAACTTTCAATTCCACCCTCATAGGTGCGGTTTCCAAAATCTTTCCAAATTTCAAATTCCAATCAATTTTCAAATTCCAATTTCAAAATTTCTATTTTCAAACTTCTACTTTCAATTTTCAAACTTTTCAATTTCAATTCTATTTCTTCAAAATCTATTTTCAAATCAAATCAATTTCTTTTCAAATCAATTTCTATTTTCCAATTCTTTCATCTTGCACTTGCATGTCATGCATCATGCTAAATTAGTTTTCAAACATTGTTTTTCTGAAGTGAATAGAGTTGAACTATAGTTAGTCGAAGACTCTCATAGGTGAATCTAGGGTAGATTGATATGTAGGTACCGAAAGGGCGAGGTAGGGTGATAGCTTAGTGCGTCTTCCCTACACGTAACCAACCTCCGAACCTAGATCACTGTTTTCGAAAGACCAAAAAGGAGTTATTTTTCAAAAAAGGGCTAAATGTTTTCCAAAGGTTGCCAAACAACCCGTTTTCCTAAAAAACCCTCTCTTGAGGAGATATTTTCAAAATCGTTTTTCAAAAACCCTAAGTGTAGTCTTCGGATTATTCTTAGTTTTTAGGTGACCTAACTCACCTTAATCAAGTTAGGTGGCAACTCCGAATCTTTTTCAAAAAGCCCTTATTCAAATCAATTTTTCAATTCAAGCCTAGTCGCACTCATTATTCTAGGAGGGTGAGTTCTAACGAGAGAATACAGCATTTTTTCTGCTTGGGTGAGTATTCCTCGAGTGCGAAAAATCTGGGCGCGACATAGGTCGATCAGGATTATACGTGACAAAAGGTAGTACATGTCTAAAGGTGCAACGAGTTTAGATAGTACAAGATCGTCAGGCAAGCACCGGATGGCGTCGAATAGCACTATTTGGTAAGAGGAGTGGCAAGAGATGAAGGAATTGGCAAACAGTACGATTCAGTTGTATCTCAGGAATAACACTCTTTGGGAAGTCATCAACGAAAGTGACCTGGTAGAACTTTGGGATAAGTTGCAGAGCAAATATAAATCTAAGTCCTTAATGAATCGGTTGTCTTTGAAAAAGTAGCTGTATGCACTTCATATGACAGCAGGAGCGAACCTCTCGGTCCATATGGAGGAGTTCAATAGGATACTAACGAAATTGGATAAGATCGGTGCAAAGATCGAAGACGAAGATAAAGCAATTCTCTTGTTGGTCTGCTAACCTCTTTCATATAAGCATCTGAGGACTACGCTGATGTATGAAAAAGATACTCTCACTTACGACGAGGTGGCTGCTACTCTTATATCTCACGACGCGTTAAAAAAGAACGAGATTAAGAGGCCACTAGCGGAGGGCATCATGCTTGCATCGAGCAACGGTCAAACCAAAGGAAGGACTTCGTAGAGGCAAGAAGGGTTCGGGAAGAAGAAGGGTCGTTCAAAGTCCATGGGTCACAAGTTAACATGTTATTATTGTGACCAGGAGGGTCATATGAAGATAAATTGTGCCAAATATTTGGCGAAAAAGGCAAAGTCCAATCAGGAGAGATGATAGTAGCAGAGGACTCTTATAGGGAAGAAGAAGTCACGCTCACCACTTCTTCATGTACGGAGAACATAGATTGGTTGTTGGATTCTGGATGTTTGGTTCATATGTGTGCGGTCAGATAATAGTTTGATACATATCAGGCATGTGATGGTGATACTGTTAAGATGGCTAACAATGACAAGTGCAAAGTTGTTAGCGTGGGGACAAAGCAGTTTTGCATGTTTGACTGGATGATTGTGACTGTGATCGGCGTGACATATGTGCAGATCTGAGGAAGAACTTGATATCTCTGGGAATGCTAGCTTCTAGTGGATACAAGTTCTCATTTGAGGGAGGTGTTATTACGGTTTCCAAAGGAGACAAGATCGTGCTACTGGTACACTCTCAACTAGCAATAGAAACAAGAGCAATTTAGGAATTATTTGAATTAAAATTACAACACAAGGATGGTATTGAATATATGGTGACTAAAATTAAACCAAAATCTTTAGGGGTTTGTGGATTGGTTTTTACTATCAACTAGCCAATTAATTGAAAGCAATAATTAAAACACTACTTTGAACAATTAAACTCTAAATAAAGCAAATTTGATAAACTTGATAATTCTACCAAAACTAACACAATGAAAACTAAATTAATTTTAAGCCAATGGAAATTCGAATGAAAATAAGCTGGGATTTAAATTGAATGAAAAGGGGGTTTGGGTGTGTTAGCACCCCATTTTGGCCACTCAGCTATCTCCAGTCCGAATAGACACACACTCAAACCAACACAAGCACATTCAAGCTCAAAACGACTTTCCAGACCGAATCTAATCAAACAACCGCTTCGTAGGCTCGTTGGGCCCAATAGAGGTAAAATGACCAAAATGCCCCTATTGCATCAGTCAGTCCAATCTAGACCGACACATCTTCTATAAGACTGTAAGTCCATCCAAATCCAAAGTCAAACCCAGTTGTTCCATCATTCGAGAAAGTTGATCCCTCACTAACGATAGGCCTATTCAATCCCCAACAGCTTGCCCCTTGATCGCCAACCGAGGTCGATAATGGATGTTGAACTGGCTGAGCTCGACCGACCACTTTACCAAGCGTCCCAATGTCTCTGGTTTATGTAGAATGCTCTTTAAAGGTTGGTCTGTGAGAACCATTATTGTGTGAGCTTGGAAGTAAGGTCTCAGGAGTCGAGCTGCTGTCACTAGTGCTAGGGCCATGAGCTCCATTCTCAGGTATCTTTCCTCTGCCCCATGTAGTGCCCGACTGGTGTAGTATACTGGCTTCTGGATTACTCCTTTTTCTCTTACCAAAGCCAAGCTCACCGTTGTCGCCGAAACTGCTAGATACAAATACAGTTCCTCCCTTGGAACCGTTCGACTAAGCAGCGGAACCGAGCTCAGGTATTGCTTGAGTTGGTTAAAAGCCGCTTCACATTCTTTAGTCCACTCAAATGCCTTACATAGGATCTTGAAAAAGGGCAAGCACTTGTTAGTGGATCTGGAGATAAACTTATCCACCACATGCCCTACCAGCCTCTAAACATCCTTTATTGTCTGGGGCGCTTACATGTCAATGATGGCCTAGATCTTTTTTGGGTTCGCCTCAAATCCCCGATGCGGGACCATAAAACCCAGCAACTTCCTCGAGACTACGCCAAAGGCACACTTAGTTGGATTGAGCATCATCCAGTATTTACGCAATGTTTGGAACGTCTCATTGAGGTCTTGCAGGTGGCTAATGGCCTTCTTGCCTTTTACCAACATGTCATCTATGTACACTTCCACATTCTGTCCAATCTATGATTTGAAGATGAGGTTGAAGAGCCGCTGGTATGTTGCCCCCGCGTCCTTTAGTCCAAATGGCATTACATTGTAGCAATAGAGCCCTCGGTTAGTGATGAAGGCCGTATGCTCCTGGTTGCGCCTGGCCATCCAGATCTGGTTGTATCCTGAAAAAGCATCCATGAAGGTTGGGGTTTCATACCCAGCCGTAGAGTCGACAAGGAGGTTAAATGTAGGCAGAGGGAAACTGTCTTGCGGGCATGCTTTGTTCAAGTCGGTGAAGTCAACGCACATTCTCCACTTTCTGTTAGACTTCTTCACCATGATGATGTTGGAGAGCTAGGTGGGGTATTACTCCTTTCTAATAAACCACATTTGAACCAGCTTCTCAGCTTCTCAGCTTCTTCAGCCACTACATTGTTACATTCTGGCGTAAAGTTTATCTACTTTTGTTTGACCGGCCTGGCCTCGGGATCAATGTTTAAGTGGTGAGCTGCCACTCTTGTATTAATACCGGGCATATCCTCGTCAGACCAAGCGAACATGTCAATATTTTCCCTTAGAAATCTCTGTAGCTCTTGCTTCAGCTCTTTTGGTATGGCAGCCCTGATCATTACTGTTTTGTTCTGCCCTTGAGCCCTGATGGGAACATCTTCTAGCTCCTTTGCCGGCTGGCCTCTTCTAACTTCTTCTTCATCCCTTAGCTCGAGCTCTTCGATGACCAACGTTTCTTTGCTGGCCTCCCCTTTCAGGGAAACCATGTAGCATTCCCGAGCCTCTTTCTGGTTGCCCCTTGCACACCCGACCCCATTCTCAATCAGGAACTTAATCTTAAGGTGGTAGGTGGACGTGACAGCTTTGAATTTGTTCAGCGCCGTTCGTCCAATAATGGCATTGTCGGCTGACGGATAGCCCACCACCAAGAAGTGGATCATCTTCGTTGCCCGATATGGTTCCTCCCCTAGGGTCACCAGTAAGACGATAGACCCGAGGTGAACTGCCCGATCCTCGGTAAGACCGACCAGGGGAGAGTTGACCAGCTGCAACTTGTCATTGCCGATCTGCATCTTCTCGAAGGCCCTCTAGAACAGAATGTCTGCTAAACTCCCGTTGTCAATCAAGACTCTCCAGGTTTTGAAATTGGAGATTATTGAGGAGATGACCAAAGGGTCGTCGTGTGGTTGATGCAGCTCAACGGCTTCCTCCTTTGTGAAAGTGTTCATAGGGCCTTCTGTCTTCATCTTCTTACTGGGTGCTTTGACTAGCATTACTTCTGCCTCTATTTGGATCTCCCGAACGTGCTTCTTCCATGCTGAAGAGGACTTCCCTCCTCCCGTGAACCCACTGGCTATGACCTTTATTTTTCCGATGGGTTGATTGTTGGTTTGGGCTCGCATCGGGCTACGTTGATCTCCCCGCGCTCGTTCTCGGCCTACAACATATTGGCCAAGTCTACCTTGCTTGATCAGATCATCAATGTGTTGTTGCTTCAAGTCGATGCAATCTTTCGTGTCATAGCCGTGATCGCGATAGAACCAGTAATACCTTTTTCTGTTCCATATACTCGAGGGTGTCTTAAGACGCTCTGGCCATTTCAGCTCCAGATCGTCCATTATCTCCATAAGGACATCCTTCAACTTCGTCGTGAAGGGGGTGAATGTTCAGTCTAGCTCGCAATAGTGCTTGCTCATTTCTTCTGCCCAATTTCGTGTCCAGTTGCTGCTCCGGTTCGTCTTTGCTTCCCTCTCCACGTTCGAGGTACCACCCGACTTCTTCTAATCTGCTCGCAAGCTGCTCTTGCCGTCATTTTCTTGCCTAGCGCTTATAGCATCCTCTGCGTTCATGTGCTTCTGAGCTCGAAGCATCAGCTCGGCCATGTCTTGGGGTGTCCTCTTCGACAAGGAGAAGAGGAGCTTTCTAGTTCTTATGCTGCTCATGAACATTATAATGGCCACTTTGTTATCCATGTCATCCACCGCTAAAGTCTCATAATTAAACTTCCCTACGTATTCCCACAGGGTCTCCTATTTCTTCTGCCTTACGGTCAATAGGTATGCTGCTGGCCTTCTTTGCCTTTGTGCCCCGATGTATTGGCTCACGAAAAGCTTGCTAAGTTCAGTAGAGGAAGAGACCGTTGCTGGCTTGATTTTATTGAACCAGGTTCATGCAAAACCTTTCAACATGATGGGGAAAGCCCTACACATGATCTCGTCCGGCATTGCCTGTAAGTGCATGAGTGCCCTGAATGTTTCTAAGTGGTCCACCAGGTCTTTGGAGCCATCGAACACGTCCACTGTTGACATTTTGAATTTCAAAGGAAAGGGGTAGTCCATCACCTTCTAGGTGAATGGTGAAGCTATTCTTCCGATGAGCGAGTCCACCGTGTTTGGAGCCTTGACCTCCACAACCGCCAAGACTCTTTCCATATGGGCCTGCATGGCCCTTAGTTGTTCATCCCAAGCATGGGTGCTTTTCGGCTTGTAGCCTACCATCTTCGTTCTCGATTGGACTGTATGGTTGGTTTGTGCTTCTTCAATATAGGGCTCACGGCGTAGGAGTGGGTCCTCAACCTGTCCTCTATTCCCGTTTCCGTTGTCGTTGGGGGCATTGGCAAGCTCTCCATCAACCTCCTGATCCCCCCGTCCCACCGCTGGTGGGGCAACTAGCGGTGGAATCCCTTCGAATGGATTTGGAGCTCATTGGAGCAACTCTGCATTCTAGCGGGCCGACTGTTGCATGCTGGCAATCATATCAGCCACAATCTTCTTGAGGGCGGCTATCTTTTCTGTACTTGAATCTACCATTGAGCTTCCTTAGGGGTGAGTGCTAATCCCAGACCTAGTCAAGACCATGAAAAATCACGAGAATAGTCTTTCCCATAGACGGCACCAGCTGATGATGCAGCAATCTCGTGGTGTCCTGCCCCTAGGCTCTAGATGAGCCCTCTCCCGTTGGCACGTGATCTCCTGTTCTAAGCACACTAGTGCGGTGCCTGCCAAAGGTCCTCCAATGTTTAAGTTAGATTCAGGAGAATAATGTTTTACTCAAGGGTGTAGTCTATTAGGGTTTCTCTTTGATGCGTACCTGGAGATGAAGGGTGTTGTTTCCCTCTATATGAATGCATAGGAGTGGTTGGCGACCTTTCCACGTGGCGGTGTTCTATTAGAGGGCTAAGTCTATGGCAGGGCACTTGAAAGGGTCATTTCCACATTCCATCGTGGTGTGTGTCAAAACTGCGTTAAGGGTAGGGTGCTTGTCCCTCACACACTCCACACCCATGCTCTAAGTGTGCGCTACAGTGTCTAATGTCAATTGTGGGCCCCACTGATGTGATAGGGAGGATGGACAGAGCGGAAGGCTGTCCTGAAGGGTAATCTATTCAGGGGCCGAGGGAAGCCAAAGTGAGGCTTTGGTCCATGCCCGATCAGACATTCGGGAGGGTTTTTGGTCTGGTCGGGAAAACGTCACTACCACTTATGAATAGAAAATTGACTAAAACTTGTAAAATGAATTTAGCATCATTCTAATCAAATCTAGAAATTTCATTTTCTTAAGAAGAAAAATGATACCACCAAAATGTTGGCCCAATCTTGAATAATAGATTTTCTAGAAAAATTATAAGAAAAAACAATTGATTGATCGATTGAAATCACAAAGTATCACACCTCCCCAATTTCTCCAATGTTTTCTCTAAGAATTAAAATCTTCACCACCCATCGTATGATACATAATTTAATATACCCAAAATTGGAAAACATGACTATCAAGATCCTTGCTTCTTTTATTGCCTTCTCTACTTCTAACTTTACATTTTCACATCTCTCAATGCCATCATCATCTCTAAACTTGTAAAAACTTGCACCTAACAAGGCTGTATAGAGGTGGGTAAAAGTCTTGCTGTCTTCACCTTTGAAACTAAAGAACACGTGATAAGTGCATCAAGGTATAGAAGAGGAGGCCTCTTCAGCTCTCACAGAAGCCATTGAACAAGGGCTTGTGAGATAGTACAATATCAAATGGTCACGTCTTGGCAGAGTGTCTTGTTAGGTATATTGGCTCATTTTGTGCCATGTCCTATTTTGTGTTTTGTATTTGAGAGAGTTCATCTTTTTATGTCTTGAGTGTATTGGTGTCTTGTAATGACCTTAGATATTAGTAATTTGCCTCCAATAAGCCTCAAGGGAAGAATCAATAAGAAGTGGATGAATTTTGGGAAGATGGGTATCATGCAAATCTCAATGAATCTGCCTCTAGTAGATTAGTTCGCTTATAGATGTTCGAGTTTTCTTTCCAAAGAACTTTGAATCCCATCAATCTGACATTTGAATAGAAAGTTACAGCTAAAATACTAAAGACTGCCAGTGCAACCCCGCTCTAGCTCCTCTAGCTCAAGTTCCTGTCAGTGCTCCTCGCTGTCAGGTAGACTCCACCCCACCTTAACGGGTTCTGAAGTTCAGAAATTGTCTCTTCTAGTGAACCTCGGTCTCAGGCAGGTCCATACCCCGCTTTAGCCTAGTACACTCCACAAGACAGCCTTGACAAAGCCGTATACACTAGAATGTAGCCTTGGCAAAAGGTCTTTGACATATAATGAAAACTTGGCAGAGTGTCGAGCTGTAGAGCACGACCTTGTGCTTCCAAAGAGAATATATTTTCCACTTCTCCAAGCAACTTGAAGATCTTGATTTTTCCAAGTAGCTCCATGATTTTGTCACTTACATGGCAGTACAATGATGATTCGATTCAGATAGTTGTGCCCTACTAGAAGCAGAGATCTCTCTCTCTCTCTCCTTGAGGTGATATAGATTAAAAGGAGAGGGTTCTCCATATGATAGTTGAGATAGTCTTCTACATTGTCCTCCGAGTGTTTGTAAAAAGTCCTAAGAAGACTGCACTCCACTTCATCTCCGAGAGTTTTCTATATTGTCCTCAAAGTGTTTGTAAAAAGTCCCAAGAAGACTCCACTCTACTTTATACCTCCATTTTGAAGAAGTTGTGGTAGCTTGAAGGATTTCAAGTCATTGGAAGGATCATTAAGGGTTCAATGAAGCGCCAAGTATTCATGAACAAGCTCGTGGACTCGAAGATGTACATGGTGTAGAACTTTTAGAATTTTGAAGGCTCCAAATTTTTTAGAACTTTTACATGATATAATTAAGGCACTATATAGATTCTACAATTTTTTTGAGATAAAAAACTCAATCCAAATGAAGCAAAAGGGCCCTATAAAAAAGAAGACTGAAAATAAACTACAATAGTTAACTTTGGGGAAAAAAAACTGGATTAACCTAATAAAATAAATTGTACAAAAAAATTTTACAAACCGTATATTTTTAAAACCTTATATGTTAGAGTTAAATCTTGTATATTTTCTACATGTTTTTGAGAAAAACAAAAGTCCAAAATCAACACACTAGTTAATTTCAACAATAACGAATTTAATCCTCTTTATTTTTGCAACAATTTAAAAAAAATCTATGAAAGGGCTTATTTAAAATTGTAGCCTTATGCCACAAATTATCTTGAGCCGGCTGCCGGCCTGTCAGTGCCTAGAGAATGGTGGCCAAGGGAGCAGAATGAGACATTTGAGTTACTGGCAGACTGTTAAGTCCCAACAATTCTATTAAACTCAACCCAGACGTCAACAAAGAAACAAACATGATGAAGCAGTCAGCAATTTCCAAACACATAAATAGCATGGATGCAGAGTAAATATGAGTCCATAAACAAGCTAGTTTTTTTTTTTTTTTTTTTGTCCCCTACAAATCAAGCTAAAGGAAACAGTTAAGAGAACAAGTTTTCAGTAAATTAATCCGGAAATGGGAGGGATCAGCCTTACAGGGATAATAACTGTACTGTAGCGAGACCAAATGAGTCCACAGCATGCAACAACTGCAAATTTGCATCACAATATTAAATATATATTCAGTAATTTGAAAAGAAGGATGTGAACTAAAATCAAGCTCTTCTTCTACATTCCACCACAAACTCAGAAAATCAATTCTTTACAACCAATATACATACATACATGTATATATATGCAAGCATGAATCTGAAGTTAAATCTTGCGAGGTGAGTACCTGTTTGGTGAGGATACGAGATCTACTCAGGTGGTTTTGAGAAGTCGGCGACATTTGCTATGCTGATCACCCATTTGAATGTTGGAGCCCAAAAGTGAACTGCAAAATTATGACAAAGATACACTTATAAAATACATATGAGCACTAATCAATTATCCAACCAAATTCCCAATCCAAAATTTTAGGAGACAACTAAAAAAGAACCAGAACACAGTACAGAGAGTGCAAAATTGACAAAACAAAGATCGAACACTAATTGAAAGATGCAAGCAGAGAGAGAGAACAAACTGGTTTTAGGGCCAGCGGGGTGATTCCAGAAAGCTTGGAGCTTAGAACCCGCCATTGAAGGAGAAAATCTGTGTTGACCTTTTTTTTCTTCTTCTTCTCTTCGAATAAACGAACGCCTGATTAGACTGGTGGGGACTCTATAAAAAGCTATCATCCACCCATCCCAAGGCGTGACTGGTACGTTCTAAAGCATGATGAATTTTATTTTTCGTATGGCATTTTATGACTATATCTCATTCTTAACTTCAATTACACAAATCCGAGAATTTAAACTTAGACATAATTATTTATCCCCTATTTGTGTGTCTCGAAACGATAAGAAAAGACATTTATTCCCTATTTTTCCTAATAGTCTCAAAACGTTTCCCAATAATATCGCTTTCAAAGTAAATAAAATAACTCACGAAAATGAAAATTTGAGACTATTAGGAAAATAGGGGAACGTTTTGTCAGGATAACTAATGTTTCAATTGTTTTCTTTGCCAAAGCTTAAATAAAAGTTGTCAGTAATAACATTCAAAAGCTTAAATTCTACAAATCCTATAATTTATACACTTACACAAATTTATCCCCTATTTACATGTCTCGAAAGACTAGGAAAAGACATATTTATCCCCTATTCCTAACAGTTACAAAACGTTTTTTAAGCGTTTCTGTTTTCAAAGTGATTAAAATAACTTACGAAAACGAAAATTTGATCATTGGTTGGTAGATCTCCGAAATTATTATCATAGACAGTGTGATGTGGGCCAACTTTCTGTGCTTGCTCATCACACACAACCTGAACTCCAATTCCCTTTACCAGATGAAGCTCATCTAAACTCACTGAGACATCCACTTGATCCCCATCTTCCATTAAACGATGCCCAAACTTCTAACGGCTGACGAATAGCACACCTTTGTCAGCTGGAACGCCTCTGAAAGTTGGCTTATAGGTCCCCTTCAGACCATTGGTCTTGTTTCTGAGTTCGATATAATCAAATTCCCCAGCTGCATTAATAATGTCAATGGCTAATTCACAGACAATGTATACGTTCAAGGCTCAGATCTTGAGATTGGGGAGTGAAGGCACAATAAATGGCATCTCGAACCGCCTTCTCTTGTTGCTCTTAAACCAGCCTGGCACCTTACTCCCTGGATGAAATATGCTATATATATCATATTCATATAGTCCTTGTCCATGCATGGAATTCATAACAACAATCAATCAGATATACATAATAGATATATATATATATATATATATGTATATATAGAGGGTGATGCTATAGAACCACAAATTTTATCCAAAACTTTTATATAGAATGATGTGATTGAATAAAATTTTTTATTTTAGAATAAAATATCCATCATTATGACACTTACAAAAAGGAAAATGCTACGGCTAAGAAAATTTATACAAAAATTTCATCAAAATAATATGGCAGTATCATTTTTGTAACTCAGAGCCAAAATGTTGGGTATTTCTCTCCTTCAACTATACCATTCTAACGATAGCTTCTATATGAATTTTCTGATTGTATACTGTTACCATTAAAAAAATATTATTACCACGTCATTCTAGTGAGTCTTTCTGTATATTTTTCTTGAAAAAATAGCATTTTACACACACACATATATATATACATAGAGAGAGAGAGAGGGCACCTGAACAAGACCTTCATTCTATTGAATGCCGTGGTGTTTAACAATTCCACCTCAAGGCTTCCCATGGAGGCCAACTCAACCAAGCCCAATTTGTTAGTCATTTCAGAATAAGCATTTCCAAGGGGTTCTAACCTGAACAACTCCTGAACCACATGTAGTTTCACTGAATTATTTACGCCACAGATCACAGATCTCAACAGGTTAAGCAGATCAGTTACCATTTCCACTGACTTACATCCTTCCAGATTCAAGAACTCAAACTCATTGGGAATTCTGGCACTGATTGGAGTCTCGTGCAATTAGTTAAACTAAATGACTTGAGCAAAGTAAGACCTTTGATGCTCTCTGGTAGGCTAGAAATTGGATTCTCATCCAGATTTAAGTCCCACAACAAGGATAAGCTACCAAGAAAATTCATAAGATCATCAAATGACAGATTGCAGTTTGCAAGACTCGAGCTTACTAATGAGCATGGTAAAAAAGGCAATGAAAAATAGATGGATTCTGGATTTTTTCTTGGTTTCAATACCCAAGTCCAGAAGAGCGAACGCCATGATCTAACATGATCACCGGTTGCAGTTGGTCAGTTTTCCACTCTACTTGATTTGAATTTTGTTAAGCAATGTTTCTAACTGAGTGCCCAGAAAAGCAACCAAAATAATGTCGTTTCAATGAACTGCCTTGGTCTGCAAGCAATGATTCATCAGTAATAGTTACACTATCGGATGTCATGCAACATTTATCTTCCTCTAACACATGCATGTCAAGGAAGAGGCCTTCAACTGTTTTCGTTCCCTAATACAAGAGTACATTTTGTATAAGGAAAGGGCATTGATGCACAAAAGAATTAAATAGGTAAATGAGAAGCATGTTTCTTACCCTTTTTTCTCTCAATACGTCAAAGGAATCCTTATGGTACCACAATCTACTACGTTTTCCGGCTGCTTGGGTGACTATTGGCGAATAATTTCTCTTCCCATGTCTCGAAGCAGTTGATGCATCACCAATTTCTTGTGTTCATTAATCGTTAAGAGACATCTATCAATGAGATTTTGCATCTCAACTGTTGGGTAGAAAATCACATTCATCTAGTATTCTAACTGTGAAGTCTTTGTTCTTTCCAATAAAGAAACATGCAATGTGAAGGAATAAATTCTTGTCATGATCATCTTGTAAAGAATCATAGCTTATTTTTAATTTTCTCAGGATTTGTGAGTCAAGAGTATATGCTAGTTTCTGTAATGCATTTTCCCATATGTCTAAGCCTTTGCCAGATAGAGAAGAACCCAAAACTTGAAGAGTTAAAGGAAGCCCTCCACAGTGTCATAACACCTTTTTTGAAATTATTCTTATAGCTTTAGAAACTAACCGTGCTTCTCCTTTTATAATTTAAATAAACTAGAGATGAATAGTCTAGGATTTATTTACAAATAATTAAAAAAGTCATCAGTATAATTACATGGGGAGTTTGATTTTTTTGTCTTATTTATTTGTCTTTATAATTATTGAAAAGCAAGCAAATTGAAGTAATAATAAAATAGATTTAATAGTACAATTTTGAAAAGGGAAACAATCACTGCATTATCCAACTTTAAAGATACCAAATGGAATTCTCTCTTTATATTATTTTACACTACACCCAATCACTCTTCGTATCACTAAATAAGTTGCTATTAGTTATTAACTTGTGTAATCATATAAAAGGTGAGAAGGTGGTTAATGTGTGAACAGAAAGTGGACTATTACTATTTCGTCTTTGAAGTGATAAGATTTGTGCAGTAATTTTTTAAACTTTTTAGAATTATATGAGAAGGTTAAATAACGTTACAGATCCTCACCAAAGCTTAAGAGTTTGTTTTATAATAGTAAGTACAGATTTATATTTTATAAGTACGCTGCAACCAAACACTGTTTAACTCTATGATTTTGGTCTAATGAACCCAGGCGCACACACAAAAATATGCATTCACACGATATTACAACCAAACTCTGTTTAAGTCTATGATTACAATCTAATTAAATTTTAAGAAATACTATATGTAATCTCATTTGTTAATCTCTTTTCACACTCCATACACAATTGAATGGGTTTCACATGAATTTATTAATATAAGTCCCATAACCTTGTATCTAAGAGTGTGAAAAGAAATTACAAAATGAGATTACATGTAGCAATATTCTTAAATCTATCACTTCGGTCTAATGCACACCGGCCCACGCACGAAAATATGCAATGCACACATGCACATGCTAGCTTACACATATTATGAGTTACAATATGTTATTTCTAATTAAAATTTTTGGTTGTTATCTATTTTAGTATATAAAAGGAGAACACCGAGTTGGTGTCCTTTTAAACTTGTGCAAATCAGAAGCTATGTTAACATTTTAAGTTTCCATAACTACCATACAAAAAAAAAAAAAAAAACTAATTATAAAATATATTACAAACATATTACTGTTTCTTATAAAAATTGAAAGGCTAAAAAGGAAAAAATAAGAAAATCTAAACACTACACAGCTTACCAACCGATTGAGATTTTTAAGGATTGAGGACTCTAAAAGTTTATCTTTGAAACTCAAATTGTCAATTATCTCTGAAATTCAAATGGCTTTTGAAGAAGAAATCTGAGTTTCAGGTTTTTAAACGAAAGGTTCACTGTTGTCATATTTTTTCTTTTCTTTTTTTTTTTTCATTCTAAACAAGAGTTGTTCCTAGGTTCAATGTTGTAGCAAGGAGGTGAGTTCTTCATTGTCATGGTTTCTTTTCTTTCTTTTTTTTTTTAGTAGGTGATTTTTGTTTTTTGCAACACGCATTGCGCATACCCTACCTCTAGTAACTCTTAATTGGGGGTGGGAGGAGAAAATAGTATTAACCCCTCAAAACATTTTAGACAAAAGCATTTCCACTTGAAGTGCATGGTACGAAATTACCCATCAGCTTGATTTTGCAAGACCAAGCCTCCAAGATTTGCAACTTCTCTAAGTGCTGCCCTCCACCCTTCCACTTTGTTCATCCTATGTTTCCTTTTTCTTTCATCAATCTCCTGGAGGAATTGAGCTTCATATCTGGCAAATGGTTCTGCCAGACTCCCTGCCTCCTTTCTAACATGAAATGGTTCGACATCATAGAAGACAAGTAAAATTATATGTTTAGATGTCCTCCTGCATTCGACGATGGTTACAAACTAATCAAGGCATCATTCGGAAGAAGCATACTCTTTTGAGAACACAATTATCGAACTCCTGGATTCCTTGATCGCTTGCTCTAATCCTAACTTAATGTTTTCACCTCTATCTATTTCATCATCCTCTCCAAACGTGCGAAAACCTACACCAACCAAAGCTGTATAGAGGTGATTAGTAAAAGTGTTATGAGTGTCTTCACCTCGAAAACTCAGGAACACATGGTAAGTACTCCAACAAAAGGTGGAAGAGGATGCTTCTTGAGCTCTCAGAGCAGCCATCGAATGAAATCCTTGGAGTACAAATGAGGGTAGCTATGAATTCCCAACACTTGAAAGATAGGTGCAATGATCACTTCTTCCTACAGCGGTGGATGCTGGGTTCATACCGAGTTGAAGATCAATAAAGTTGGCCAAAGTTGACGGAAGGCTCCAACCATCGGACCTTCGAGAAGGCCGGTCACCAACCACAACCCACCTACCGTGTCCACCTACCATGGTTGTTGAAGGTTGAATGTGAAGCCCGCTGACCATGGAAGTCAAGATTGTGTAGCTCCTCCCTCCCTTATAAATAGAGGACAGAGGTGAGGGAGAAAATTAAGCCAGCTCAAGCAAGAACAAGAGAGAGCAAGAGAGTTTTTTTTTTAAGAGTTGAGTTGAGTCGTGAGAGAGAGAGCCGAACCTCCTCTTCCTCCTCTGTTTTTTTTTTTCTTCTCTATAATGAAATTCTTTCTCTAATTTATTGGTGTGTGAGTGTGTATTTGATTTCTAGCCCAACAAATGGTATCAGAGCAAGGTTTGAGTCGCCGGAATAATTTTGCCCATAAATCAAGTTTGCCGAAAGAGTGTTTCGATCACACCATTGTGTTTGTCTTGTCGATACAAGTTCAACGGTGCAAACCACGTTAAAAATGAAGCTAAAACGAGCTCGTACGAGCCGGTCAAAATTCTATTCCAGCAAGTCAATACCAGCGACGTCATTGGTGCTGGATAAGACGATATGACATCATCGCTGACGTCATCGTTGAACTAGTCAAGTGCCATGTCACTAGTCCAGTTAGCTGCCACGCCATCGCCCAGTCAGCTGCCAAGTAATTAGCAGTTGCCAGGTCATCAAACTTTTTAAAATTACAATTTGGTCCCAGAAGTTTCTAGAAATTATAGTTCAGCCCCAGAACTTTCTAAAAATTACAGTTTGACCCCTGAACAAACTAAAATTTTTTAATTAAGCCCTTCTTGAGGTTTTTCACCTTTTCGGACGCAACCGTGTACTCTGTTTTGGCAAATTCTACCTTTATAATACTATACAAGCCAATTGAAGAGTAAATTCATGGAGGAGCCATCAACATCAACCTCAAGAGCTATGATCATGCTCACCTCTTCAAACTACGCCATTTGGTGGCCTCGAATGAGGTACTATTTGAACTGCTGGGATTCATTTGATCCCTTGGATGAAGTGGGGGTAAAACCGATGGACACAACGGAAGCCAAGTAGAGAAGGAAGAATAAGAAAACTATCGGTCTCATCAGATAATGGATCGACCATAGTGTATTCCGCCATGTTGCTCAAGAGACAGACACATATACTCTTTGGACAAAACTAGAGAATATGTTTCAAGCAAATACCGCTCAAAACAAAGCTCTTTTGATGGAGCGTTTTGTCAACTTGAAGTTAAAGAGCAGTATGTCAATTGCTAAGCACACGAGTCAATTTCAGAACTCTGTGAACCAGCTTGCAGCCATGGAACTGCCGCGAGACGATGAAGAGCAAGTCCTCTTGCTTCTTAGTTCTCTACCAGACAGTTGGGAGATGTTAGTGGTGTCCCTTAATAACTTAGCTCCAAATACCAAACTCACCATGGTGATGATCAAGGATGCCTTATTCAATAAAGAAGCCAGACGGAAGGAAGCTTGCATGGAGTAATCATATGCCCTCGCTACAGAAAGCAAGGGGAGGCCTCAGGAAGATAACAGAGGTCGAGGAAGAGGCTGAGGCAAAGGTAGAGGCAGAGGAAGAGGTAGAGGCAGAAGTAGAAGCAGAGGAAGGTCACAGGATCCTAGCAGATCTAATGATGGACATGGCAAGTTCACTTGTTACCATTGTGGCATTAAAGGTCACATGAAGAAGGACTGCCGAAAATTAAAAAGGGAGTAAAGTCAAGGCAATCACCAGCACAACAAGGACGATGGTGACACCCTAGTCACCATTAAGAGAGATGTTGCAGTGCTCTCCGTGGAAGAAGAGCCGTGCCTCCACGTTGCCAGCCAGAATTTCGAATGGGTGGCAGACACAGCAGCCTCCTACCACACCACTCCCCACAGTGAGTTCTTCACGACATATAAAGCTGGAGACTTTAGTACTGTGAGAATGGGGAAAGCCAGTTCATCAAAAATTGTGAGAATTGGCGATGTTCGAATCCAGATAAATAATGGTTGTACGATGGTATTGAAGGACGTCAGACACGTGCCCAACCTCCGGCTCAATCTTATTTCTAAGATAGCCCTTGAACAACAAGGCTATGACAACCGCTTCAGCAATGGCACTTGGAAGCTGTCAAAAGGTGCCTTGGTTGTTGCCCGAGGGCATATTTGTGGCATGCTATACAAAACCCATGTGAAGGTTTGTTCAGACAGCCTCAATGCAGTTGAAGATGAGGTGTCACCAAATCTGTGGCATAAGAGACTCAGTCATATGGGAGAGAAAGGGTTATTCATGCTAGTAAAGAAAGCTCTCATTTCAGTCAATAAGGAGATTGCACTGAACCCCTGCGAGCATTACCTGTTTGACAAGTAACATCGAGTCTCATTCAATTCTTCCACACGAAGAAGATCAGAGCTATTAAGTCTGGTACACTCTAACATTTGTGGTCCCATTGAAGAGGAGTCATTAGGGGGTAACAGGTATTTTGTTACCTTCATAGATGATGTTTCACGGAAGGTGTGGGTGTATTTTCTAAAGACCAAGGATCAAGTACTCGAAAACTTCAAGATCTTCCACGCCATGGTGGAAAAGGAGACTGGCAAGAAGTTGAAGTGCCTCCGAGCAGACAATGGAGGCAAGTACACATCCAAGGAGTTCAAGGCATACTGCTCAGAATGTGGTATCTACTACGAGAAGACGGTCCCACGCACCCCACAGCACAATGGATTAGCCGAAAGGATGAACCGGGCCATTGTGGAAAGAACTGAGTATATGCTAAGTATGGCTGATCTGCCAAAGCCATTCTGGGGTGAAGATGTTTGTGTTGCCTGCTACCTGATCAACAGATCACCATTAGTGTCGTTGAAATTTGAAGTTTCGAAGATGGTGTGGACTGACAAGAAAGATGTCTCCTACTCTCACCTGAGAGTGTTTAGGTGCAAGACTTTTGCACACGTATCCAAGGAGCAGAGACAGAAGCTTGACATGAAATCCATTCCATACATCTTCATTGGTTATGGAGATGAAGAGTATGGATACAAACTATGGGATCCAGCAATAAAGAATGTCATCAGAAGTAGGGACGTTGTGTTCCAAGAGAATCAGTTTTATGAGGAACCAACTAAGTCCAGTGGTTCCAATTCCCATGCTCCTGACATGACTCCAGATCTAACACTAGTCCAGCTCACCACAAATACTAGAATTCATGAGGTAATCCCAGAAGATGAAGAAGAAAAAAAAGGTGTTGAGCAGGGGGAGCAACAACCTCTTCCACCAGAAGAATAAGAACTTCCACCACCAATTGGTGAGGTACCTCCTCAGAATTGAAGAGCCTCAACCAAGGAGATCTGTAAAAGGCCGAGTCCTGATTCCATCAACCAGATATCCAGAATCAAACTACATCATGCACACTGATGAGGGGGAGCCAGAGGACTTCCAGGAAGCACAAACCCATCCAGACAAAAGCAAGTGGATGGAAGCCATGCAAGAAGAGATGAGTTCCTTGCACAAGAATCAGACCTATGATTTGGTAAGGCTTCTGTAGCGCCTAGATTTTTCGCACTTGAGGAATACTCACACAAGCGGGAAAAATGATGTACTCTCTCATTAGAACTCACCCTCCTAGAAGAATGAGTGCAACTAGGTTTGAATTGAAATTTTTGATTTAAATAAAAGGCTTTTGAAAAAGATTCGGAGTCGCCACCTAACTTAATTAAGGTGAGTTAGATCACCTAAAAACTATGAATAATTCGAAGACTACACTTAGGGTTTTGGAAAACGATTTTGAAAATATCTCCTCAAGAGAGGGTTTTTAAGAAAAACAGGTTGTTTGGCAACCTTTAGAAAAAATTTAAGCCCTTTTTGAAAAATAACTCCTTTTTGGTCTTTGAAATCAATGATCCTAGGTTCGGAGGTTGGTTACGTGTAGGGAAGACGCACTAAGCCATCACCCTACCCTGCCCTTTCGGTACCTACATGTCAATCTACCCTAGATTCACCTACAAGAGTCTTTAACTAACTATTGTTCAATCCTATTCACTTTGAAAAACAATGTTTAGAAAAACATGATGCATGATATGCAAGTGCAAGGAAAGAGAATTGAAAAATAGATTTGGAAGAAGATTGATTTGAAAATAGATTTGAAGAGATGGAATTGAAATTGGAAAGTTTGAAAATTTGGAAATAGAAATTTGAAATTGGAAGTTTGAAAATAGATTAGAGATTTGAAAAGATTGTAGAATTTGAGATTTGAAAAATATAGTGGAATTTGAAATTTGAAAGAAGTTGTGACCGCACCCATGAGGGTGGAGTTAAAAGTTTGAAAGTGTTGTGACCGCACCTATGAAGGTTGCCTACGTATCCCTTTGGGGGAATCAGGTCAGTCGTTGTTCAGACAAGAGTCCGATTGAAAATAGAAGAGTTGATTGGAAGAAAGAGATTGAATTGGAACTTGAATTGGAAGATTGAGAGATTGAATTTAGAATAGAAGATTAAAAATTGGAATTTAGAATTTTGGAATTGAAGAGATTAGATTTTGATTTGGAAAAATAGAACTTGGAAGAAAGGTTTAGACTTGTTTTGGAAAGATGGGGGTTTAGAAAACCTAGACTTAAGAAAGATGAGACTTAGGAAAGACTAAAGAGTTTAAGAAAGATTGGATTTAGGAAAGGTTCGAATTAGGAAAGGTCCGATTTAGGAAAGTTCCGTTTTAGGAAAGTGTCATTTTAGGAAAATTTTCGAATTAGGGAAGTATCGAAATTAGAAGAGTTTCAACTTAGGAAAGTTTTAGATTTAGGAAAGTTTTGAAATTGGAAAGTTTTGTTTTAAGAAAAGTTTTGAAATAGGAAAGTGTTGAATTTAGAAATGTTATGAATTAAGAAAGTTGAAAATTTTAGGAAACTTATGGTTTAGGAAGGTAGGAAATTAGGAGAGATTTAAATTAGGAAAGATTTAGATTTTGAGTTTTAAAATTTAGGAAAGATTGTTATGTTCAAGTTTTGGAAACTTAAGACTTAGGAAAGTGGAAGATTAGGAAGGAATTGGATTAGGAAAGAGTTGGATTAGGAAGGGATTGGATTTGGTTTCTAAAAGAGAAAGTTTGATTTTGTTTCCATAAACGGAGGATTAGATCTAGTTTCCTAAACGGGGAGATTGGATTTGGTTTCCTAAAGGGAAAGTATGTTTTGACAAGGATTTGGAAAAAGAAAATTCTAGAAACCCTAGATTTGGAAGTGTATAGTTTTGACGTAAAAAGAGGTTTTGAAAATGTGTATAGTTTGGATGTGAAAACAAGAGGTTTTGGAAACCTAGGTCCTAAGGCAAGTTTGAAAACCATGTTTTTGGAAAGAAAATTAGGGTTTCCTAATTGTGAGTTCTAGGGCTTGACTTGGGCTCTAAGGAAAAAAGATTTTTTGAAAGTGAGAAGGGAATCCTAGGAAGGAGTTTCTAGAGGGAAGAGTTTTTGGAAAGTAAATTCGAAGAGAGAGTTTTTGAAAAGAGATTTCTAAAGAGAATGAGTTTTTGGAAAGTGTGTTTTTTAAAAACGAAGATTTTAGAAGGAAAATCCTAGAGGGGAGTTTCTAAAAGAAGAATTTTGGAAAGAGAGTTTTTGGAAAGATTGTTGAGGAGAGTTTTTCTAGGAAAGAGACCTAGTGAATGTTTTTGGAAGGTGGACTTTGAAGAGTGCGTTTTGGAAAGGAGTTGAAAAAAAAGGAGGTTTTGAAAAATAGATTTTTAGAGGGAGTTTTTGAAAACAACTTTGGAGATGAGAGTTTTAGGAAAGTATGTTGAAAGAGATTTTTTAGGAAAAGAGTTTTTTTTTTAAAATAGAGTTTTTAGGAAGTGTAAAAACATCTCACTTTCCTAAAACAATTCTAGCCATAGGAAGGCTAGAACCACTTTAAGAAAGTGGTTTTTGAAAATAACAAGGAGTTAAAAATATGGACCATGAAGGTCACTTTAAATATAACACTTTTTTAAAGCAATCCTAGCCATGGAAGAGCTAGAATCACATTAGGATTGTGATTTTGGAAACATATTTTGAAAAAGAGATTTTGATGCAATTTTGAAAACAAGTTTGAAAACGATTTGAAAAACAACTTTGAAAACGGCTTTTGGAAGATGCAAGATCATAATATGCACAATGTAATTTTGGGGTCATGAACATACAAGGTTAAGGCTTCACCACATAATCAAGGGGGCCGGACCCACGTGATCTCTGGTTAGACTAGAAGAAAACCCCCGACACGGTGACTCTCCAATAGCCCAATCCTACACATAGACCAGGAATCCCCTTGTTTCAAGCATACAAAGAAAGGGGGGGGAAAGAGATGGGGGATTAAAATAGAGAAAATCCAAGTGGGTTGGAGAGAGAAGAGAGAGGGGGAAGTGCGAAAATTTAAATGGAGATCCTACCTTGTATCTTGTTTATTTTGCGCGCCTTGCTTGTCTTCGATCTTCGGTCTTTGCCTTGATCTTCGTCTTCAATCTTCAAGAGTTGTCTTCAAGCTTCAAACTTCAGATTGCAACTCTTCAAGTCTTCGAAGGAGGGTTGAAAGTTAGTGTATGAGTGTATGGGGGTGTGTATGAGTGTATAGGAGGCTAGGGTTTGGTGTATGGTGGCTAGGGTTTGGAAAACCTAGGAAAGCTAGGGTTTAGGAGGTGCTCGAGCTCTGTATATCGAATTATATGATTTTTAGGTGAAGTTTGCAAATCCTTTTCACGTTGGAGGAGGCTCTGTATTTATAGAGGTTGGACAACACTGGCGCCTGTTGCAGTGGCGCCAGGCCAAATTTTACACTAGAGCCACTAGGAGTGGCGCCTGGCCAATTTTTGGCTTGGTGCCCCTACTAGTGGCGCCAACCATTTAGGAAATATTTAAGGTCAGCAAGCAACGTATCTTTGACTAGATTTGGGCGCCTGTACTAGTGACCATCATGTAATTTTTAGCCTGGCTTCACTAGGAGTGACTCCGGAAAGTCTGAGAATGATTTGAAGTGGCCGAGAATGATCCGGAAGGCCAGAAAAGAGCAAGAACACTTAGAATAGTGTTCTGGAGGTATTTGACTTCAAAAATGAGGATATGATGTGTCGGAAAGGTTGACCGGGCCTCTAGGGGCAAAACAATCAATCGGATCGGAAACTGCTAGGACGGACTTGGACTGTCCCGGAAGAAGACTCGAGATTTGGAAACATTATTCAGAATGTTCCCAAAGGTTTCCGGTTTGATTCTCAGAGCCGGTGTGGTCAAAAGAGGTGACCGGCCCACTAGGGGCAAAATGATCATTTCACACCGGGTTTGCTAGAACTAACTCGGAATGATCCTGAAGGATAGAAAAAGGTTGGGAATACTATAAGAAGTAATCTCAGAGGATTACCGGTTTGATACCTAGAGCCAGTGTAGTTGAAAAAAGAGACTGGCCCACCAGGGGCAAAACGGTCATTTCACACCGAGTTTGCCGGAACTGACCCGGAATGATCCAAAAAAGTAGAGGAGGATTGAGAATACTATAAGAAGTATTCTCAGGAGGTTACCTGTTTGATACCCAAATCCGGTGTGATTTTCGGGGCGTTCGGATGCCTAGGGGCGAAATGGTCATCTTGACCGGGAAGTCTCGGAAAAAGTCCAAGGGGTAGTTTGGTCATTTTTCACCGAAGTGGGCTAACAGACACTGGTGTTGACTTGGATTTTGAGCATTTCCGCCACTCTGACGGCGGTCGTCATGACACAGGGGTTTGTTGGCAATTCCCTATATCGACCTATTTATGAGTATTTCCGCTACTCTAATGGTTGTGATGTTTACTAGTATTTTCACTACTCGGACCGTCTCGAGGAATAAACTGTCCCGAGAGAGGGATTGGAAAGAGGTCTTATTATCTTCAAAAAGACGTGCCTGGTTGGAACCGTCTCGAGGAATAAACTATCTCGAGAGTGGGATTGGAAAGGGGACTTATCGTCTTCGAAAAGACGTGCCTGGATTGGAAACTGTCTCGAGGAATAAACTGTCCCGAGAGAGGGATTGGAAAGGGGTCTTATCATCTTCGAAAAGACGTGCCTGGTTAGAACCGTCTCGAGAGAGGGATTGGAAACGGGACTTACCGTCTCCGAAAAGACGTGCCTGATTTGGAACCGGGCACGTCTTTTCGGAGACGGTTGGAGTTGAAATTGGAAAGAACAATGCCTTTAAGAGCATTTTGGTCATTTTGCCTCTATTTGAGCCTGGCAGGCCCGCGAAGCGTTGGACAGATGGGATTTGGACTTAGAGAGTTGGTTTCGGTTGTAATATGCCCACAATGACTTGAAAACAAGTATGGACGGAGTGTAGACTGCCGAGCGGTCAAAAATGGGGTGCTTACAACTGCCTCTCTTTTCTGTCTTTGCTTGTCAAAGACAGAAAACGATAAGAATAAGAGTCCCATGTTGACCGTGAGGCAGTCGGAGGGACGGACATTGGAAATCCTTCAACAACGGGAGTCGAAGACGAATAGCGGGCCAAAAAGGCCTTCGAAAACGAGTTTTGGCGGGAAAAAGGGCAAAATTGCCCTGAATTTGAAGCTAGCGCCACTAGCAGTGGCGCCTTTGGCAAAAAAGGCCTGGCGCCTCTGCTAGTGGCGCCAGGCTTACAGTTAAAACCAGAAAATTTCTGGTTCGAACAGCTGCGGCATTGTGGAGGGATTTTGCAAATCCGTGAGATTCTGCGTGAGAATTGACTCGAACCTTGAAGGGGCACTTCTTGGAGACTACGAGTGATTGCCGGAAGGAGACCACGTCACCGGAAAAGTCGCCGGAAGAGAATATTTCGCCGGAGAACTTCCAAAAAGTGAGTTTTCAAATTTTGTTGATTTTGATGTGTAGAACTTCGTTTGAATCATGTGAATAGTGGAAATTGATGTTTTGATATGCTTTGAACACTTTGGTGATGTTGTTTTTGCATTTTGATGGTTGTTTGATTGAATTTGAATGATCTTTCATGATTATGCGAAGAGGGTTTTCTGCAGGAATAGGAAATTTGTTCCTATAGGCATGGGTATTGGGTTTTCTGGCTATATTTTTGTGCAATGTGCCTTAGAAAAATGTGTTTAACAACCGTATGAAGTTTCGTAATTTTTTGAAAACTCGGTGAATTTTTTATTTTTTGAAAAATAGAAAAATATTTAGAAAATTTAGAAAAATGAAAAAAACTCAAGAAATTGATGAAATTTTTAAAGTTTGAAATTTGGAAAAATATTGGAATATTTTTGAAAAACATTTGAGGTGGTTTTGAAAAATGTCGGGAGACTTTTGAAAACCATTGATTTATTTAGAAAATAAAACATGTGTCTTGAAAATTTTGAAAAATTGAAAAATGTGCGCGAGTGCGGTTGTTATGTGATTGTTATGTTGGAAAGTGCACGTTTTGTATTTTGTGTTGATGTCATGGGTGTTGTAGGGGCCATTTTTAAACGGGACTCTGTCGAAATTTTTAGAAATTGGGGAAAGAGTTGGTTAAAGTTTTAGAAATAAAATCTTTTAGAAGGAAAAAGACAGAAAACCATTGAAATTTGATTTGAAGTTGGAAAATCAAGATGTGCATGTAGGAAATTTGTTTTATCATTGGATGTCCTTTATTTGTTTTGTTTGTGTTAGTTGTTTATTTTATTTTACTATTATTTGAATTGCATGGATGGTATATTAACATCACTTACCTTGGCTTACCTTTTCAGGATAACAGATGCGGTTTTGAGTCGACTGAGAGCTTGGCACAGTTGCTACCCTCTGGATGAGCAGGACATCTTTCGTCGGTCCTTTGGTCGGGTAGCTTCACTTCTATCAGTGCGGCTCATTCCCAGGCTCATGGAGGCGGTGATTCCCTTCTGGCAGCCTGACTTATCTCTTTTCCACTTTGGGGAGTGCGAGCTTACCCCTACTCCTCACGAGTATAGGTTTCTTCTTAGTTTCCGAGATGTTTCTGCTGACATTGTGGGACCCCTCTTTCCGGATGGTTATATTACAGTGGTTTCATCCCAGCTTGGATTTAGACGCGCAGTTCTTTCGTCTTCTTCTTTGCCCCAGTTTCCTTATGTCCCAACAGAGTTCCTCTTTTCCCGTTTTGAGTTTCCCACGGGTATGCTAGTTCATTCAGGTGAGTGGCACACCTCCCAGGATTGGGCTGTTTCTCATATGGTTGCCTTGGCCTTGCTTCTGCTGAACCTATTGGTGTTCCCCCGAGACGATGATTTAGTGGACTGTCGACTCTGTGCACTGCTGGCCTTGATCCGTAAGGGGCATTCCTATGCTCCTATGATTGTAGGGGAGACCTTCGTGAGTCTTACGATATTCCAGCAGACCCTCGATGCTCGTTTCCAAGGATGCACTACTCTCTTCCAGCTTTGGGCGATTAGACACTTGTTTGTTACACCTTTGTTCCAGCATACATGGTATCCTGAACTTGACCATTCACACTCCTTGGCGAGATCTCAGGGTGCCATGGCAGATGAGGGGAGATTTTCGCAGACTATTGTATCTTGGGCTGACTACCTCCAGAGCATGAGGTCGGGCACTGTCCGGTGGTATTCAGGACTGGTCGGTAGGTATTGTTTGAGAGTTCAACCTTCTGGGAGGGCCTTCGTGCCCCTAGCAGGCTTACGGGGCATTGCCCCTTTCTTTGGTATTTGAGTTCTACGACAGCTTGGTAGGAGTCAGGATATCCCTTATTTAGCATTTGTAGCTGAGTTTACTCTTGTCTTTAAGGTGTCAATCCCTAGAGCATTAGTGGAGAAAGTTATGGACACATAGAGATCTTTACTTCCTCACGTTGATGATGACGGTCCCTTCTCTGTCATGCCCCCTGCGATTGAGGCCTATCATTATTGGCTTCGACGCTACGTGTTGGGTCCCAATAGACTTGGGGATCTTCTCATTGAGACTCCTTTACCTCCCGTAGGTTATACCGACTTCTTGACTGCTATGATTGTTCAGGGGAGTCGTCACAGGCGGGAGAACCGTCGTCTGATACAGATGTTGCATGACTGGTTGAAGATGAGAGACGCTGAGATAGTTTCATTAGAGTGGCAGCTAGCAGCAGCCAGATCAACACATGATGACTCACCTTTGGGTGTTGCGAGGGTCCGCAGGCGGCCACGAGGCATTTTAGGTAGTTCTCCTTCCCTAGAGGATGATGTGATGGATAGCTAGTCCTTGCGGGAGACTGTGGAGTCCCTTACTCGAGAGAGGGACATGCTTCTAGCTAGATGTGCGGACTATGAGCGAGGCTGGCCCCGGTCTTCTGCAGCTGGTACTTCTTCGAGTGCTCCTCTTGTGACTGGCGAGCCAGTGGATCCCTACGTAGCTGATTCCTCCTCTGATGACGACGGAGAGCGATATATTTTTGCCCTTCGCTCTTAGATTTGCTGATTTCTGCATTTGTAGAAAAACATACTTTGTTTAGTGTTATGCCTCTTTTTATCTTATGAATTCATGACCTCCCGTACTTTTGGTATGATTTCCCTGCATGATTAGTATAGCAACAAATTTGGGAAAAATTAAATGAGAATTGCAGCTTAATGAAAAATAACTCCCTTTCGTTTGATTCTCTGACTCATTGATTGTCCCGCGAAAGGGACCCTTACTTCCTTTAACCCTAATTGGGCTAAGCCGGAGAATGCCTTTCGAGACGCCTTTCGACTTTTACACCGTTGCTTTCATACCTTAACTTCTGGGGAATGCAGTGGCTCGAGCTATTTCTTATATCTAAATCTCTTGGTCCCACCCCCCCTTTTTCCTTTTTTTTTTTTTTTGCTATTTTTACTACTAGTGCCCCTAAGGGTTTTCACCAGTCCCAGCTCTGTCATTTTTGCACCAAGGCGCATTTGCAGGTTTTCACCAGGGTCGACAGTTTTGTATCTTGCCACATCCCTACCTTTTTACCTACGGCGCCCTTTCGGGTTTTCATCGCATCCTCGGGAAGCGCTTAACTTTTCTCTCTTCTTTCTCTCTCTTTCCTCAGCTTGGTCTCGGGTTTCTGTTGAGAAGCTCCTAAACGCTACTTGCATCATTCTCCAGCCAACGGCATATTTTAGTAAGCTCATTTGGACTAATCAATTTAACCCTAATCTGAGGGGACTTTTAAGGTTTGTGGTGTAGGTTTTTATTTTTGAAAGAAAAGCAAAAGGCTCAAGCCTACCACTCTACTAGTGATCACCGTCAATAGTTTTTGGTTCAATGGCACTTTTTTTGTGTATTCCCATATTTCTTTGGGTACCTCATAGCACACACTTGTTTTTTTTTTTTTTTGCCAATGATTTTAATACCAATGTTTATGTGAACTCAAAGTAATACTTCAAGGGCTTTTCCCTTTTTTTTTTTTTTTTACGCATATCTCCAGTGCCTCTACTTTGACTTAACATGATCACTTTGTTGGGAAATGTTTCTGAAAGAAAGTAGCCGGCACTAAGGGTTTGACAAAGGTTATATATATGCATTTTAATTGGATAGAAAATGAGACGAGGGCCTCTCATCATTCTAGAATTAGATTGTTTAGTTCATAGAGCTTTACCCTTGAAACACTACCTTATTGATTAGTGGAGAATGAAGAAGGTAGATTTTATTGCTTCCCCACAGAAACCAAAGGCCCAACTTTCGAAATCATATGTAGTAGTGCTTGACAGCATCTGAATTCAATGGGCTAGGGAACTCTTGGCCATCCATTTCCTCCAAAACGAGAGCTCCTCCAGACAGGACCCTCTTTACCACGAATGGCCCCTCCATTTTCTCCTGTGCTGCCTCCTGATGGGGGAACACCTTCTTGAGCACCAAATCTCGCGGTTGGAACGATTAAGGTCGTACTTTCTTATCAAATGTTCTAGCCATTCGCCTTCTGTAACATTGAGCATGATAAACTGCAGCTAGTTGCTTCTCGTCCAGCAAACAGAGTTGGGCATACCGGTCTTTAATCCATTCTGCTTCATCTAGTTTGGTTTCTGTTAAAATTCGTAAAGAAGGAATCTCAATCTCAACAGGGATGACCGCCTCGGTGTTGTAGACCAGCTCAAAAGGGGTATTTCCGGTGGAGACCCTCATAGTAGTTCGGTAAGTCATCAATACAAAAGGAAGTTTCTCATGCCAATCTCTATAGTTGTCAATCATTTTTTGGAGTATTCTCTTAATGTTCTTGTTGGTTGCTTCTACTGCTCCATTCATCTGAGGCCGGTAGGTGACCGAATTTCGATGTGTAATACGAAATGTTTGGCATAGCTTTGACATTAACTCATTGTTTAGATTGGAAGCATTATCGGTAATGAGTGACTTGGGAATCCCATACCGGTAAATGATATGATTTTTTATGAACCTTTCCAAGACCCTTTTAGTGACATGAACATAAGAAACTGCTTCTACCCATTTAGTGAAATAATCAATGGCGACCAGGATGAAGCGATGGCCGTTGGAAGCTTTAGGAGTGATTGTACCAATCATATCTATCCCCCACATAGAAAAAGGCCATGGGGCTGACATAGAGTGGAGCTCAGTCGGTGGTGCTTTGATCTTATCCCCGTGTATCTGACATTTGTGACACCGAGGAACGTATCTAATGCAATCCGACTCCATTGTTGACCAGTAATACCCTGTCTGGAGAATCTTCCTTACAAGGGTGTGGCCATTTATGTGGGGACCGCAAACTCCCTCATGCACTTCCTCCATAATGACTTTGGCTTCGGCGGTATTGACACATCTTAGAGGTCCAAACCATGATCTCCTGAAAAGCTCATTTCCAGCCTTGAAGTAGTATCTCGCCAAACGAAAAATGGTCTTCCTATCGCGTTGTGTTGCTGTATCGGGGAACGTCCTGGCTTGGATATACCTCTAGATGTCATAAAACCATGGTTTCTCGTGGGGTTCAATAGTTGTGTGTAGGCAGTAGGAGGGGACATCCCTGGTAAAGATCTGTAGGGGGGGTATTTTAGTGCCCCTGTCGACCTTGATTGCTGCAGCTAATGTAGCCAAGGCATCGGCGAAGCTGTTCTCTGTTCGGGGTACGTAACGAAAATCCACGCTTTTGAATAGCTGACACAAATCTTTGACCTGTTGATGATACGGGGAAAGTTTGGCATCTCGAGTTTGATACACGTCCTTGGATTGCTGAATGACCAGATTTGAATCGCCGAGAACAACCAATTCATCAATCTTCATCTCTAATGCCAATCTTAATCCCAGGATGCAAGCCTCATATTCGGTGATGTTATTGGTACAGAGTTCAAGTTGTAGCTTAACCACAATAGGATAATGACTGCCTGTTCTTGACACTACTACTGCCCCAATGCCGGCTCCCCTTTTGTTAGCGGCGCCGTCGAAAAACATCCTCCACCCGGTTGGTTCTTGCTCTTCAGATGAACCATCAACGCATAGTATATTTTCATCAGGAAATTGGGGCTCCATGGATTGATAATCATCAATGGGGTTCTCGGCCCAATAATCAGCTATCACCTGCCCGTTGACTGCTTTACGAGTAGTGAATACAATGTCAAATTCTGACAGGATCATATGCCATCGAGCAATTCTGCTCGACAGGGTTGGTTTCTCGAATATATACTTGAGGGGATCCATTTGAGAGATGAGGAAAGTGGTATGATAGAGCATGTAGTGTCGAAGCCTGTGAGCTGCCCAGGCTAATGCGCAGCAGGTTTTCTCGAGATCGGAATACTTCGCTTCATACGGCAGAAATTTCTTACTGAGGTAGTAAATGGCTTGCTCTTTTTTCCCGTTTCATCATGCTGCCCGAGGATGCATCCCATAGAAGTATCTAACACTGACATGTACATCAGCAAAGGACGTCCCGGGGTTGGTGCCACTAGGATAGGGGGATTTCGAAGATATTCTTTAATTTTCTCAAACACTGTTTGACAATTATCATCCCACTCCTTTGGAACGTCTTTCTTAAGGAGCTTGAAAATAGGTTCGCACAGGTGGGTCATTTGGGCGATGAACCTGCTAATGAAGTTCAACTTTCCTAGAAAAGATCGAACCTACTTTTCCCCTTTTGGTGTAGGCATTTCAACAATAGACTTTACTTTGGCGGGATCAACCTCTATCCCCTTTTCATTGACTACAAACCCAGCAATTTCCCTGAAGATACTCCGAATGTGCATTTGGCCGGATTTAGTTTAAGCTGATATCTACGGAGACGATCAAACACCCTCTGCAAGTTGAACAGGTGGTCTTTCCACAGCTTGGACTTGACGATCATGTCATCCACATAAATCTCTACTTCCTGATGCATCATGTCATGGAATAAAGTTACCATAGCTTTTTGGTAGGTTGCCCCTATATTGCAAAGTCCGAATGGCATGACTTTATAACAGTATACTCCCCAGGGGGTAATGAAAGCAGTCTTTTCCCGATCCTCCTCAGCTAGCTTGATTTAATTATATCTCGAAAAACCGTCCATGAAGGAAAACATTCCATAACTGGCCGTGTTGTCAACAAGTAAGTCTATGTGTGGGAGAGGAGTCGCGCCCAGATTTTTCGCACTCGAGGAATACTCACACAAGCGGGAAAAATGTTGTGCTCTCTCGTTAGAACTCACCCTCCTAGAAGAATGAGTGCGACTAGGTTTGAATTGAAAAATTAGTTTGAATAAAGGGCTTTTTTGGAAAAACATTTGGAGTCGCCACCTAACTTGATTAAGGTGAGTTAGGTCACCTAAAAACTAAGCATAATCTGAAGACTACACTTAAGGTTTTGGAAAACGATTTTGAAAAACATCTCCTCAAGAGAGGGTTTTTAAGGAAAACAGGTTGTTTGGCAACCTTTGGAAAACATTTAGCCCTTTTTAGAAAAATAACTCCTTTTGGTCTTTGAAATCAGTGATCTAGGCTCGAGGGTTGGTTACGTGTAGGGAAGACGCACTAAGCTATCACCCTACCCTGCCTTTTCGGTACCTACATGTCAATCTACCCTAGATTCACCTATGAGAGTCTTTAACTAACTATAGTTCAATCCTATTCACTTTGAAAAACAATGTTTGAAAACTGATTTAGCATGATGCATAATATGCAAGTACAAGATGAGAGAATTGGAAAATAGAAATTGATTTGAAAAGAAATTGATTTGATTTGAAAATAGATTTGAAGAAATAGAATTGAAATTGAAAAGTTTGAAAATTGAAAATAGAAGTTTGAAAATAGAAATTTTGAAATTGGAATTTGAAAATTGATTGGAATTTGAAATTTGGAAAGATTTTGAAAATCGCACCTAGGAGGATGGAATTGAAAGTTGGAAACGTATTGTGACCACACCTATGAAGGTTGCCTATGTATCCCTTTGGGGGAATCAGGTCAGTCGTAGTTCGGATCGGAGTCCGATTGAAAATAGAAGAGTGGATTGAAGAAGGAACTTGAATTGGACATTGAATTTGATTTGAAATTAGAAAAGGAGATTTGAAATTGGAATTGAGAGGATTGGACTTGCTTTGGAAAGATTGATTTTGGAAAGACTTGATTTTGGGAAGAAGGAGGTTTAGGAAACCTAGACTTGAGATTAAGAAAGATTGGATTGGAATGTTGGATTTGGAAGATTTGGAAAGATTTGGAAACTTGGAATTTAGGAAAGATTTGGATTAGGAAAGTTTCGAATTAGGAAAATGTTATTTTTGGAAAGTTTCATTTTTGAAAAGTTTTAGGTTTAGGAAAGCTTCAACTTAGGAAAGTTTTGAATTAGGAAAGTTTTCAACTTAGGAAAGCGTTGTTTTAGGAAAGTTTCGAATTTAGAAAGATTTGGGTTTAGAAAGATTTAACTCAAGAAAGTTTTGAATTTAGGAAGCTTAGAATTTTAGAAAGATTTGAAATTTAGAAAGTTTAGGATTTAGAAAGTTTTAGAGTTGGAGTTTTAGAAAATCTTGAAATTAGGAAAGGTTTGAGTTTAGGAAAGGTTTGAAAACTTAGGTTTAAGAAGTTAAGATTTGAAAAGAGGGTAGAATTAGGAAAGGATTAAATTAGGAAAGATTTGAAAGTTGAGTTTTAAAATTTAGGAAAGATTTTTATGTTAAGTTTTGGAAACTTAGGATTTAGGAAAGTGGAAGTTTATGATGGATTTGAATTAGGAAAGAGTTGGATTAGGAAGGGATTGGATTTGGTTTCTAAAAGAAAAGATTTGATTTTGTTTCCAAAAACGGAGGACGGGATCTAGTTTCCTAAACGGGGAGATTTGATTCGGTTTCCTAAAGGGAAGATAGGATTTGGAAAGGAAGATTTTAGAAACCCTAGATTTGGAAAATTGTAGTTTTGACGTAGGAAATAGGTTTTGGAAACATGTATAGTTTGGATGTGAAAACTAGAGGTTTTGGAAACCTAGGTTTGGGGAGGTTTGGGGCAAAGTTTGAAAATCATGTTTTTGAAAAGAAAATTAGGGTTTCCTAATTGTGGGCTCTAAGGCTTGATTTGGGCTAGAAAGAAAAGGGATTTTTAGAAAGTGCGTTTTTGGAAACGAAGATTTTCTAGAATGGAATCCTAGGGAGGAACTTTTGGAAAGTAAATTTGAAGAGGGAGTTCTTGGAAAAAGATTTTAAAGAGAAGGAGTTTTGAAAAGTGCGTTTTTAGAAACGTAGATTTTGGAAAGAAGATCCTAGAGGAGAGTTTCTAGAAGAAAACTTTTGGGAAGAGAGTTTTTGGAAAGAGTTATGGGGAACATTTTTAGAAAGTGAATTTTGGGGAGAAGATTTTGGAAAGGAGTTGAAAAAGGGAGTTTTGAAAAATAGATTTTAGGAGGGAGTTTTTGAAAACAATTTTGAAGAGGAGAGTTTTAGGAAAGTATGTTGAAAAAGAAATTTTTAGGAAGAGATCTTTGAAGAGAAAGTTTTTTGGAAAGTATGAAAATGTCTCACTTTCCTAAAGCAATTCTAACCATAAGGGGGCCAGAACCACTTTAGGAAAGTGGTTTTGAAAATCAACAAGATTTTGAAAATATGGACCATATTGGTCACTTTACATGTAACACTTTCCTAAAGCAACCCTAGCCATGGAAAGGCTAGAATCACCCTAGGATTGTGATTTTGAAAACAAGTTTTTGAAAAAGAGGTTTTGATGCAATTTGGAAAACAAGTTTGAAAACGATTTTGAAAACGAGTTTGAAAACGAATTTTGGAAGATGCAAGATTATGATATGCACAATGCAATTTGGGGTCGTGAACATACAAGGTTAAGGCTTCACCACATAATCAAGGGGGCCGAACTCACGTGGTCTTTGGTTAGACTAGAAGAAAGCCCCCGACACGGTGACTCTCCAATAGCCCAATCCTACACATGGACCGGGAATCCCCTTGTTTCAAGCATGCAAAGAAAGGGGGGGGGAAAGAGATGGGGGATTAAAATAGAGAAAACCCAAGTGGGTTAGGAGAGAGAAGAGAGAGGGGGAAGTGCGGAAATTTAAATAGGGAGCCTACCGTATGTCTTGTTTATTTTGCGCGCCATGCTGTCTTCAATCTTCAGTCTTTGTCTTGATCTTCTTCTTCAACCTTCAAGGGTTGTCTTCAAGCTTTAGATGGCAGCTCTTCCAGTCTTCAAAGGATGGTTGAAGGCTAGGGTATGAGTGTATGGGGGTGTGTATAAGTGTATAGGAGGCTAGGGTTTAGTGTAGGGTGGCTAGGGTTTGGAGAACCTAAGGAAACTAGGATTTTTGGAGGTGCTCGAGCTCTGTATATCGAAATATAGGATTCTTAGGTTAAGTTTGCAGACCCTTTTCACGTTGAACGAGGCTCTGTATTTATAGAAGTTGGACAAGCCTGGCGCCTGTTGCAGTGGCGCCAGGGCAAAATTTACACTAGCGCCACTCCTAGTGGCGCCAGGCCATTTTTTGGCTTGGCGCCACTACTAGTGGCGCCAGCCAATTAGGAAAGATTTAAGGTCGGCAAGCAACGTATCTTTAACTAGATTTGGGCGCCTGTACTAGTGACTACCATGTAAACTTTAGCCTGGCTTCACTAGGAGTGACTCCGGAAAGTCCGGGAATGATTTGAAGGAGCCGGGAATGACCCGGAAGGCCGGAAGGGAGCAAGAACATTTAAAACAGTGTCCTGGAGGTATTTGACTTGGAAAGTGAGGATAAGGTGGGTCGGAAAGGTTGACCGGGCCTTTAGGGGTAAAACGGTCAATCGGGCCGCAGAACTGCCGGGGCGAACCCGGATTGTCCCGGAAAAAGACTTGGGATCTGGAAACATTATTTAGAATATTCCCAGAGATTTCCGGTTTGATTCCCAAAGCCGGCGTGGTCAGAAAAGGAGACCGGCCCACTAGGGGCAAAACGGTCATTTTGTACCGAGTCTGCCGAAACTGACTCGGAATGATCCGGAAAGGTACAGGAAGGTTGAGAATACTATAAAAAGTATTCTCGGGACATTACTGGTTTGATACTCAAAGCCGGTATGGTCGAAGAAGGAGACCGGCCCTCTAGGGGCAGAACGGTCATTTTGTACCGGGTTGGCCGGAACTAACTCGGAATGATCCGGAAAGGTAAAGGGAGGTTGAGAATACTATAAAAAGTGTTCTCGGGACATTACCGGTTTGATACCCAGAGCCGGTGTGGTCGAAGAAGGAGACCGACCCTCTAGGGGCAAAATGGTCATTTTGTACCGGGTTTGCCGGAACTGACTCGGAATGGTCCGGAAAGGTAAAGGAAGGTTGAGAATACTATAAAAATTATTCTCGGGACATTACCGGTTTGATACCCAGAGCCGGTGTGGTTCCCGGGGCGTTCGGATGCTTAGGGGTAAAATGGTCATCTTGACCGGAAAGTCTCGGAAAAGGTCTTAAGGGTAGTTTGGTCATTTTTCACCGAAGTGAGCTAACAGACACGGGTGTTGACCTAGGTTTTGAGTGTCTCCGCCACTCTAACAGTGTGAGTATTTCCGCTACTCGGACGGGGTTGATGATTTGTGAGTATTTCCGCTACTCGAACGGGGTTGAGTATTTCCGCTACTCGGCCGGGGTTGAGTATTTCCACTACTCGGACGGGGTTGATGATTTGGGAGTATTTCCGCTACTCTAACGGCTCTATGAGTATTTCCGCTACTCTAACGGTTG
This sequence comes from Euryodendron excelsum, assembly GCA_033060915.1. NCBI lineage: Eukaryota > Viridiplantae > Streptophyta > Magnoliopsida > Ericales > Pentaphylacaceae > Euryodendron > Euryodendron excelsum. The sequence goes on from CM065377.1 coordinate 14,386,664, forward strand.
AGTATTTCTGCTACTCTAATGGCTCTGTGAGTACTTCAGCTACTCTAATGGTTCTGTGAGTATTTCCACTACTCTAATGGTTCTGTGAGTATTTCTGCTACTCTAACGGTTCTGTGAGTAGTTTTGCTACTCGGACCGTCTCGAGGAATAAACTGTCTCGAGAGTGGGACTGAAAGGGGTCTTACCGTCTCCGAAGAGACGTGCCTGGATTGGAGCCGTCTCGATGAATAAACTGTCTCGAGAGTGGGATTGGAAAAGGGTCTTACCGTCTCCAAAGAGACGTGCGTGGATTTTGAGTGTTTCCGCCACTCTAACGGTTTTGTGAGTGTTTCCGCCACTCTAACGGTTTTGTGAGTAGTTTTGCTACTCGAACCGTCTCGAGGAATAAATAGTCTCGAGAGAGGGATTGGAATTGGAATAAGAAAGGACAATGCCCCTAAGGGCATTTTGGTCATTTTGCCTCTATTTGGGCCTGACAGGCCCGCGAAGTGATGGAAAGACGGAATTTGGACCTAGAGGATTGGTTTGGATTGGAATATGCCCAAAATGACTTGAAAACAAGTCTGGATGGAGTGTAGACTGCCGAGCGGTCAAAAATGGGGTGCTTACAAGAGGAAAATCATCCTTTGGACTGGCCCTGTTGAGGTCCCGAAAGTCAATACACATCCGCACCTTGCCATCTTTCTTAGGTACAGGGACAATATTAGTCAGCCATTGGGGATACTCTACTACTTGCAAGAATCCTGCCTGCAGTTGTTTAATCACCTCCTCTTTGATCTTCAGGCTCCATTCAGGCTTCAATCTTCTTAGCTTCTGCTTAAAGGGTTTCATCTGTGGGTCCAAGGGTAGTTTATATTCCACAATGGATTCATCTAGTCCGGGCATGTCTTGATAGGACCATGCGAAAACATCCAAGTATGCACGCAAAAGTTCCAACAATTCTTTGCGCTGCCATTGATCTAGGCCTGTACCGATTCTAAGCTCTTTCGGATCTCCTTCATTTCCCAAGTTAACGGTTTCCGTTTCCTCAATGTTTGGGGTATTACGATTCTCATGTCTTTCTATTTGTTCCCGAATTTCCTCTGGCACCTCCTCTGTAAAATTTACATCTTCTTCAATTCCCAGTTGTTGGTAATCAAACTCAGTGTTCAAGTCATCATTTATCAAGATTGGCATTCTCCAGATTAGCTGAGTAAGATATCGGATACAAGGGTCCCTGGCATGGAAAATAGTGTACAATAAATCAAACAAGAAAGGAATATATTTTTTTTATTGATAACTTGATTTTAAAAAGTTAAGACAAATAAATTTAAAAGGACAAAATTTGTTTATGGCGAATCAGTTGGCCCAGGATCTCGCCCTAATAGGCTTTGTACCGAAACTTGCGAGCATGGATGATGTCTTTGCTGGCCCAATTATGCAACTTTTCGCCTGGCAACATCGCGCGAATAGATCCATCTTGGGTTACTCCGATGCTGGCCGTCATGACGGGTGCTTCTTCTTAGACCTTTCTCTTCTTCCTCCTTAATATAGGTATTCCTTCCCCCATGTCCAACTGCTTGAATTGGTCTAAGAGTTTCACGATAGCTTTCATATCAGCCCTCTTCTTTCTCGCTGCTTCTATTTCTCCTTTCTTATGGGTTCATACCCCAACCCAAAAGTGGGTTCAACCGACGGTATTTCTATAATTTCAGGTCTTCCTTGTAAACATCTCCCTAAGCCTTTGCCTGGATGGAAGCCATTTGCTTTAAAATACCGTACTACCATCTGAGAGTTCCTGAAATATTTTGGCTCCACTTGATCTTCTTTCTGCACAACAGTGATATATTCGGATGATTGAAAACAGGAGGGCAGTTCAGTGTCAGATGCGATGATATCAGCCTTGTATACAACGAGCTCCTTTTCAGCGAAAATAGAGACTAGCTTGGAGCCCACGATGAACTTGACTTTCTGATGAAGGCTATAAGGAACCGCGCCCGCCGAATGAATCCAGGGCCTTCCTAACAGCAAATTATAGACAGTCGGAATGTGTAAGACTTGGAATTTAATTGTGAAGGTTACTAGTCCTATCTCAACAGGCATTTCAATTTCCCCCATGGCTTCCCTCCGAGAACCATCAAAGGCACGGATGATCATACCACTATTTTTCAAATAGGTTTGGTCCATTCCCAGCCTTTCTAGGGTAGAATACGGGCGTACGTTTAAAGTCAACCCATTATCTATCATTACTTTGGCTACCATCTTTCCTCTTATCCTTACAGCGATATGCAGAGCCCAGGTGTGGCTTGTTCCATCAGCCGGAATCTTGTCATCAGAAAAAGTGACGATGTTTGGGGCCATAATGAGACTCACCATGTCATGGAGATTATTGGGCGTGAAACTCTCAGGCACATGAGCATCCTTGAGGATATTTATTAAAGCATTCCGGTGCACCTCAGAAGTGAGCAGCAAACCCAACATCGAAATATGGGCTGGGGCTTTCTTAAGTTGTTCCATGATATCGTAATCGACTTTTCCTAAAGCTTTGGTGAATTCTGACATCTCCTGATCTGTTGGTTGGTTGGAGCACTCTCCTTCTTTGTCCTTCCCCTTTCTTTTTCTTTCCACTTCAATAGAGGTGTAAAGGGGCCCTGACCGAGTCATCCCCCCTATTTCTGTTACGGGCTCTCCGGTGCTCTTATCAGGTGGGTAATTCCATGGGACGTTATGAAGACTGGGTATTGGCGTTTGGGTTATGGTGGGAAGAGTTATCCTTGGATTTATGAGCAAAGGGATTGCCACAGGTGAAGGGTTGGTAAGGACGGGTAGAGTGGTGGGCACAATTGGCTTCTTTGGCAAGATTAAGGGTAGCTTAGGTCGTATGTCTCCTTGGTTGTTGGTTTGAGGTTCAGGACGAGCCATAGCGATCATGGTTTCAGGTTCGAATAATGTAGTAAGGACAAGGTGATAATGGGAAGGGTCCAGTAAAGCTCCTATGGTTAGGTTCATGTCGAGTTGATAAGGTTGCGTGGTTAGGAAGGAATGATCTTGGTATTCGGGTTCCTGCTAACATTCCCGCTTTCCAATAGTATGTTCTTCTGAAGCTTGTGAACCATGGCCTTTACTATTATGGATGATGTTGGACTAGTACTCATTACCTATAACAATGACGACAACAGTCACAAATTAGAGTTTGGTTCTTGGAGAAATCTATGCAATGCATGTCCTAGGGTGCCCCTCTTTAAGAGGGAAACTAGCCATGATGTATTGGCTCACTTTTGGAGATAGGGGATTTGCCCCTGTATGCAGACACCTTACTGTTAGGTGGGAACCTTCAGCCATCCACACATTCATTCATAAAAGTAAAGAAATACATTGAATTTTGGGTTTAAGGTACAAAAGAATTGAAATACATTTTAATAGGGAGAGGGGGAACATTTTCCTTTGGATTTCCACCTATCTACTTTTACAAAGGGAAAACCTAAACTACTCTTGAGTCTTCGGATTCGCCTTCGTCAAATTTAATGTCGAGGAGGTCGCTGAGTGACCTTGTTGATTGATTTCCCCTTGTCTTCTCAGCAACCCTATCTCCGTGAGCATAGAGGGATTGGGGCCCCTCTTATGGAATGAATTGAAATGCATGCAATGAGTCCTTAGGGTTACGTCGGAACCCTTAGGGTTTGGGTAGGTTTAATGCAAGGGAGAGTGACCTTGGCATCACTCTCAATGGGTTGATCATATGCATGAGAATGCAGTGACTTGAGTTACTTGGAACTCTTGTCTTGTCATGGAATATTGAATGCATGAACATGGATATGCAAAGAGTATAAGGAGAGGGAATGAAATGGCAAAATAAACGTGCATGCATGAGCAGTTAGACAGTCATTATAACAATATGAGTATAGTTAGTATAACAGCAGGAATAAACAGGTATAAATGAAAGTAAAAGCAGTCACCATTTCCTCCGTGATTTTGAAAACGGTGCTCATGTCTTAAATCCGGCAGAGGTTCGACTATGTATGGTGTCTATATGAGTATGAGGTTGGGGGTTGACTAATGCGTCCTAAAAAGGCTCGGTCCCCGGATCTTCAAACCTAGGCCCACTCCCCGAGGTGGTGCCATGATCGGTTGGTAATCCGAGCGGGGGAACCATTAAGAGGCCATAGGCGAAGAAACTGACACAGCATCTTGCCCTCAACCAATATACCGTTCCCCCTTTCTAACTAGAAAGAACATATCAGGGTAATAATGCAAGTATGTAGAATGCAAATGCACATGCAGTGTGTGTGTAATTTTAAAAGTGGAGGAAAGGGCCCAACAACTCCCATTCATCCTGTACATCACATTCATGCTAAGCAATTAATAAAATTCAAACAAAAGCGCACCTACAAAACAAAGATGCAAAAGTTAGTATGTGGATGACAAACATAATACAAGATAATATGAATAAATGCATGTTTTTTGGAAACAATTTTGAAAATTTAGTATTGAAAATTTAAAGCGAATAGGATTGAACCAAGTTAATTGAAAACTCTACATGGGTAAAGGGTAAAGAGACATGACTACGGCCTAAACCTCTAAGTGTCCCCAGTGGAATCGCCAGCTGTCGCGCCCAAATTTTTCGCACTCGAGAAATACTCACACAAGCGGAAAAAATGTTGTACTCTCTCGTTAGAACTCACCCTCCTAGAAGAATGAGTGCAACTAGGTTTGAATTGAAATTTTTGATTTAAATAAAGGGCTTTTGAAAAAGATTCGGAGTCGCCATCTGACTTGATTAAGGTAAGTTAGGTCACCTAAAAACTATGAATAATCCGAAGACTACACTTAGGGTTTTGGAAAACGATTTTGAAAATATCTCCTCAAGAGAGGGTTTTTAAGAAAAACAGGTTGTTTGTTAACCTTTGGAAAACATTTAAGCCCTTTTTGAAAAATAACTCCCTTTTGGTCTTTGAAATCAGTGATCCTAAGTTCGGAGGTTGGTTACGTGTAAGGAAGACGCACTAAGCCATCACCCTACCCCGCCCTTTCGGTACCTACATGTTAATCTACCCTAGATTCACCTACGAGAGTTTTTAACTAACTATTGTTCAATCCTATTCACTTTGAAAAACAATGTTTAGAAAAACATGATGCATGATATGCAAATGCAAGGAAAGAGAATTGAAAAATAGATTTGGAAGAAGATTGATTTGAAAATAGATTTGAAGAGATGGAATTAAAATTGGAAAGTTTGAAAATTTGGAAATAGAAATTTGAAATTGGAAGTTTGAAAATAGATTAGAGATTTGAAAAGATTGTAGAATTTGAGATTTGAAAAATGTAGTGGAATTTGAAATTTGAAAGAAGTTGTGACCGCACCCATGAGGGTGGAGTTAAAAGTTTGAAAAGTGTTGTGACCGCACCTATGAAGGTTGCCTACGTATCCCTTTGAGGGAATCAGGTCAGTCGTAGTTCGGATAAGAGTCCGATTGAAAATAGAAGAGTTGATTGGAAGATTGAGAGATTGAACTTAGAATAGAAGATTGAAAATTGGAATTTAGAATTTTGGAATTGAAGAGATTAGATTTTGATTTGGAAAAATAGAACTTGGAAGAAAGGTTTAGACTTGTTTTGGAAAGATGGGGGTTTAGAAAACCTAGACTTAAGAAAGATGAGACTTAGGAAAGACTCGAGAGTTTAAGAAAGATTGGATTTAGGAAAGGTTCAAATTAGAAAATGTCCGATTTAGGAAAGTTCTGTTTTAGGAAAGTGTCATTTTAGGAAAGTTTTCGAATTAGGAAAGCTTCGAAATTAGGAAAGTTTTCATTTTAGGAAAGTTTTGGAATTAGGAAAGTTTCAACTTATGAAAGTTTTAGGTTTAGGAAAGTTTTGAAATTGGAAAGTTTTGTTTTAAGAAAAGTTTTGAAATAGGAAAGTGTTGAATTTAGAAATGTTTTGAATTAGGAAAGTTGAAAATTTTAGGAAACTTATGGTTTAGGAAGGTAGGAAATTAGGAGAGATTTGAATTAGGAAAGATTTAGATTTTGAGTTTTAAAATTTAGGAAAGATTGTTATGTTTAAGTTTTGGAAACTTAAGACTTAGGAAAGTGGAAGATTAGGAAGGAATTGGATTAGGAAAGAGTTGGATTAGGAAGGGATTGGATTTGGTTTCTAAAAGAGAAAGTTTGATTTTGTTTCCATAAACGGAGGATTAGATCTAGTTTCCTAAACGGGGAGATTGGATTTGGTTTCCTAAAGGGAAGGTATGTTTTGACAAGGATTTGGAAAAAGAAAATTCTAGAAACCCTAGATTTGGAAGTGTATAGTTTTGACGTAAAAAGAGGTTTTGGAAATGTGTATAGTTTGGATGTGAAAACAAGAGGTTTTGGAAACCTAGGTCTTAAGGCAAGTTTGAAAACCATGTTTTTGGAAAGAAAATTAAGGTTTCCTAATTGTGAGTTATAGGGCTTGACTTGGGCTCTAAGGAAAAAAGATTTTTTGAAAGTGCGTTTTTGGAAATCATATCTCACTTTCGTAAAGCAATTCTAGCCATAGGAAGGCTAGAACCACTTTAGGAAAGTGGTTTTTGAAAATAAAAAGGAATTGAAAATATGGACCATGAAGGTCACTTCAAATATAATACTTTCCTAAAGCAATCCTAGCCATGGAAAAGCTAGAATCACATTAGGATTGTGATTTTGGAAACATATTTTGAAAAAGAGATTTTGATGCAATTTTGAAAACAAGTTTGAAAACGATTTGAAAAACAACTTTGAAAACGGCTTTTGGAAGATGCAAGATCATGATATGCACAATGTAATTTTGGGGTCGTGAACATACAAGGTTAAGGCTTCACCACATAATCAAGGGGGCCAGACCCATATGGTCTCTGGTTAGACTAGAAGAAAGCCCCCGGCACGGTGACTCTCCAATAGCCCAATCCTACACATGGACCGGGAATCCCCTTGTTTCAAGCATACAAAGAAAGGGGGGGAAAGAGATAGGGGATTGAAATAGAGAAAACCCAAATGAGTTAGAGAGAGAAGAGAGAGGGGGAAGTGCAGAAATTTAAATGGAGATCCTACCTTGTTTCTTGTTTATTTTGCGCGCCTTGCTTGTCTTCGATCTTCGGTCTCTGTCTTAATCTTCGTCTTCAATCTTTAAGAGTTGTCTTCAAGCTTCAAACTTCAGATTGCAACTCTTCAAGTCTTCGAAGGAGGGTTGAAAGTTAGTTAATGAGTGTATGGGGGTGTGTATGAGTGTATAGGAGGCTAAGGTTTGGTGTATGGTGGCTAGGGTTTGGAAAACCTAGGAAAGCTAGGGTTTAAGAGGTGCTCGAGCTCTGCATATCAAATTATATGATTTTCAGATTGAGTTTGCGGATCCCTTTCACGTTGGAGGAGGCTCTGTATTTATAGAGGTTAGACAACACTGGCGCCTGTTGCAGTGGCGCCAGGCTAAATTTTACACTGGAGCCACTAGGAGTGGCGCCTGGCCAATTTTTGGCTTGGCGCCACTACTAGTGGCGCCAGCCGTTTAGGAAATATTTAAGGTCAGTAAGCAACGTATCTTTGACAAGATTTGGGCGCCTGTACTAGTGACCACCATGTAATTTTTAGCCTGGCTTCACTAGGAGTGACTTCGAAAAGTCCGGGAATGATTTGAAGTGGCCGGGAATGATCCGGAAGGCCAGAAAAGAGCAAGAACACTTACAATAGTGTCCCGGAGGTATTTGACTTCAAAAATGAGGATATGATGTCTCGAAAAAGTTGATCGGGCCTCTAGGGGCAAAACGGTCAATCGGATCGGAAACTGCCGGGACAGACTTGGACTGTCCCGAAAGAAGACTCGAGATTTGAAAACATTATTTAGAATGTTCCCAAAGGTTACCGGTTTGATTCCCAGAGCCGGTGTGGTCAAAAGAGGTGACCGGCCCACCAGGGGCAAAATGGTCATTTCACACCGGGTTTGCCGAAACTGACTCGGAATGATCTGGAAGGATAGAAAAAGGTTGAGAATACTATAAGAAGTAATCTCAGAGGATTACCAGTTTGATACCCAAAGCCGGTATGGTCGAAAAAGGAGACTGGCTCACCAGGGGCAAAACGGTCATTTCACACCAGGTTTGCCGGAACTGACTTGAAATAATCTGAAAAAGTAGAGGAGGATTGAGAATACTATAAGAAGTATTCTCGGGAGGTTACCGGTTTGATACCAAAGCCGGTGTGGTTTTCGGGGCGTTCGGATGCCTAGGGGCGAAATGGTTGTCTTGACCGGAAAGTCTCGAAAAAGGTCCAAGGGGTAGTTTGGTCATTTTTCACCGAAGTGGGCTAACAGACACTGGTGTTGACTTGGGTTTTGAGTGTTTCTACCACTCTGACGGCGGTCGTCATGACACAGGGGTTTGTTGGCAATTCCCTATATCGACCTATTTGTGAGTATTTTCGCTACTCTAACGATTGTGATGTTTACGAGTATTTTCGCTACTCAAACTGTCTCAAGGAATAAACTGTCCCGAGAGAAGGATTGGAAAGGGGTCTTATCGTCTTCGAAAAGACGTGCCTGGTTGGAACCATCTCGAGGAATAAATTGTCTCGAGAGTGGGATTGGAAAGGGGACTTATCGTCTTCGAAAAGACGTGCCTGGATTGGAAACTGTCTCAAGGAATAAACTGTCTCTCGAGAGGGATTGAAAACGGGACTTACCGTCTCTGAAAAGACGTGCCCGATTTGGAACCGGGCACGTCTTTTTCGGAGATGGTTGGAGTTGAAATTGGAAAGAACAATGCCTCTAAGGGCATTTTGGTAATTTTGCCTCTATTTGGGCCTGGCGGGCTGGTGAAGCGTTAGACAAACGGGATTTGGACTTAGAGAATTGGTTTCGGTTGGAATACGCCCACAATGACTTGAAAACAAGTCTGGACGGAGTGTAGACTGCCGAGCGGTCAAAAATGGGGTGCTTACAGCTTCCTAAAGGCAAAAAAGCCTTGAAAAACAAGTGGGTTTTCAAGCTAAAGAAAGATGATAGTGAAAAACTAGTTAGGCACAAGGCTCAATTGGTTGTCATAGGATTTCAACATATGAAAGGAGTTGACTTTGATGAGATTTTTTCGAAAAGACGTGCCTGGATTGGAAACCGTCTCGAGGAATAAATTGTCCCGAGAGAGGGATTGGAAAGGGGTCTTATCATCTTCGAAAAGACGTGCCTGGTTAGAACCGTCTCGAGGAATAAACTGTCTCGAGAGAGGGATTGGAAACGCGACTTACCGTCTCCGAAAAGACGTGCCCGATTTGGAACCGGGCACGTCTTTTCGGAGATGGTTGGAGTTAAAATTGGAAAGAACAATGCCTCTAAGGGCATTTTGGTCATTTTGCCTCTATTTGGGCCTGGCGGGCCGACGAAGCGTTAGACAAACGGGATTTGGACTTAGAGAATTGGTTTCGGTTGGAATACGCCTATAATGACTTGAAAACAAGTCTGGATGGAGTGTAGACTGCCGAGCGGTCAAAAATGGGGTGCTTACAGCTTCCCAAAGGCAGAAAAGCCTTGAAAAACAAGTGGGTTTTCAAGCTAAAGAAAGATGATAGTGAAAAACTAGTCAGGCACAAGGCTCAATTGGTCGTCATAGGATTTCAACATATGAAAGGAGTTGACTTTGATGAGATTTTTTCACCGGTAGTGAAGATGACCTCAATTCGAATTATACTCAGATTGATAGCCAGCCTGAACTTGGAGCTTAAACAAATGGATGTCAAGACAGCTTTTCTCCACGGAGATTTGAAGGAAGAGATCTACATGGAACAACCAAAAGGGTTTGAAGCTCTCGGGAAAGAACACTTGATCTATAAGTTGAAGAAGAGTCTCTACGGCCAAAAGCAAGTACCGAGACAATGGTACAAGAAGTTTGACTCATTCATGGTGGGTCATGGGTAAAAGAGGACTGCTGCAGACCAGTGCGTATACATTCAGAGATTCTAGGATGGTAGCTTTGTGACACACCTTCTCTATGTTGATGACATGCTGATAATTGGAGAGGATGTTGCCAAGATTAGCAAGTCATCAACATAAAGGTATCCTTTGATATGAAAGATTTAGGCCCTGCTCAGCAGATTTTGGGCATATAGATTGTTCGTGATAAGAAAGCCAAGAAGTTGTGGCTATCACAAGAAAAGTACATTGAACGGGTGATCAGAAGGTTCAACATGGGAAATGCCAAGCCAATCAATACTCCACTGGCTAATCACTTCAAGCTAAGTAAGAGTTCGTGCCCCTCCTCGAAGACTGAGATGGAAGAAATGGCAACAGTACCATACTCTTCAGAAGTAGGTAGTCTGATGTATGCAATAGTGTGTGCAAGACCAGATATTGCTCACGCTGTAAGCGTTATGAGCAGATTTCTCTCCAACCTAAGGAAAGAGCATTAGGAAGCAGTCAAATGGATTCTCAAGTACCTAAAGGGTACATCAAAGCTATGCTTGTGTTTTGGGAGAGCTGAACCAGTATTGGAAGGCTATACAGATTCAGATATGGCCGGTGATCTTGATGGTAGGAAATCTACATCAGGATTCCTCTATACCTTTGCAAGGGGAACTGTATCATGGCAGTCCAAATTGCAAAAGTGTGTGGCATTATCTACAACTGAGGCAGAATATATCGCCATAGCGGAAGCTGGGAAGGAAATGTTGTGGGTAAAGCGGTTTCTCCAAGAGCTTGGAATCAAGCAAAAGGAATACAAGGTGCATTGTGACAGTCAGAGTGTTTTGGATTTGAGCAAAAATTCAATGTACCATTCCTGAACAAAGTATATCGACATTCATTATCATTAGATACACGAGGCGATGGATCAACAATTATTGAAGCTTGAGAAGATTCATACCAAAGAGAATCCAACAGACATGCTGACAAAGGTGGTTACTTGTGAGAAGCTCGAGCTATGTAGAGACATAGCCGGAATGGACACCAACTAAAGGACGTCATATTGCATTCTCCTCCAATGGGTATGAAGGGGGAGAATTGCTGGGTTCATACCCAGTTGAAAATCAACAAAGCTGGCCAAAGTTGACGGAAGGCTCCAGCTGTCGGACCTTTGAGAAGGCTAGCCACCAACCACAACCCACCTACTGTGTCCACCTACCATGGTTGTTGAAGGTTGAATGTGAAGCCTGCCGACCATGGAAGTCAAGATTGTGCAACTCATCCCTCCTTTATAAATAGAGGGTTGAGGTGAGGGAGAAAATTAAGCTAGCTCAAGCAAGAACAGGAAAGAGCAAGAGAGTTTTTTTTTTTGAAGAATTCAATTGAGTCGTGAGAGAGAGAGCTGAACCTCCTCCTCCTCCTCCTCTGTTTTTTTTTTCTTCTCTATAATGAAATTCTTTCTCCAATTTATTAGTGTGTGAGTGTGTATTTGATTTCTAGCCCAACAGTAGAGTCTCTGATTGGGAAGCTTATCTTTCCTTCTTGAGTTGCATGCAAATTCATAACCACAAAATTGATAAATTTCAGTGAATATAAATAATATATACACATACAAAAGAAAAAAAAAATATTTAAGTTCCATGAAGTTGAATTATAGTAATGGGAAGATGAGAGTTTGGTAGCTCAAAGATTACCTACTTTGTGATGAAAAATCTTTTGAGATTGGATCAATCATTCACTAAGAGAAACTCTATACCTGCACGAGGATAATTATAAGTGGGAAAAGTATAAAATTAAACAAAAATTATATACATATATATATATATATATATGTAAAACCATCAGAATGGCATTTTTGCAAGCCATCTTAATAAATGTTTTGTTTTAAAGTTTTGGCCAGGATTCTAGTTTTACTTAAGGAGGTTAAGGGTTCAATTCTCCCTCTCTACATCCCCTCCCTAGTCTAAGCCCTTCCCTTTGTAATCCTTTCCGATGTACCCAAAAAAAAGAAAAAAAAGAAATGCTTTAATTCAGCCTCATCATTCTTACAAAAATTCTGTAGTATTTTTATATTTGTATAGCATTACTCTTTATAAGTGCTTTTAAGAAGGCTCATTAGTGGTCACAGAAAGAATGTCGTGAGGGAGAACTGTTCAGCCCTCATCTCTATCAAATTGTAACATGTAGTATTTTGTTATATCAGCAATAAGAATTTGTTAAAAATAAAAAAAATTTTAGGCTGTATTTGGAACCCGGATTTATCAAGGAAAAGGCAAAAGAAAAGAAAAAAAATAAGGAAAACAGAACAAAATGAAGAGTTTTTATTATGTTTTCCTTCACATTTTTTTTTCTTTTTATTTTTATCACCAAATCTTTGATTCAAACGCAGCTTTAAAAAAATAAATAACACCTAATAAAATTTGATGAGTACTAAAAAATTTCTTACTATCTAATTATTAAATTTTTTTCCGTAGAGGCGGCTTCGTTTGCCAAAGGAGACTGAAAAAGTGGGAAGCTATGCTGGGTCAAAGTACACAAAGCCAAGCAAAGTTAAGGTTGCTCTTTTTTTTTTTTTTTTCTTTCCACTCACCAGCTCTTTTTTGTTTCATTCTCTCGTTTTATTTTGAATTATATGAATAATAGTACAAATATTGGAAAAGTCCATGACTTTGAATTAGGAGTTAGTTAACCAGAGACCAAAGCAGTGGTTAAGACTTCACATCTGGGAAAATTCTAAGACGGAATATTTCTGTAGTGCCGTCACTATGAACGACGTCGTAAATCAAGATTTTGAAATCTAGTTTTCCACCTTTCTTTTTTAGTTAAGGGAGAGGCTGAGACTACATTCGGATCAAAGAAATTGAAATGTAACTATAATATGGGGTAATGCCATACGTAACTAAAATTTGCACCACATGAATTAATCATGCCTAATCTGGGAGAGTGGGTTCACTCCAGTCAAAACTAAGAGCACTAGTTAACTGCTAAATGCAAGAGTTGTCGTAAGAAATTTAACCCTTATGAAATACTTAGTGTAAAACTCTATCTTACTTAGCATTACGTTTAGCTTAATAGCATACTTATAAATGCATGATTACCTTAATCAAGGAGCTTGATTAGCATGTTTTAACGGAGCATGTCATATGGAGAGTTATTCTTTTTTTTTTTAAGTATGATTAATTAGCTTAATTAATCTCCATGCTTAGCTTAATGTTAACAATGATTAGTTATCATAAGTATGTTTAATTATGATAATGAGGTAGATTATAGAGGAGAGTGGTGGAGCAAAGAGGTGCAAGGTGAGATGTTTAACCTCAGGCCACCTATGTGTATGCTTGTGAAGTGTGTCCTTATGAGGTGTGTAGTTCATCTAATTAAGGTGTGTGCTTCATTGCAAAACTTGTGTGTGTATGTGTGTGACATGTGTGTATTAGAATCATCTTGTATCTATTGCTTGCATCAAGTCAAGAAAGGAGAGAGCAGAGGAGCTTGTGTTTAACAATAGAGAACATGAGAGAAAAGAGATGAAAATGAGATAAAAGAAGAGAAGGAAGAAGGAATTGAAGAAGAAGGTTGTGTTTCCATAACTTTAGGTGAGGAATCTCAAGAATATGGTTGTTTCATTGCATTTGAATGGTAATTGCATGTAGAAACATCATTCCATACCATGAAAGTGAGAATTGGAATGAGGAATGGGAGATTGCATATGGTTTCCAAGTGGAGGCCTTGAATTCTTTATATTGTGCATGTCCTGATGTTTGAAGTCTTGTTTAAGGTTTTGGAATCTCAAACCATACCTTAGGAGACTTAGAAAAGGATGGAGAATGGCCTAATGTGGCATAAAAAGTCATGGTGAGAAGTTGCATTTCGGACCAAGTGGGGAAGGGCACACAGGCATGCCTAGGGGCACTTACTAGCACGGTCCACTAGTGAGGGGTGTCAGTAGAGCATAACTAGGGCACACTAGCACACTGGCACTCTCCAAGGGTGCACTGGCATGCTTCTTTTGGCTGGTTTGACATTTGTTTGCATTTTACCTTCTTATATCGCATCGGGAAGGATTTAACACTTCTAATTGCGTTTCTAATGTATTATTGATGTGTTATCTCTTATGTTTATGAGTTTAAGCCATATACATTCATTGATTATGCATTTATGACATGATGCATTCTCATCGAGTCTTACCATGTCATTGTAACATTGTTTTATAGTGTTGGTTGTTGGCCCAAATGGCAACCTAAGAGAGGGGTTGAATTGGGTTTTTTAAAAATTAATAGCAATTAAGATTAATTAAAAATTAATCTAATCAATAGAACAGTGATCAAGATATATAAAATGTAATGTAATCACAAGGGAAATGAAAAACAGAGCAAGAGAAGGCACACCAAGAATTACCGAGGTTTAACCACAATTTGTAGTCTACGTCCTCACCCTAAGATCCCCTTGAAGTCTTCTTCCACTATGCAATCTCTAATTACAAAGTAGGTGCTGATTTACTAAGTGCTCAACTAGAAGAACTTCTTCACAAGTTCTTCTAGTTACCAAGTGATTTTGTCCAAGATTCACTTCAACTTACAAGAGTTTTTCTTTCACAAGAGAACTCTCAAACTCTCACTTACAAGTGTATAAATGTTATACAAACAAAATACAAACTCTCTATCAAGAGTGAATAAGAAAAATAAAATCTCACTTATGTAGCGCCCAAATTTTTCGCACTCGAGGAATACTCACCCAAGCGGGAAAAATGTTGTACTCTCTCGTTAGAACTCACCCTCCTAGAAGAATGAGTGAGACTAGGTTTGAATTGAAAAATTGGTTTGAATAAAGAGCTTTTGAAAGAGATTCGGAGTCGCCACCTAACTTGATTAAGGTGAGTTAGGTCACCTAAAAACTAAAAATAATTCGAAGACTACACTTAGGGTTTTTAGAAAACAATTTTGAAAATATCTCCTCAAGACAGGGTTTTTAGGAAAACAGGTTGTTTGGCAACCTTTGGAAAATATTTAGCCCTTTTTGAAAAATAACTCCTTTTGGTTTTTAAAAACAGTGATTCTAGGTTCGAAGGTTGGTTACGTGTAGGGAAGACGCACTAAGCGATTACCCTACCCCGCCCTTTCGGTACCTACATGTCAATCTACCCTAGATTCACCTATGAGAGTCTTCAACTAACTATTGGTCAATCCTACCCACTTTGAAAAACAATGCTTGAAAACTAACATGATGCATGGAATGCAAGTGTAAGGAATGAGAATTGAAAAATAGATTTGAAAAGAGATTGATTTGATTTGAAAATTGAAATTGAAAGTAGAAATTTGAAAATAGAAATTTTGAAATTGGAATTTTGAAAATAGATTGGAATTTGAAATTTGAAAGATTTTGGAAACCGCACCCATGAGGGTGGAATTGAAAGTTTGAAAAGTATTGTGACCGCACCTATAAAGGTTGCCTACGTATCCCTTTGGGAGAATCAGGTCAGTCGTAGTTCGGACCGGAGTCCGATTGAAAAGAGATTGATTTGAAGAGAGAAATTGGATTAGAAGGAAGAGATTGAATTGAAAACTGGATTTGATTTGAGATTAGAAGAGGAGATTGGAAATTGAAATTGAGGAGATTGGACTTTGATTTGAAGAGATAGATTTGGACTTGTTTTGAAAAAGAGAAGGTTTGAGAAACCCTAGACTTAGGAAAGAGAAGAGACTTAGGAAAGATTTGACTTGGCTTGGAAGATTTGGAAAGGTTAGATTTTAAGAGATGTTCGAATTAGGAAAGTTTCATTTTTGGAAAGTTTTGAATTAGGAAAGTTTCATTTTTGGAAAGTTTTGAATTAGGAAAATTTTAGGTTTAAGAAAGTTTTCAACTTTAGGAAAGTTTTGAAATGGGAAAGTATTGAATTTAGAAATGTTTTGAATTAAGAAAAGTTTAGTTTGAGAAAGGTTTAGAATTTGGAAAGTTTCAAATTAAGAAAGTTTTGAATTTTGGAATGTTTGGGAAAAAAGGAAAGTTTTGAATTTGGAAAGTTCTGAATTTAAGAAAGTTTGAAAATTGGAAAGTTTTGAAAATTGGAAAGTTTTGAAATTAGGAAATATTTTGAATTAGGAAATGTTTGAATTAAGAAAAGTTTCAACTTAAGAAAATCTTGAATTAAGAAAGTTTTGAGTTTAGAAAAGTTTTAGATTTGAAAAGATTTTGAAGTTTTGAAAAGTTTAGGATTTAGAATGATTTGAAATTTAGAAAGTTTAAGATTTAGAAAGTTTTAGAGTTTTAGAAAATCTTGAGATTAGGAAAGATTTGAGTTTAGGAAATGTTTGAAAACTTAGGTTTGAAAAGTTATGATTTGGAAAGGGGGTAGAATTAGGAAAGGGTTGAATTTTAGAATTTTAGGAAAGATTTTTATGTTCAAGTTTTGGAAACTTAAGATTTAGGAAAGTGGAAGATTAGGAAGGATTTAAATTAGGGAAGAGTTGGATTTTGAAAGGGATTGGATTTGGTTTCTAAAAGAAAAGATTTGATTTTGTTTCCAAAAACGGAGGATGAGATCTAGTTTCCTAAACGGGGAGATTTGAGTCGGTTTCCTAAAGGGAAGATAGGATTTGGCAAGGATTTGGAAAAGGAGATTCTAGAAACTCTAGTTTTGAAAAATTATAGTTTTGACGTAGAAAATAGGTTTTGGAAACATGTATAGTTTGGATGTGAAAACAAGAGATTTCGGAAACCTAGGTTTGGGGCAAAGTTTGAAAATCATGTTTTTGGAAAGAAAATTAGGGTTTCCTAATTGTGGGCTCTAAGGCTTGACTTGGGCTCTAAGGAAAGAGTTTTTGGAAAGTGCGTTTTTAGAAACGAAGGTTTTCTAGAAGGGAATCCTAGGGAGGGGTTTTTGGAAAGTGTGTTTTTGGAAACGAAGGTTTTGGAAGGAAATCCTAGAGAGGAATTTCTAGAAGGAAGATTTTGGAAAGAGAGTTTTTGAAAAGATTTTTTGGGGAACGTTTTTAGAAAGTGGATTTTGGAGATAGGATTTTGAAAAGGAGTTGAAAAAGGGAATTTTGAAAAATAGATTTTGGAGGGAGTTTTTGAAAACAACTTTGGAGAGGAGAGTTTTAGGAAAGTATGTTGAAAAAGAGATTTTGAGGAAGGGAAGGATTTGGAAAGAGAATTTTTAGAAGGAGTAAAAACATCTCACTTTCCTAAAGCAATTCTAACCATAAGAGGGCTAGAACCACTTTAGGAAGGCGGTTTTGAAAGACAATAAGATTTGAAAATATAGACCAAAAAGGTCGCTTTTAATGTAACACTTTCCTAAAGCAACCCTAGCCATGGAAAGGCTAGAATCATCCTAGAATTGTGGTTTTGAAAACAAGTTTTTGAAAAAAAAGAGATTTTGATGCAATTTTGAAAACGCTTTGAAAAACAACTTTAAAAATGGTTTTTGGAAGATGCAAGTATATGATATGCACAATGCAATTTGGAGTCGTGAACATACAAGGTTAAGGCTTCACCACATAATCAAGGGGGCCGGACTCACGTGGTCTTTGGTTAGACTAGAAGAAAGCCCCCGACACGGTGACTCTCCAATAGCCCAATCCTACACATGGACCGGGAATCCCCTTGTTTCAAGCATGCAAAGAAAGGGGGGGGGGGGGGGAAAGAGATGGGGGATTAAAATAGAGAAAACCCAAGTGGGTTAGGAGAGAGAAGAGAGAGGGGGGAAGTGCGAAAATCTAAATAGAAAACCTACCGTATGTCTTCTTTATTTTGCGCGCCTTGCTTGTCTTCAATCTTCAGTCTTCGTCTTGATCTTCTTCTTCAACCTTCAAGGATTGTCTTTAAGTTTTAGATGGCAGCTCTTCAAGTCTTCAAAGGATGGTTAAAGGCTAGTGTATGAGTGTATGGGGGAGTGTATAAGTGTATAGGAGGCTAGGGTTTGTGTAGGGTGGCTAGGGCTTGGAAAACCTAAGATGGCTAGGGTTTAGGAGGCGCTCGAGCTCTGTATATCGAAATATGTGATTTTTAGGTTGAGTTTGCGGATCCTTTTCACGTTGAATGAGGCTCTGTATTTATAGAGGTTGGACAACACTAGCGCCTGTTGCAGTGGCGCCAGGCCAAAGTTTACACTGGCGCCACTCCTGGCCATTTTTTGGCTTGGCGCCATTAGTAGTGGCGCCAGCCATTTAGGAAATGTTTAAGGTCGGCAAGCAACGTATCTTTGACAAGATTTGGGCGCTTGTACTAGTGACTACCATGCAATCTTTAGCCTGGCTTCATTAGGAGTGACTCTGGAAAGTCCGGGAATGATCTGAAGGAGCTGGGAATGACCCGGAAGGCCGGAAAGGATCAGGAACACTTAAAATAGTGCCCTAGAGGTATTTGACTTGAAAAGTGAGGATAAGATGTGTTGGAAAGGTTGACCGAGCCTTTAGGGGTAAAACGGTCAATCGGACCGAGAAACTGCCGGGACGGACTCGGACTGTCCCGGAAGAAGACTTGGGATCTGGAAACATTATTTAGAATGTTCCCAGAGGTTGCCGGTTTGATTCCCAGAGCCGGCGTGGTCGGAAAAGGAGACCGGCCCACTAGGGGCCAAACGATCATTTTGTACCGGGTTTGCCGGAACTGACTTGGAATGATCCGGAAAGGTAAAGAAAGGTTGAGAAAACTATAAAAAGTAGTCTCATGAGGTTACCGGTTTGATACCCAGAGCCGGTGTGGTCGAAGAAGGAGACCGGCCCTCTAAGGGCAAAACAGTTATTTCGCACCGGGTTGGCCAGAACTGACTCGGAATGATCCGGAAAGGTAAAGGAAGGTTGAGAATACTATAAGAAGTAATCTCAGAGGGTTACCGGTTTGATACCCAGAGCTGGTGTGGTTCCTAGGGCATTCGGATGCCTAGGGGCAAAACGGTCATTTAGCTTTAAGTGGGCCCGAGAAGCGACTGGTGGACTAAATTCAAGTTAAAAAGCCTGGCTTAGAGTCTAAATATGCATGTGATGTGTTAAAGTGAGCTTGGTCAGCTCGGAGATTGCCGAGCGGGCAAAAATGGGGTGCTTACAACTTAATGTCAAAATGAAGACAAAAGGAATGTTCAGATTTTCTCAGCTTGATCAGTTAGTGGTGTTTGTTTTTCTTGTATCTCTTATGTATAAATGCAGTTGGAAGCTTGTATATAAACCTTTGTATTGATTTCGTCTGTTGGTGGTTGTTGGGGCTCATTTAATGCAAGTTCAGTCCATTATAACGTTAGAAAAACTAGTCGTTATTTCCCAAGTGTCGACACTTAGTTTCATGTGTCGACACATCTGGTCTGCATTTTTCAGATGTTGTTCACTGTCTTCATATGTCGACACTTGATCATACTGTCTTCAAACTTTGGCCTCTGTCCTCATGTGTCGACTCTTCAATTTCATGTGTCGAAACATTACCCAAAAATCTTCATTCATTCTTCCAGTGATCAAGTTCAGCTTCAATAATACTATAAGATCTTCAAGGAGTCTTTTCTTTGGGGTATTAAACTAGATTAAGATCTTCAATCCATCAAAGCTGTCTTTCATTCAATTTGGATTGAATTTCCTTCTTGATTGACATATCTTCTTTGTTGCCAAGCTATCAGAACTCCATTCCATTAATGTCGAGCTCTTCTTCTTTATTTTTGAGTTATTTTCATCTGCTACTAATCAGTTTTTCATCTATGTAGAGCTTCATGTTCATGATGCCTCATTACCGAGCTCTTCTTCTTTGTTACACATCCTTCTTTCTTCTTTAGGATCACTTCAATGAGTCTTCTATAAGCTTGATGAAGTCTACTCTTGAGCATCTTCAATTTCTTCAAACACATATCATCTTCATTGACTCTTCACATCCCAGATGAAGTCTTCACTTAGATTCTTTGTAGAGATTTTGCAATTATGATGAATTCTCTTTTTGAACACTTTCAATCTCTTCAAGATCAAGTCATCTTCAATTAGTCTATGCACACTTGATGAAGTTTTCTTTTGAATACCTTCAATATCTTCAAATTCTAGTCGACTTCATTGAGTCTATGCACACTTGATAAAATCTTCTTTTGAACACCTTTAATCTTTTCGAATGCAAGTCAACTTCATTGAGTCTATGCACACTTGATAAAGTCTTCTTTTGAACACCTTCAATCTCTTCAAATGCAATTCATTTGTTTGAAGTTGGAATATGTGTCATTGCTCTGTTTTGGTGCATTGCATGATTCTTAGAGTGCATTGCTTGATTTGGTTTGTTGTGCATCCACTTTGACATGTATTCGACTTTAAGTCTAAATTATAATCTTTATTAATCTGCACACTAAGTAAATGTATTAGTAAAATAACACAAGGTTTAGTTATCATCAAAATCAACATGGGAATCAATCTTGAGTCAACATTGGTGAGCTATAAGTTTTGCATATACATGATTTATTGTATATAACATTGTAATCTCACAAGTTTGATATGGTGGTGTGTGTGTTAGGTTTAGAAGCAGTTGAAGACACTCCAATTCCATCGAATGAGTGAATTTTCTTGGTATAGTAAGTTAACGTGGGGATTTAAGATATTCTTATTCTTATTAAATTGGATGTCTTGTTATTAATATTAGTGTTGATTGTAGGGATTTAAAATATTCTTATTCGTATTGAATTGGATGTCTTGTTGTTAATGTTGGTGTTGATTGTGGGGGGTTTTAAGATATTTTTACTCTTAGAATTGATGTCTTATTATCTATGTTGGTGTTAATTGTTCGATTATGAAGTGGCATTGCATACAATATATATTGTGTGCATAATTTGCATTGCATGAAAAAGGTTCAGTCATGTGGGACCAACTTAAGGTTTAGTTACATGAAACTAACCTAAAAGAATATTAAGAGGGATACTCTTAGATAATAAGCCATCGATATATTGGGTCAATGTTATCAAAAGTGGTGAGCATGTGTGGTGACATCAAACATTACATCACAAAAGGCACCGCATTTCATAAGGCATTTCTCATTGATATTGGTAGCAAGTGTATGATTAATTATTATTGAAAGGTAGATTATTTATTGATGGTTGACACGGAGCATTCGTTCCTTATGAATTTGATTATGTTAGTGAGCATGTTGATAATAGCTTATACCAACACATGTTATTTTACAAGAAAGATGCTGATGTCCGATCGACTACTTCTGGTGTCGAGTTATTAAGCTTTGGAGAGCTTTACTAGTTGAGTCATAGATCTTGTTTATGTTCTACACTAAATGAGAGTCTTTTGGAGTTTTTTTATATTATGGTCTTGTAAATATTCGTGAGTTTGGATTAGTAGTTCTTTGATGAATGTATGAGAATTGTGAGATGGTTTTATTATTAATAAGGTTATTTATTCCTTATATTGTTCATACATATGGGTTTGTTGTGAGGTATCGTTCACAATTTGGTAAACTGTGCAATCACCCTCGCCATAAGATGACGTTAATGACACCCAATTAGAAGTGGGTGTGACAGATTGGTATCAGATATGAGGTTTAAGGCCACGGTTCCATAATTGAGTTGGTGTCAGCCAAGGTTTAACACCAAGGCTACGTTATTGAGGTGGTGTCTACAATTACAATGGACTATAGGGTGTTGTTTGTGTCGGCTTAAGGTGATGGAAATATGTAGGTCATAAAAATTTTGTTCTAACCCTGAACTGATGCAGAAAGAATGGCATAAAGAGATTCACCAGGAAAAGTGGAGGAAGAAGTGTTATCAGCTCCAACTAGGGGGCAAAGATGCCAAGAACAGGATGTGAAAGAATTATCAGGAAGAATGGAGCAATTCAAAAAGAGAAGGTTTGAGGTAGTGGGTGAAACTTTAAGGCAAAAACTATAAAATTCTGCAGTGGTTAATAGGTAGGGCGGAGCACAATCCAAACAAAGATCGAGTCCAAAGGGTCGAGGTCTTAGAGATCTGTGGTGAGACTTTTTGGTTATGGATTTTTTGGTGATAGAAGTAAGGAAATTGTTTATTACAAATGTGGGACAATGGGACATGTGATAAGAGATTGTCCAGTTCCAAGGAGTGATAAATGTTATCAATGTGGACAGCTAAGGCATATGGCAAGGAATTGCACTCAGAGCTCTACAACGACTTCTTTTGTGAGTAGTCTTGTTGGTAGTGGAAGAGGAGCATCTAGAAGTACTTAACAGAGACAAAGGACTACTTCTAAACCACGAACACAGGTACGAGTGTATGCCAGACTCAAAGGGATGCTTAGGAAACTCCTACAGTGGCGACATGTATGATAGAGTGGCAAAAATATGAGGAATAAGTATCCCTATCTATTCCAGCCTGGTAAGTGAATTTAGGGATGAAATTCTTAAAGGAGGAGAGAATTGTAAAGCCCTATCTTGCTTAGCATCATGTTTAGCTTAATAGCATACTTATGAGTGCATGATTACCTTAATCAAAAAGCTTGATAAGTATGTTTTAATGGAGCATGTCATATGGGGAGTTATTCTTTTCTTTTTAAGCATGATTAATTAGTTTAATTAATCTTTATACTTAGCTTAATGTTAATGATGATTAATTATCATAAGTATGTTTAATTATGTTAATGATATGGATTAGTGAGTAGAGTGGTGAAGCAAAGAGGTGCAAGGTGAGATGTTTAATCTCAAGCCACCTACGTGTATGCTTGTGTAGTGTGTGCTTGTGAGGTGTCTGGTTCACCTAATTAAGGTGTGTGCTTCATTGCAAGACTTGTGTGTGTGTGTGTGTTAGATACATCTTGTATCTATTGCATACATCAAGTCAACAAAGGAGAGAGAGATAATATGAGCTTGTTAGTATCTTATGTTTGACAAAAGAGAAAGTGAGAGAAAAGAGAGGAAAATGAGAGAAAAGAAGAGAAGGAAGAAGGAATTGAAGAATAAGGTTGTGTTTCCATTGCTTGAGGTGAGGAATCTCAAGACTATGGTTATTTCATTGCATTTAAATGGTAATTGCATGTAAAAACATCATTCCAAGCCCTAAAAGTGAGAATTGGAGTAAAGAGTGGGAGATTGCATATGATTTCCAAGTGGAGGCCTTGAATTCTTTATATTGTGCATTTCTTGATGTTTGAAGTCTTATTTGAGGTTTTGGAATCTCAAACCATACCTTAGGAGACTTAGAAAGGGGTGAAGAATGGCCTAGTGTGGCTTAAGAAGTCATGGTGAGAAGATGCATTTCGGACCAAGTGGGGAAGGGTGCACTGGCACGCCTGGGGGTGCCTAATGGTGCAATCCTTTGGTGAGGGGCGCCACTAGGGCCACACTGGCATGCTTTAGGGGCTTACCGACACGCTTATTTTGGCTGGTTTGACATTCGTTTTGATTTTACCTTCTTGCAATGCATCAGGAAGGATTTGACACTTATAGTGTATCATTGATGTATTATCTCTTATGTTTATGAGTTTTAAGCCATAAACTTACATTGATTATGCATTTATGGGATGGTAAATTCCCATTGAGTCTTACCATATCATTGTATCATCATTTCATAATGTTGGTGAGCTATAAACTTTGCATATACATAATTAATTGTATATAACATTGTAATCTCACAAGTTTGATGTGGTGGTGTGTGTATTAGGTTTAGAAGTGGTTGAAAATGTTGACTCCATGCCTTGATTTTGATGATTACAAAATAAGGTTTAGTGATCTAATGACTCTACTTAGTGTGCAAATTATGTCATGCCTTAATATCAATTAGATTATGACTTGAAGCTTAATAATTTGAATATATTGAAGAACTTGTGTGTTGAGAAGCTTGTCAAGAAAAGGTTGAAAGGCGTGTGAAGATCTGGACTTGAAAAAGAGATCGACATTATTGAAAAGGATATCGGCAACAAAGAGAAGAAGGTCGGCAACTCTTTTGGAAAAACTAACACCTTCTACAATGTGGCATAACAATATTAGAAAAGGATATTGGCAATAATTAAAAAGATATCAGCAACGAAGATAAGAAGGTTGGTAACTCTTTTGAGTAAACTGACACCTTCTATAGTGTGGCATAACAAGATTAGAAAAGGATATCGACAACAATTAAAAGAGATCGGCAACAATGAGAAAAATTTCGGCAATTTGTATTAATGCCTAAGTCAAAGATACTGACATTTAAAGAATGAAAGATTAGTTTAAACAAAATTCACAAGACTTAAAAACTCTCTTGAACATCAACATGTATTGGAGAAGTCATTTTAAGCCTTTGAAGCCTTATTTGGATGATCCATAAAGAGCTTGAAGACTTTGAAGAAGACTTGCAATAATTGAGGTCTCCGAGCAAAACGAGTCGACCCCTCTAGCTCAGGAGTCGACACATTGAGACAGTGGCTTGGACCAGAGTTAGCCCAGAAAAATATTCAACTCCTTCAGGAAAAAAAAGTCTACACATTGGTCCAGAATGCAAAGTCATAAGAAGATTCAAAAAGGGTTGACTTCTCGTTTCTCAGGGGTTGACACATTTGGACAAAGCCTTGTTAACGTTTGGTGAAAATAAAAAAGGGTCGACCCCTATTTCTCAGGGATTGACATATTTGGACAGAAGGTTGGGGATGCGTGCACCAAAGCAAAAAAGGTCGACTCCTTTAAAAAAAGAATCGACTCCTTAACTATAATGGCTAGTTTTTCAAACGACCTATTAGCGCGATCTTACATTAAATGTATTCCCAACCACCACCAACGGCTATAATCAATTTAAGACTATATATACAAGATCCCCACAATATTTATATATGAGATTCCAAGGATTTAAGTGCATTACCATTGATTATGAGCTGAAATTCCTGATCTTACCTGAAGAAACATTCTCTTTGCTGAGATTTGGGGCATTTACTGAGCTGAATTCATTCATTCACTCTTTGAGAGAATTGAATCTTGTATAATCTTCATTTATTTGTATAACTGTGAGTTTGAGTGAAACTTAAACAAAATCACTTAGAGCTTTGAGAGCATGGGAAAAGCTCTTGTAAAAAATGAGATGGACACTTGGGCAACTAACACTTGCTATGTAAAGGAATTTTTACATAGTGGAAGGCTTTCAAGGGGATCTTGGGGGTGAGGATGTAGATCACACGTTGTGATCGAACCTAAGGAAATCTGGTGTTCACTCTTGCTCTGTTTTTCTTCCTTGCATATTATAGCTTGCTTGCATTGTTCATTCATTGCTTGGTTACTGTTCCATTGATTATTTAGAATTTAATTGCATTATTTGTGATTATTTTTTGAAAAACTCAATTCACCCCCTCTCTCGAGTTGCATATTCAAGCCAACAGAAGACACTCTAATTCCACCAAAGGAGTGAATTTTATTGGTATAGTAAGTTGAGGTGGGGATTTAAGATATTATTATTCGTATTGAAGAGAGTTTAAGATATTCTTACTCATATTAAATTGAATGTCTTATTATTTATGTTGGTGTTGATTATTGGATTATAAGATAACATTGCATACAACATACATTGTGTGCATAATTTGCATTACACAGAGAAAGTTTGGTCATGTAAGACCAACTTAAGGTTCAGTCACGCAGGACTAATCTAAAAGAATATCAAGAGGGATATTCTTAGATAATAAGCCATCGATTTATTGGACCAATGTTATCAATAGTGGTGACATCAAACATTGTATCACAAGAGGCATTGCATCTCATGAGGCATTTCTCATTGATGTGTTGGTGGCAAGTGTATGATTAATTATTATTAAAAGGTGGATTATCTATTGATGGTTGATATGGAACATTCGTTCCTTTTGAGTTTGATAATCTTAGTGAGCACGTTGACAATAGATCACACCCATACATATTGTTTTGCAGGAAAGATGGTGATGTCTGGTCTACTGCTTTTAGTGTCGAGTTTTTGAGCTTCAAAGAGCTCTACTAGTTGACTTGTAGATCTTGTTTATGTTATACATTGGATAAGAATCTTTTGGAGTTTGTTTATATTATGGTCTTGTAAATATTTGTGAGTTTAGATTAGTAGTTCTTTCATGAATGTATGAGGATTGTGAGATAGTTTTATAATTAATGTTATTTATTTCTTATATTGTTCATACATATGGGTTTGTTGTGAGGTATCGTTTGAAGGTTACTAATCTGTGTGATCACACTTGCCCTAAGATGGGATTAATGAATGGAATGGATGAAGATAAAATATAATTCTACAAAATTGACGCAGGGATAATACAACAGGGTCCATAGTTTACTAGATATATCCAACATGTTTTCAATCAAACTACTAAATTTCACAATATTCTAAGTAAAATTTTTGAATTACGTGGATGTATTTTGCTTGGAGGAATGCTTGATTAATATCGATCACACCCTAATTTAAATTGCAAGCAAGAGTAATAGAGCAATCATACAATAGAGACATGATTTTTGCGTGAAAGCCTAAACTAGAAAAAAAACCACAGGACCTAGTCTAGCCAAGCAATCACTATCAGGAACAACATACAAAAGAGTCAACTTACAACCTAACTCTAAATATCCCAATCCTCATGTGACGAATCCTGGCACTTTCAGGTGTGCTCTCCTTGTATTGACCAAACCCCATGATCACGTACCAATCTATCCACGATATGGTCCTTCAGTAATTGCTTAAGTGTTTAACATCACAACACCGTTGGAATCTACTAAACGCTAGACCTTCCAATCCACTCTTCAAACACTATATCAATGAATAGTTCACAAGAACACTCTAAACTATACCAATTCAAACCACACGAATCTAAGTTGAAGTAAAAGCTTGCCTGCACATCCGCAATTCACTACTCTCCCGTGCTTAAACCACAATGAACACCACGCCGTGAAGCTTTGCCTTGATGCACCACTAAGACACTTGTTATCAATGAAGACTTGAAGTTCTTTTTCTTACTAAGGAAGCAAGGGTTTTTCTTGAAGCTCTCAATATGTTCCTTAGTTGTGTTAACCCTAGAAAACCAAGCCTTAAAGTATGTATAGGAACTAAAGCTCTTTGAGATCAAATAGGAATAGTTTCGTAAAACTTCATCCTGGAGTTCGCTGGAGCGACTAGTAGAGAGAGGTAGCGAGATGACCCTTTGCGATCTTGTTGGGGCGAGAAGGTGGCAAGAAGTGGCGAAGATCACTAGCTGAAATCCTCAAATCTAGCTAGGGCGAGAGGTGGCGAGAGGTGGCGAACTTTGCATCCTTTCAAAACTCGCTAGGGAAAGAGGAGGCGAGAGGTAGCCAACTCTAAAAAATCTGAATTTTGAACTCCTATGTCCTCGAAAGAATGTCCAAGCCCTCCTTAGCATTGGTTTGAACAATCTACCGCAAACAAAAATTTCTCTAAAATGTTTTAGTCTACAGAATTTGCCAACTAACAAATCTCTTAACACTAAGCTTGAGAGTGAACTATTTGCATAAGAAAACCCTCCAAAGGTAAATATTTTGATGTGAAAGAAATACAAATTATGAACTACTAACATCCAAAAAATCAAGAGTAATGACTATATCTTTTTTGATAAGTACAGCTTTGTATGTGTATCACACTGGAAGCCACACAAACATGTTTCTATGGAGTCTGACCTAGTAAATTCGTCCTGATTGCACAGGAAGTACTCGTCTGCACTCATCCGTTAAGTTGACAAATCAATGCCATTTCGAGGAGGAGAAGGGGAAGTGTCAATGTGATTGCTACCTTTCTCTTCTTGCTCATTATACCATATCTGAATTCCAAATTCCTTCACCTGATAATATTCTTCCATGTTCACTGAGACAGTCACCTCATCACCACCTTCCATTAGTAGATCACCAATCTTCCAATCACTCAACCAAATCATATCTTTGCCTTCTTCTGCAACTCCTACGAATGCTGGCCTGTAGGTCCATTTCACACCCTTGGCCTTATTACTGACTCTAATGCATTCATATCTCCACTTTGATTTCCTAAAATTGAAGGAAAGTGCATAGCAAATGAATACTTTCAAGCTCCAAATCACGAGATTTGGAAGCGAAGGCGCGCTAAAAGATATCGAAGACCCTATACTCCTATTGTTGAACCAGCCTGGAACCGTTCTCTCAGGAAGAAATATGCTGTATATACCACATTCATAAAGTCCCTGTGCCATGGAATTCACAATTTTAACTGTTAACAACTACATGAAACATGAGAGAGAGAGAGAGACACACACACACACAGACAGACAGACAGACAGAGACAGAGACAAAGACAGAGAGATGGCACCTGAAGTACTTGTACTTTCCTACTTGTGTATGTTAGGTTATTGAGCAATTTCATGTCAAGGCTTCCTACAGATTCCGACTCAGGCAGGACCAAATAGTTGATCATTTCTGAATCAATTTTTTCAATGGATTCTAATTTGAACAGTCCCTGAACCTGAACTAGTTTTACGCAGCCATATGTGCTCAGCATCAGCGAATTCAACAGGTTTGGCAGATTTGTTGCCTTTTCCAATGACCTGCATCCATATATTGTCATTGCCTGTAAACTCAAGGGAAGCTCCGGAAGTGTTTGGAGCCTCGTGCAGCGCTCTAAATGAAGTTCTATGAGGACACTAAGATTTTTTGTGCTTGCTGGTTGGTTACAAATTGGATTTCTGCCAAGTCTCAATCCTTGCAACAAGGGCATGCTACTAAGATCCTTAGGAAATGTGTCGTCTGATATATTGCAATCTGAAAGGCTTAAAAACATAATAAAGATTGGTAAAGAAGCCAATGAAATTTCTAGTCTTTTACTTGGTTTTGACACCAAAGACTGGACGACTGCCTGCCAGGATTTAACCTCTCCAGTGGGTGAAGAAAATAGATTCACTCCATCTGCTTGAAAGTCTCTCAAAAATTTCACCTTGCCCAGATCTGTAGGCAACTCATTGAGATTTGAGCAACCCGAAAGAATGAGTTTTTCAAGGGAATTAAGCTGACAAATTTTCCCTGGAAGCTTCCTTAGAGTTTTGCAGCCTTTCAAATTCAACAAAACTAGTCTCCCTAGTTCCACAATGGATTCATGAACCTCAATCAAATTAATACAATCTTTAAGAATCAACCTCTCAAGATTAGGGAGCTTTGAGAAGTCAGGGGAATTGGTGAGGCCATAGGAACGAGTGAGATTGAGGATTTTCAGTTCCTTGAGCAACTGCCACCAAAACATACGAAATTAGGCTCCATTATTAGACAGTAGTAACTCCAAAAAAACAGTAAAAATGGAAATAGGATAAAAGAAAAGAAAAAGTAATCATACCTTAGTTTCCATATGTCATACAAAATGATCATCAACCTCAATATGCTTAGTCGGCTCATGAAAGAATGGATTATTTGGTGCCGTGTGATCAGAGGACTCAACTTATTCTGCAAGTATGGAACTGTCAAGTACTACAGCTATGCAGACTTTTGTTTCCATCTGTTGTATCTACTTTATAAACAATTTGAAGTTTCGATCTTGTTTCCTATGCTCAGTCCCTAATTTTCGATCATTGAATTCGACTTGATTATGCTGAAATATGAGTATTTTGTTACTGTTACAGTTGATTTTATTGCTTGGGATGATTCTAGTAATTGTTGCTTGGGCTAGCTATTAAGTGGTTGTAAGTGCTATTTCTATCCCCTAAAAAGCTCAGACATTTCTAAGAGGTATCGTATCCTTGTTAGATAAGTATAAAATTCTGACATCTTTGGACATTTTCCAACATTTGTTGAACATATGTCCAAAAATGTCTTATTTTTTTAAATTTCTTTAAAATTGGATGGAAATAAAGCACTTAGGGTACATGCATGTCCATCATTTAAACACATGTGAAACACAATTGCATGTTTGAAGAAAAAATAGAATCCAGTGATGAAAGAAAAATAATGTGAATTTATACTTATTAAATTGTTGTATTTTAAATTGTAAATTTGTTTTATCTTATTGTATATTAAATGATGTTTAAATTATGGATTGAATAGTGTTTTTCATGTTGAATTAATGTTATTCTTTTATTATTTTTGGTGGTTTTGAGGATGCTATATTTATATACATAGCAAATAAAACTATATTAGATTTTTTTTTCACGATATCCTCACCTTGTATCCTCATTTTTTAAAAATCAGAGTGTCTTATATGTGTGCCCATATCAGTGTTCATGCTTCTAAGTGGCTATCCCCTTTGTATAGAGTTCACAACTGAATAAAGCAGCCATAAAGCGCAGTCTTTGGATGACAGCACCAAAGAAGTAGTTGACATGGGTGGATTGCATTTATATATCCTAGAAGTGGTCACATGTGCAATGTGAATGTGCACGCAAAAGCACCAGATCAAACCCCTAGAGATAAGGCTATATGTGGATGACATGAATGGAGAAGAGAAATGGGATTCCCATTCCTGGTTCTTGTCATTCCGTAGTTCGAATGCATGTAAAAATGAAGCAAAATTTTGAGTTACCTTCTTAAGGGGGAATGAAATTACAACTAAGTGGAGATCTCATTCACACACCTTTTCACGGGAATCTTACATTCAGGTAGCATTTAAGAGCAAAAAGAAACCTGACCCACATTATTTAAAATTTTACCATTTTTTTACATAATATGCTTAGCTAATCCAAACATTTGAATTTCGTTCACAAAAGAAGATTCTTGGTAACAGGATTCCAATCCCTGCTCCTTGATTCTTGACATAAAGATAGAGCCAGAGAGAGAGAGAGATGTAGGAATGTATTGTGGGGTTGTGACAGAGTTTTGATATATTCAAAATCACTTCAACTTACTATGAAGGCCTTTGGTGTCTATTATTTCAAAATAGCATTTCATGTAGAACCACCTCTAGAAGTATAAGAAGGGCTTAATTTTTAATATAGTATAGATCAGATAAAGGAGAGAATTTGATTTGGTCCACACAGTTTTCTATCCAACCAAACTTATTTATTTACTTCTCAAAAGCCAAAACACCTCCAAAATGGGGGTACCAATTAATGCCTAAGTGAGGAAATTACCCATCAGCTTGATTTTGTAAGACCATCCCTGCCAGATCTACAACTTCTCTGAGTGCTGCCCTCCACCCTTCCGTCTTGTCCGATTCACATTTCTTTTTCCTTTCATCGGTTTCCATCTTGAATTGAGCCTTGTGCCCAGCAAATGCTTCTGCAACAATCCCCGTTTGCTTCCTAACTTGGGATGGATCCAAATCATAGAAGACAGGTAAAACTACATGTTTAGAGGTCCTCTTGCACTCTAGAATCATCACAAGTTCATCAAGGCACCATGCCGAAGAAACATAGTTCTTGGAGAAGACAATTATCGAACTCTTAGATTCTTTGATTGCTCTCTCCAGCTCTAACTTAATATTTTCATCTCTCTCAATTTCATCATTGTCTCTGAAAGTGCGAAAACCTGCACCAACCAAAGCTGTATAGAGGTAGTCAGCAAAGGTCCAGCGAGTGTCTTCACCTCTGCTCAAGAACACATGGTTAGCCAACCGAGACGCAGAAGAGGAGGCCTCTTGGGCTCTTACAGCTGCCATTAGACAAAGCTTTAGTTAAATGAAGACATTATCAAATGATTACTTCTTGATCGGCTCTTTTAAACTGCAAGCAACTCATAAACCAAGAAATACATGCATCAGTTCCCAGTTTAAATCAGTAGAAGTTTCAGCTCATTCAGGGATCTATATATATAGACACACTGACACATATTGAAAAGAAAAAAAAATTACATTGCGTACAGAAACAATCAATTTTTTCAATGTATATATGACTAAAAATAACAGGAAAATGGGTGTCATGTAGTTTAAAGTTCACCAGTTTAATCTGCCAATGAATGGCGGCGTCATTTTGGATTCAGCACTTCCTCTCAAAAGATTAACAATGGTGGAATCAGGAAGAAAGAAGAAGAAAGAGGGAGGAGAGTAAAGTCAAGAAATGTTATCATTCTAAAATTCATTGTACGTCAGAAAAGTCAAGAAAATGAAAGAATTGCAAGTGGGGTGGAGGGGTGGGCATGGACAAAGCTGCTAAGAAAGTGGGAATGTGCAACAGCAGAGTTAACTCAACCCAGTGAAATGATTTTTCTTCTTTCTTATTTTTGAAAAAAAAGAAAGAATTTTATTTAAATTTTTTTTTTTGAAACAAAGGATTTTCTTTTCCTTTCCCTTTTCAGCAGACTAGTTTACTTAAATCCCTATTATCATTTTAACTCTTTTTAAATTGATGGTCCATGGTGTACATGCATGCAGGGGGTTTGTGGCCAGAGGGGCAGCTACCCCTCAACTTTTTAAAAATCTCAATTTTACCTATGATTTTAAAAATACAGTTCAATTTGCTTCCTGAAAGTTTATGAATGCCACCCTCAAAATTTCAAAAATCCCATTTTTATATGTAATTTTAAAAGTTTCCCCTTGAAAGCTTATAAATGTCCTCTTAAATAGTTAATTGGCTTTAAGGATCTATTTATATATATTATATACAACCTTATATACATTATATACACATATATATAAAACTCAAGTGTCTTATTGTTGATTATAAAAAAAACTATTGCCCCTCCTGAATAGATTTTCTGGCCCCGCCACTGCTTGCATGTCAAGAATTTTAATCAATAAATGTGCATATATTATGTCATTCATTGTACATGATGGTTCTTGAAAGAATTGGAAAAGAGTCCAGATTGGAGAGGAACATATGGCACTCAAAAGTGTCGCGAAAGACCTCAGGCCATCTTGTCAAGTGAAATGACACTAATACGCAGAGTGGCATTGATATCCTTGTACATTTCTTGGAAATGCCAGTAAGAAATTGTACGCTCGTGCAATTTATATAGAGAAATGTGTAGATTTAAACATTGATAATTCAATTATTCAGAATATAAAAACATTTATACAGGTTTTAGTTTTTGATTCCATAACAGTCCTATGCGTTCCCAATTTCTTTTTTCATTTCCCTTCTGTCCTTGAGTCATCTCCAAAATGTTTTTGGTTTCAATCTGACCAAAACAACAGATCGTAACGGAAATTTGATCCTTGGTTGATAAATCTCCAACATTGATGACATTGCAAGAAGGATAGTCAATAAGATGCCGGCTACCTTTCTCTGCTTGCGCATCATACAAAATCATAACTGCAATTTCCTTCACCTGATAAGGATCATCTAAATTCGCTGAGACATTCACTTTATCGCCACCTTCCATTAACGGATGCCCAATCTTCCAATGGGCTGTAAACCACAAAACACTTGTGTCACCTGGAACATCTCTAAAAGTTAGGCTGTGGATCCACTTCAAACCCTTGGTCTTGTTGCTGATTTCTATGGAATCAAATGTCCAAGCTGTATTCCTAGTATCACTAGCAAGTGCACAGACAATAATGTTCAAGCCTCGGATCTTGAGATTGGTAAATGAAGGCACAACAAAAGATATCACGGACCCCCTTCTCTTATTGTTGCACCAGCCTGACACCTCACTCCCAGGAAGAGATATGCTGTATATACAACTTTCATATAGTCCCTGTGCAATGGAATTCATAATAGTTTATCTATCGATTACACAATAACACAACTATATGTATATGTATATATATGGAGAGAGAGAGAGAGAGAGAGAGAGAGAGAGAGAGAGAGAGAGAGAGAGAGAGAGAGAGCACCTGAAGAGGACCCTTCTTTCTAGTGAATGTCATGTTGTTTAATTAGTCCACCTCAAGTCTTCCCATGGACTCCAACTCAACCAAACCCAAGTTGTTAACCATTTCTACATTAGTATTTCCAAGGGGTTTTAACTTGAACAAATCCTGAACCTCAACAAGTTTATCGTAAACATTTACACCTAAAAATAGAGATCTCAATAGGCTAGGTAGATCAGTTACCATTTCCACCGATGGGCATCCTTCTACAACCAACAACTCCAAACTTATTGGAAGTTCTGGCAATGATTGGAGTCTTGTGCATTCAGCTAACATAAGTGACCGGAGCGTATTAAGACCTTTGATGCTCTCTGGTAGGATAGATATTGGATTTTCACTTAGATTCAAGTCCTGCAACAAGGATAAGCTACCAAGAGAGTTTGCAAATCACTTGACACATTGCAGTTTGCGAGGCTTAAGCTTACTAATGAGCTGGGCAAAAAAGCCAGTGAAAAATAGAAAGATTCTAGACTTTTTGTTGATTTCAATACCCAAGACCAAAAAAGTGAACTCCCTGATTTAACCTCACCAATGGTAGTGGAAATTCTATTTATCTCAGTTCCATCTGCATGGAGCACTGTTAAAGATTTCATCTTGCCCAACTCTGAAGGCATTTGATCAAGCTTTGAGCAACCAGAGAGAATGAGTTTTTCAAGGGATATTAGACGACCAATTTTGCTGGGAAGCTTCTTAAGGTTTCTGCTGCCTTTTAGATTTAAGAAAACAAGCCTCCCTAACTCCCCTATCGATTCATGAATGTCAACCAAATGTATGCACTCCTTAAGAATCAAATGCTCAAGATTAAAGAGTCCGGTGAAGTTGGGGGTAGTGGTGAGGCCATGGGAATGAGCGAGATTGAGAATTTTCAAAAATCTCAACACCTATCACGGAAAGAAAGGAAAATAGTTTCCATAATTTCATACATTAATTCTCCAAACAAAAGAACATTGACAGGAAAATGGGGAAAAAAATTTCAATCATACCTTGTTTCCCTTCCAAACTTGCTCCAAGTTGCTTTTGCGCAAGTCAAGAGCAACCAAGCTTTCTATAGAAAAATCACTAGGTATGGATTTTAGAGGGAATCCATGCCAACACAACCATCTTAATCTATTAGGGAATTCCTTATATCCTCCACTGACTGGCACATATTTGAGCTGGAGCAGTCTTAGTTTATGCATCCTTGCAAATGCATCAGTTTTCAACTCTATTTGATTTGAATTTCTTGAAGCAATGTTTATTGGGTGCCAGGAGAAGAAACCAAAACAACGTCGTTTCAGTGAATTTCCTTGATCTGCAAGCAATGATCGATCATCATTAAGTTCTTCAAATCGAGGTCGTTTTGCATTGGTAACAATAACTCTTGTCATGGAACCCCTATCCTCCAACACATGCATATCAAGGAAAAGGCCTTCAATTGTTTCTGTTCCCTGATACAAAGCAATAATTTTTTAAGAAAAGGACATTAAGGCACAAAAATACAAAAACAGTTAAACGAGAAAGATGTTTCTCACAGTTTTTTCTGTCAATATGTTGAAGGAATCCTTATCGTGCCACAATCTACTACGTTTTCCTGGATCCTTGGGTGATTCCTGGCGAACAATTTCTCTTCCCATGTCTCGAAGCAATTGATGCATCACCAACTTGTTGTGTTCATTAATCGTCAAGAGACACCTGTCAATGAGATTTTGCATCCCAACTGTTGGGAAGAAATCACATTCATCTAATATTCTAATTGTGAAGCCTTTGTCCTTCCCAATAAAGAAACAAGCAATATGAAGAAATAAGTTCTTGTCAAGGTCATCTTGTAAAGAGTCAAAGCTTATTTCAATTTTTTCAATATTTGTGAGTCAGGAATTGATGTTAGCTTCTGTAATGCACTTTCCCATATATCTAAGCCTTTTCCTGATAGAGAAGAGCCCAAAACTTGAAGAGCTAAAGGAAGCCCTCCTCAATGTTGTACCACCCTTTTTGAATGCTCAATGTAACCTTCAATGGGATGGCCTTGTCCAAAGGCACGCCAACTGAAAAGCTCAAACGATTCGTTATCATCAAATCTTTCCACATTATGCATCTTATAAACTTCATTTGCCCTTAACAATCGCTTGTTCCTAGTAGTTAAGATAATTTTACTTCCCCGTTGAAACCAATCACGCTTTCCAATTATGGCATCAAACTGGTCTCGCTCATCCACATCATCAAGAACTACAAGAATTCTTTTGCAACCAATGGCATCTTTAATCTTGATGATTCCTTCATCAACACTGCATATCTTTTCCTTTTTCCTTTTAAAAATGTCTGAAAGAAGTTGCCTTTGTAAACCAACTAAACCATTGGGTAGTTCTGAAATTTCTCTAATGTTTGCAAGAAAGCTACTAGCTTCAAAATTTTCAAAATTCAAGTTATAAAGAAATTTGGCAATCGTTGTCTTCCCTATTCCGGCCATCCCAAAAATCACTGTTATGCCAACGTCATTTGACTTATCCTCTAACCACAAATTAATGTTTCTGACTCGAGCTTCTATTCCAATTAGGGAAGGAGCAACATTCAAGACCGTGCGGTTCAACTTATCCCCAATCACTTTTACAATTTTCTGGATAAATTTTGATTCGTGCCTACACGTTGCAATTACATGAAAAGTAAGCACAATAAGCAATATTATAGGAAAACCATGACAGCATTTCTCTACTCGTCTAATTGTGGGTTTTTCTTTGAAAAAAATCCATCCAAAAAAAAAAAAAAAACTCCAATAGAGAAATTACACATACAAACAATTGTCTCTCAAGAAAACCCATAAAATGTACTGTTTATCCAAAGCAGCTAATTCTAAAAATTTTACCAATATGACAATTATCATCATAGTAATCAACTTTTACCAGCACCTATTTCTGTTTAAAGTTGTTTTCTATATGTTGTTCCTTATGTATGTTTCTTATGTTTTTCTTTTTGTAAAATGGAAATTAACGGACATAATAGCTTTCAATACGTCTCAAAATCATTTTCAGTAACAATACCTGCAAATTACACTACAAAAAATGGGACTTTTTGCAGTGTAGAAAACCGTTGCTAAAAGTAGCTTTGTCGCCACTAATCCTACTAGCAACGACATTCAGCAGTGAAAGAGGGGTCGCAAATACCTTTAGCAAGGGTTGATGGCTTTGATCTTGTGCGTTATTGGTAATTTGGTGGTTTTTTTTGGGTCACTGGCGTTAAGGATGCTGGTTGGAGATGCAAGTAAGTCATCTGAGGTGGTGCTCGGTAAGACCTTAGGGAAGAGAAGGGGGTTAGCTAGGTAGGGTTGGGCTGTGAGAGCAAGGCAATGGTGGTGATGTGTCATGTTAAGGAAGTGGGTAATTTGGAAATTTCATCGATCATTTGTAAGTAATCTTAGTCTTTTTCATTAAGCCTAAAGGGTAATTTGGTTATTATATAAAATATTCATTTGACATCAGCAAAAATCATTACATCTTTTAACTGTAGGTTGACAAAAAAGGAAAATCTGTTACTAGATTTTAAAAGCAAAGAAATTTAGTACAATTATCAGAAACGGGGATCAATTTTATAACACTAATGAAATTGGTTGAAGCAATTGAACCAATGAACCAATACATAATTGTCAGAAAGTGGAGGGTTAATCTTATAACACTAGTTGAATCAGTTGAACTAATGAACAACGAACCAATACCTTCACAGTTTTAATGTCTAATTCAATTTTGATAACTATTATTACAAACATCATAGAGATAATCACATGTCGTGAGTTTGTATTCAGGAGGCTATCCTATTTGTCGATTCTTTTTTGATCCGTTTGTGGTGGACATTACGATATTGTGAAATCAACACTTGAACAAGCATTGAAGAACCACATTGTTGCAGGATTTGATACGTGATTGTGGGAATCAATTGATATAAGAGAGAGCACACCCAGAAGTCTAAGAACTCGACACCTAGAGGAGCAAAGATGCAACATGGTTGAGTTGTAAGTAGGACTCTTGTATTTGTTCTTGTGTGTTTCCTTTTACCACATTATTTTTTGACATATGATTGTGATTCATGCACAAGCACTAGGCACTGTAAAATTGGTCTTTTGCATGCTATCACTTGGTTTTAAGCAAATTCATATATCGGAATTGGTTTTCTCAATGCCTAAGTCAAGAATTTAAGAGGAAATTACCCGCACACTTGATTTTGTCGAACCATGCCTCCAAGATCGGTAGCTTCTCTAAGTGCTTCCCTCCACCCTTCCACCTTGTTCCTCAAATACTTTTTTTTTCTTTCATTTGTTTCCACCTTGAATCGCTCTTCGTGTCTACCAAATGCTTCTGCAAAACTCCCTGTTTGCTTCCTAACTTGGGATGGATCCACGTCATAGAAGACAGGTAAAACTACATGGCCTGATGTCCTTTTGCGTTCGAGGATCATCACAAGTTCATCCAGGCACCATTGGGAAGAAGCATAGTCTTTGGAAAAGACAACTATTGAGCTCCTTGCTTCATTGATTGCCTTGTGCAGTTGTTGCTTAGCATTTTCAAGTCTCTCAATACCATCATTATCTCTAAACGTGCGAAAACCTGCAGATAATAAAGCTTTATAAAGGTGGTCAGTAAAGGCCTCGAGGATTTCTTTGCCTTTAAAACTTAACAACACGTGATAAGTGAATCGAGGCGTGGAAAAGGAGGCCCCTTGAGCTCTCACAGAAGCCATTGAACAAATGCTTATGAGATAGCTGAAGGGATACTATGATTTCTCAACTCTTGGAAGATGATTGATCAAATATTGTTCACTTCTTGAAGTAATGTCTGAACATCAAAACTGCCAGTCAAATTAAAAATGAACAAACAAATATCAGATACCAACCCAACTAGCTAGCCATATATATGTATATACAGATATCAGCCTTTGAAGTGTCTTATACAAGCACACGACCAAAAAAAAAAAAAAAAAAGCAGGGGTTACACAAAGCATCCAAGTCAAATCTACATAAAGATTATAGTTACACGACTAATGATAATGGCAAGATCCAAAGAAGGAGGCTTTGTATTTTGAAGGTTACCTGATT
Organism: Euryodendron excelsum; assembly: GCA_033060915.1. Classification (NCBI taxonomy): domain Eukaryota; kingdom Viridiplantae; phylum Streptophyta; class Magnoliopsida; order Ericales; family Pentaphylacaceae; genus Euryodendron; species Euryodendron excelsum. Next base: position 14,425,210 of record CM065377.1, read on the forward strand.
TACCAATGAAAGGTTCCTTCAATGTGGAATTGAAACAAGATCTTTCAATTTAAAGACCAACAACGTACATAGAACGAACAAGAAAAGAGAGAAAATGTATCATGAAAGTAAAGAAAGAAATTATCCTATGGGACCAGAGCACCACTTAGCCTGATGACGTGGTGCGGAAACGGAATCAAGAATCTGTAAAGAAGGTTAACTTTGACCATAATTTTACCATAATGAATGCAAACTGGGTTATCAACATAGACACAAGCATCTTGAATGCATAAGTGATTGATTAATGAATGATACATTTGGAAATGTTGAGCTTTCTCCAGCATTCGTATTGATAGTGTTTTATTTTTCACTCGACTCTTTACTATTATCCAAAAGTAATCCTGTGAACAGGAATGATACATGCAAAAATGTTGACCATTCTCTGTTTATTTTTCACTTGACTATTTACTATTATTCAAAAATATCCTGTATGTTTTACATTCTCAACTGTTATAGAAAAATGAACCGGTTGGTTGAAGTAGTGCAATTAAGCGAAAACTAGAGGGCCAGCCGGTTCAATTCAATTATCAGAAGTAGTCCAAACCAGCCATCTAGGCCAATCCAACTAGAAGCTTCAAATTGGCCATTTTCCATTTTTGACTTGACTCTTTACCATTTCCAACTGGTCATCTTCTATTCTCTACACCAATCCAACCGAGAAGAAAATTGTTTATTTTCTATTTTTGACTTGACTCTTTACCATTTCCAACTGGTCATCTTCTATTCTCAACACCAATCCAACTGAGAAGAAAATTGTTTATTTTCTATTTTTGACTTGAATCTACCGTTTCCAATTGGTCATCTTCTATTCTCAACACCAATCCAACCGAGAAAAAAATTGTTTCAGGTAACGATCGCGTGTGACATACACTATGATTTCAGTATTTATGATGGTTTACATTTAATGAGGTCCACAAACACTCAAAACATAGAGCAATTCACATGGATGTAATGGTCAAAAGAGAAAATTTTCTAATCCAATTACCAAGAACTAGAGGGTCAATCAATTGGATCGCTCTGTGCATGAACCAGATTGGGACCACCATTAAACTTCACTGTATCCTTCCCCAATGGGTTAGGAAGGTTTGAACCCGGGCAACTAAAGTACTACAACACCAACCAACCATCACTCTGTTTTTGTTAATGTTCTAGGGCTTATAGTTTACGGATGACTAGCGTTATGAACGCGAGACTTGGGCGGCTGCATGTAAACGGGATGAGATTAGACTATGGTAGTAGCAGGTTGGCTCCAAAGATATGCGTTGTGAGGCCACATTGCCTAGAGAAATAGAGAAAAAGTGTTATATATGTAGGTACTTATATCTCTTTGATACAACGCATATTAAAGCCGTGCAAGCCAAAGCTCAAGGCGGACAACATTGTACCATGTGGACTAAACCATAATTCTCTCTTTTTTCTACCCTCACTTTTCTTTTTCTTTTCCAGCAGCCCCTTAATAAATCTTTATTTTCCATTTATGCCTTCTTATACTAATCATCCACATTGTAATTTTGATGGGTCTACATGAAACCCATAAAATGGATGATTGCTCCTAAAAGATTGTGAATATAAACTGGAGAGAGAAGCCTTGTCCAATGAAAAGAATCCGATATTTCTATTTATTAGATGTTCCAGCGGAGAATTTTCTTTTCTTTTGTTTTCTTGACTATTAGGATTCTACAAAAGAATGTACAATCAAATATATGATGCAGCGGAACTTCAACGAACAAGAAACTCAGCTTCAGTCCGTTGATTCACCACGAACGCCGGATTAAAACTCTTCTTTCAACCTGTAGAATCACCACGAATCACAGGTTCAAAGGCATCAAGCGTTCGTTGATTCGCAAGAATTCCGAACGATTCGGAAAAGTGCAATTCTCAAGCACAAATTTTATTAAACTTCAAAAATTGCTGAAAATAGGTCAAACAATAGTATATATAGCGGCACGCAATCCTAGGGCCTGGAACAAACTGGGTTAAATAAAAAAACTGACAAAAGCCCAAAAATAAATAACCCCAAAACATTAAACGGGCTAAAAGATATACTTAGAAGCATTTTTTCGAGTTTTCCTAGGTCGGAAAATCATAAAATGATATATCCCTTTCTCCGGCTCGTCGCAAGGTTTTCGAAAACATATTATAATAGGAAAACGGAATTACGAGTCAAAAGTTGTGGCCGATTGACGTTTACCGACCACCGGCCCGGGTATATCGCCGCCGCCGCGTCTCCAAATAATTCTCGACTATGCGATCTGCATCAATATATGGACATTCCTAGCTAGCAAGAATAGTAGGGAAATTGTTCTATTGGTATCTTTGGTTGCAAATTCAAAATGGAACTCATTAAAATTCTCTTTAGTAGCAATAATTTGCAACATAGTAATCCTTCTTCTCCAAGTCTACTTGAATGTTTGTCACAAAGGCTGTGTTCTTCCTAAGAGCGTCTCGTTGGATGTTTGTACCTCGAACCGGTTGTTAAATTTGTTCTTAGAGCTATGTTCCATTGTCCAGCATGAATTAGAATGGAGACTTTATGGTCAAATCCACATGTTTCTTGGTGAAAGAAAATAAGTTTTATTGGAGTCAAGAAGGGAACTCTTCCATGTAGCTAGTCTCTTTGGAAAATAAGTTTTTTTCCTTCTTCATGCATGCATGTGGAAAGTTTTAAACCGTGTTCTTCGAGTTAAAGACTGCTCTATTCAACACGTATAATGACTGTTAATACTGCTTGGACGTTCAAGATTCAAATATAGACTAGCGACAAACTGAGCATTTGTTCTTTGAATGTGGAAGTATCCATAAGCTCGTGTGGAGAGGGTTGGAGTATGGGTTTGGATTTTTGACCACCAAGGTATATGGATTGACTGGACCACTAGAAATGCTGTTGAAGGTGCTCATGGAATGGCTCAGGCTGCCTTGAGGACTGGTGGATTGACTGGCTCAGGCAGCCTTGAGATCATGGTCAGGCGGCCTTGAGGACGGCTGACCGAATAATAAAAAAGATCAATTTCAATGGTAAGTAGGTATTAATTTCAATAGTACACAAGATTCAACTTTTTTTTTTTTTTTTTTTGTAGCTGTTTTGCAAAACTACTATTTGCTAGAATTGAGGTAAAAAAAAAAAAGTTACTTATAATCTTATTTATCATTGGACTGGCCTACTTACTAATGTAACTAACTTTTTTCTACGGTTAAGTATTTTTTTTTTTTTGACAAAAACGAAAGAATATAATATATAGATAAGATTACATCAAGGGCTTTGCAAGGAGGGAAAAGCCCCAACGCCAAATACACACTAAGACAGAGCCTAACCAAATCACTATATGCTGATGAGTTACCAGCCAAGTCCATAACGAGAGACCCATTTGCAATTCCAGCAGCTGTACACCATAAGCAGGCATCACTCACTTCCAGAAGAAAAAGCAGAGAGCTCTGCTTCAAGTATTAACAACTCTGACTCCTTGTAATGAATAGAACAGATCATTAATTGAAAACATTGCCTTTGGCTTCTTTGCCTTTATCCATAGACCTACCTGCAATTTTACAATTTCCCCAACCTCAAAACTATCCGACTCCACCCCCTTAAAAATAAGATTGTTTCTCGCATTCCAAATATGCCATACTATAGCAAAAAATAAGGATTCCCAAAGCCGCTTCTGCAGATTACTAAAATTCCTGCTTAACCACCATTTGAAATGAGACAACAAAGTGCTTGGACATACCCATTCAAACCCCCACCACTTCAAGATTAAACACCAAATTTTCCATGAGCACTAGCACTTAAGCATTAAGTGATCTGATTGTACTCTAAAAGTGCAATTTATATGCATTAATTAGTTATTTGTTAGTTTGGTAATATGTTTAATTATGTTATTTTTAAGCCTAATTTGTACTAACTTAGGTTTGTGTTTATTTTCAGAAATCCTAGCTAAAAAGGGATAAATTCGCGCTGAAATGGATAAGGCGTTCAAAGAGCGTTCGAACGGTGAACGGTAGCGTTCGAACGCTACGTCGAACGGTGTTGCATAAAGACCAGGTTCGAAGTGCGTTCGATAGATTCAAAGTGCAGGCTTTCCCGTTCGAAGTGTGTTCAACGCAGTGTTCGAACGGTCTTCGTGGCGTTCGAACGGTTGTCCGATCCTGCACAGACTTGGAAGCCTATATAAGTTAGGATTATGAGATATATTAGGGTTTGCGATTTTTTACAGTTTTAGGAGGTAGCAGCAGCTGTAAATACAGAAATCTTCTAGTTTATTTGCAAGGTTTTTCATAGTATTCACAATTCCTGTAATCAGATTCTCAGGTTCGCAATCCATATTGTCAATTTATATTTATGCAACTTGTTTTTACATTACGAGTATGAGTAGCTAAACTTCTTAATCTCGGGATCAAAAGCGAAGATTAATTGAATGTTTTGGATGAAGGAAGGAGGTATGTTTTGGTTTTAAAGTTAAATCTTCCAGTTATTCTCTCTTCATCTTCTTCGTTCTAGAACTTTTGAAAACCTGGATGTTTGATTATGTTCAGTAACATTTATGCATGAATTTATATTCAATATATGAATTGCACGAATCGATGGTACTCGTCCTTGATTAAAACAACCTAAATTATTCTAGGAGTTGAAGTTTTGAAGGATATTTGTTTTTATCGCTAAATATTTCAAACCCGAGACTTGCGACGTAGTCGAAGGGTTTGAGTTATCAAAATATCTCTTTCAGGATTCCAAAAGATGCAATTGATCTGAGCGGCTGATCTCGGGACCTTTCTATTAATAGTTAAACTCTACATTGTTTCCAATTAATTACTTTTGAGTTTGAATTAGCTTAGACAAATATACCATCTCAAAACAATCAGATTTTTCATTTCTCTTTTTGAAGCAAGTCATAAGATTTTTGTGAGCACCTGAGAGAAGTGTTTTTAGTACTTGTGGTTCTGTGTAATTTGCTTCCTGTGGATCGACCTCGTTCTTACGAGTTATATGATGCAGATCGCATAGCCGAGGATTATTTGGAGACGCGGCGGCGACGATATACCCGGGCCGGTGGTCGGTAAACTTCAATCAGCCATAACTTTTGACTTGTATTCCATTTTCCTATTATAATATGTTTTCGTAAACCTTGCAACGAGCTGGAGAAAGGGAAAAATCATAGAATGATTTATTGGCCTAGGAAAACCCGAAAAAATGCCTCTAAGTATGTTTTTTAGCCCATTTTATGTTTTGGGCTTATTTATTTTTGGGCTTTTGTCAGTTTTTTTATTTAACCCGGTTTGTTCCGCGGCCCTAGGGTTGTGTGCCGCTATATATACTACTGTTTGACCTATTTTCAGCAGTTTTGAAGTTTAATAAAATTTGTGCTTGAGAATTGCACTTTTCCCAATCGTTCGGTATTCTTGCAAATCAACGAACGCTTGATGCCTTTGAACCTGTGATTCGTAGTGATTCTACAGGTTGAAAGAAGAGTTTTAATCCGGCATTCGTGGTGAATCAACGGATTGAAGCTGAGTTTCTTGTTCGATGAAGTTCCGCTGCATCATTATACTACTCTGTCGTCCTACACTTGAGATATCTCGATCATACATTTGGAGGAAGAGTCATGATCCACATCCTCATTCAATTCTTTACAAAGGCTGCAAATGGTTGAGCTTCCCTGTGGAAAGCAGTTTCTCTACAATAGCATCATTTTAGATTTAATCTTACCCTGTAAGGCCAACCAAACAAAAATCTTTACTTTCATAGGAGCATGAACTTTCCAAACCATGGCTAAAGTAGAAGACCCCTTGAATTTCAATGGTGCAACAGCCTCACAAAAAGAATTAACAGAGAAACATCCATCAGACTCCAAGTTTCATGACGTTGTATCCACCTTTGCTCTCACTAGATTTATTGACTCCAAATAGCCTAAGAGATTACCTATCTCCTCTTCTTCCCAAACAAATGGCCTACTTCTAAATAATAAATTCCAAGATTCACACCCTACCTTCAGCTTTGCGATAGATGAATTTTTTTTGTAGGGACAAGGAAAATAGTCTAGGGAAAACATAGTAGAGAGGTTTTTCCCCCATCCAGGAGTCATACCAAATCCTTGTATCCCTGCCATCTCCAACCTTTATGATAATATTTTGAGTGACTAACTTTCTCAGGGCTTCATTATTACCTCCCACATTTAATATATCTAACCACACTTTAGAAACCTCCTTCTTTGCTACCTCACCTGGCAACCAAATCCCCTTGTCAAAATTATATTTACAACTAACTAAATTCCTCCATTAGGAGCCCTTTTCCTTTACATACCTCCACCATTATTTAGCTAAGAGTGTCCTATTCATAGTAGCTAAGGGAACCACTCCCAAGCCACCTTTCTTCATACTTCTTGTTACTTTATCCCAACACACACAATGAACGTTCTTCTTTCCTTCCTCATCCCCCCACAAAAATCTTCTCTGTATCATCTCAATCTTCTTATACACTTCTTTAGGAACCTTGAACAAAGACATATAGTAAATAAGGATGTTTGACAGGGTAGACTTAATCAATATAAGCCTTCCACCTATCTATAACAATCTCTCTTTCCATGGAGCTAATCTGCCTTTCAAATTCTCACTGGACCCCAAGTTTCAGCCTTTCTCGGATTATCTCCAATTAATAGACCCAAGTATTTTATAGGTAACTTTTGAGTTCTGCATTTGAATATATTGGCCACTTCATTCATGAAGATGTCATTCACCCTAATGCCACACACTAGACTTTTCTGAAAATTAATTCTTAGACTTGACATTATTTCAAAACATCTTAAGATCCTTTTTAGACACCTTAACTCCTCCTCTTCAGCTTCACAGAAGAATATAGTGTTATTAGCAAACTGTAAATGAGAGATCACCTTCCCGAATAATCCCATTTTTGTCCCCTTTATAACTCCCAGAGCTTGAGCCCTCCCTGTTAGTTCATTCAACTCGTCTGAGATAATATCAAACAAAAAAAGTGACAAAGGGTCTCCCTATCTAAGGCCTTTTTGCATAGAAAATTCTTTTGATGGTGATCCATTTACTAGGATAGAGACCCTAGTAGAAGACATACATTCTTCAATCCATTTGACCCACCTCTTACCAAAACCCATCTTACCCAACATATGCTTCACAAAGTTCCAATTTAGTGAATCATAAGCTTTCTGAAAATCAATCTTCAGGATCATACCCTTCACATTATTATTCTTCCACTCATGAATGATTTCATTGGCTATTAATATCCCATCTAGGATCTGTCTACCTTTGATAAATGCTGATTGGGAATCACTAATAATCTCCTTCATTACCACTTTCAACCTATTTGCTAAAGTCTTAGATAACACCTTATATAAGGAGGAAACTAGACTTATGGGTCTATAACCAGACAGATTATTAGGACATTCCTCCTTTGGGATTAGGGTAATAAAAGAAGAATTTAACCCTTTAGCCAAACTTGAATTAACATAAAACTCCTTCATGAATCTTAACACATCATCCTTAATTACCTTCCAATATTTTTTAAAGAAGCTCAATTTCAATCCATCTGGCCCTGAGCTTTGTTCCCATTGCAAGACTTTACAGCAGCCCAAAGTTCTAATTCTTCAAAATCTGCTTCAAGCTTACTTTCATTGCATAACTTGAACCTTTACTCTCCATTCAACACAGGTCTCTCCAATAAGGATTCCAAAAAACTATTTTCAAAGTACTTCACGACCACTTCTTTAATATGAGATGGCTTAACATGAATTAAACCCTCACTTATTACTTGACCAATAAAGTTCCTCCTTTGAGTCAATCTCAAAGATGTATGAAAAAACCATGTATTGCTATCCCCTTTCTGAATCCAAAGCTTTCTTGATCTTTGTCTTAGGTCATCTTCTTCTCTTAGTATTAACTTAGCAAGCTTTCTTTTTAGCTCCCTTCTCTTCACCCCTAAAGATTATTAATTATTCTGGACTTCATCTTGAACATCTGCTCTATGAAGATCATCCTTCAAGACTTTAATTTGCTCTGACCAATTAACAGACCTTGATCTCTACCATGCCTTAATCTTGGATTTTAACTCCTGTAGTTTCTTTTAGAAAACAAACCCCCCCACCCTTTAATCAAACACTCTTTCCAGTGCTTTTCTATCAATAATGAGAACTCCTTTACTTTAAACCAGGATTCAAAAATTCTAAAGGGCTTTGGGCCCCAGTCCCTAACCTCATCTAATAATAACACAGCACAATGATCCGAGAAAAGCTTGTTTAGACCCCACTGAGCACAACTGAATCCTGCATTCCATTCATGACAAAACAAAAATCTATCCAACCTACTCCAAATTTCATTGTCTTGATTATTTGACCAAGTAAAAAATCTACCAAACATGGGGCAATCAATTAACTTCATGCTAGATACAAAAGATCTAAAACCTTATACCCTCATCGACCCTTGAACAAGATGTTCTTTCCTTTGGTCTTAAAATTTCATTGAAATTACCTCCATAGCATATTGGAATATTGGTTGTTGCCTGTGGTGTTGATAACCTAGACCATAATAGTCTACGATCCCCATCAGTTGATGAAACATACATATTGACAATGGCACAATGGATCCCCCCCTAAACCACCCCTTCTAAATAGATGAAGTTCTTCTCCACAATCTTCTTTATTAGACTAAAAAAATGATTATTCCATATTGATAGTAAACCACCAGAAGCCCCTTCAGAATTAGACTCCACCCAGCTACACTCAACATTACCCCAAATTGAATTAACTTTCCAGCTATTACACTCCACCCATTTTGCCTCCTGAATCAAGGCCATATCAATACACCTAGCCTTAATAACCCTTTTCACCATTCTTTTCTTAATCCTACCTCCCAAACCCCTAACATTCCATACTAGTATCTTCATTTACACAACTCACAAAAACACCTCAGCAACACCACTTCAGTCGAAGGGTTACTTTACCTTTACTCCCCCCCCCCCCACCCCCCCTCCTCTTGCATTGAGCATGTTCAATGTCATGTCATTCCAGCTCTTTGATCTTGTTTTTAACCTTATTCTCGTTGTTTTTAAAATCTATTCCCAACAACTTTCCCATCTCGAACAGTTTTTACAACCTCCTCTTTGTATTGATTTTCCATCTGGCGGAGCAAGATACAATTCCTGTTCCTTACATTCCGAGATGGTAGACTCGAGACACTTGAAAAACTCCCAGTTACAGGCACTGACCCTCTTGTCGATTGCCTCTTTTTGCTTTGATCCGCCAAAGACCCTCTTGTATTTCTACTCTTCTCTCTTTGATACGCCATTTTCTGATTGCCCAACATCAATATGTTCTTCACCTTTCCTTTTTTACTTGACTTCACTTCCTTTGCCTCCAGTTTTTCTTCAAAGCATAGGGCCACTTCTGCATAATAATTTCCAGTAGCTGATTGGTTATCATGATCCACTAAGTCTTCATTGGGCTAAGGCCCAACACTCTCTAGCTCTCCTCTTCCTTGTAGCAAATGTCCAAGCCCAGTCGTATCCCTTCCACCTATACCTAGGCTTCCAACGTCTTCCTCTCTGCAATTCAGAAACCCCCCCCCCCCAAATTTTATCCACCCCCTCATTACAGCTCTCCTCCCCATTGCTCATTTCAACAATAATGTGATCATTCCCCAAACACCCATGAGGTGAAGTCACTGTTTTAACACTTTCCAACGCCTTCTTTGCCTCTAACCTTTCACCTGCCACCTCCTTAGCCTCCAACCTTTCCCCTTTCCTAGCTACTTCTAAATTGGTTGTATCCTTTTCCTCCTCCCTTAATTCATCCACCTAGCTTGTTAATGACAGATCACGGTCTACGTCATCATCTTCCTCAATGGGCTGGACAAGATTCTGGTCATTTTCCTCGCCCCCACTTGTTGATCTTGATAATGCCTTCCCTTCCAACTCAGTTCCCAAGCTTGACTCAGAGCTAGAACAACAGATCATTGATTCTGAAGAATCTCCCTTGACTTCCCATTGATACAATTCCTCAAGGGCTACCACCTCATAATCTATCCACTTTAACCATACATTTACCTTGGATTCTTTTGCAATGCTCTATTTCTATGAGAACTCTACCACATTCCAGCACTTCCTTTGATGATGTTTTATGATCAATAGCAATCACTGTTCCCCATTGTAAGCACCTTATTTTTGACCGCTCGGCAGTCTACACTCCGTCCAGACTTGTTTTCAAGTCATTGTGGGCATATTCCAATCGAAACCAATTCTCTAGGTCCAAATTCCGTCTTTCCATCGCTTTGCAGGCCTGTCAGGCCCAAATAGGGGCAAAATGACCAAAATGCCCTTAGAGGCATTGTCATTTCCTTTCCGATTCCAATCCCTCTCTCGAGACAGTTTATTCCTCGAGATGGTTCCAATCCAGGCACGTCTCTTCGGAGACGATAAGACCCCTTTCCAATCCCTCTCTCGTGACAGTTTATTCCTCGAGACGGTTCCAATCCAGGAGCATCTCTTCGGAGACGATAAGACCCTTTTCCAATCCCACTCTCGAGACAGTTTATTCCTCGAGACGGTTCCAATCCAGGCACGTCTCCTCGGAGACGGTAAGACCCCTTTCCAATCCCACTCTCGAGACAGTTTATTCCTCTAGACGGTCCGAGTAGCGAAACTACTCACAAAACCGTTAGAGTAGCGAAAATACTCACAAGTAGGTCGATATAGGGAATTGCCAACAAACCCCTGTGTCACGACGACCGCCGTTAGAGTGGCGGAAACACTCAAAACCCAAGTCAACACCAGTGTCTGTTAGTCCACTTTGGTGAAAATTGACCAAACTGTCCTTTGGACCATTTCCGAGACTTTTCGGTTAAGATGACCATTTTGCCCTTAGGCATCCGAACGCCCCGGGAACCACACCGGCTCTGGGTATCAAACCGGTAATTTTTCGAGAATACTTTTTATAGTATTCTCAACCTTCCTTTACCTTTCCGGATCATTCCGAATCAATTTCGGCCAACCTGGTACAAAATGACCGTTTGCCCCTGGTGGGCCGATCTCCTTTTCCGACCACACCGGCTCTAGGTATCAAACCGGTAACCTCCTGAGACTACTTTTTATAGTGTTCTCAACCTCCCCTTACCTTTCTGGATCATTTCGAGTCGGTTCCGGCTAACCCGGTGCGAAATAACCGTTTTGCCCCTAGTGGGCCGGTCTCTTTTTCCGACCACGCCGGCTCTGGAAATCAAACCGGCAACTTCTGGGAATATTCTAAATAATGTTTCCAGATCCCAAGTCTTCTTTCGGGACAGTCCGACTTTGCCCCGGCAGCTTCCCCGTCTAATTGACCGTTTTGCCCTCTAAGGGCCCGGTCAACCTTTTCGACACATCTTATCCTCACTTTTCAAGTCAAATACCTCCAGGACACTATTTTAAGTGTTTCTGCTCCTTTCCGGCCTTCCGGGTCATTCCCGGCTCCTTCAAATCATTCCCGGACTTTCCGGAGTCACTCCTAGTGAAGCCAGGCTAAAAATTGCATGGTAGTCACTAGTACAGACGCCCAAATCTAGTTAAAAATACGTTGCTTGCCGACCTTAAATGTTTCCTAAGTGGCTGGCGCCACTCCTAGTGGCACCAGTGTAAACTTTGGCCTAGCACCACTACAACAGGTGCCAGTGTATTCCTCCCTCTATAAATACAAAGCCTCGTTTAACGTGGAGAGGATCCGCAAACTCAACCTAAAAATCCTATATTTCAATATACAGAGCTCGAGCACCTCCAAAACCCTAGTTTCCTCAGGTTTCCCAAACCCTAGCCACCCTACACTAAACCCTAGCCTCATATACACTCCTATACATCCCCATACACTCATACACTAGCCTTCAACCAACCTTTGAAGACTTGAAGAGCTGCCATCTAAAGCTTGAAGACAACCCTTGAAGGTTGAAGAAGAAGATCAAGACGAAGACCGAAGATTGAAGACAAGCAAGGCGCGCAAAATAAAGAAGACGTACGGTACGCTTTCTATTTAAATTTTCGCACTTCCCCCCTCTCTCTTCTCTCTCTTAACCCACTTGGGTTTTCTCTATTTTAATCCCCCATCTTTTTCCCCCCTTTCTTTGCATGCTTGAAACAAGGGGATTCCCGGTCTATGTGTAGGATTGGGCTATTGGAGAGTCATTGTGTCGGGAGCTTTCTTCTAGTCTAACCAAAGACCACGTGGGTCCGGCCCCCTTGATTATGTGGTGAAGCCTTAGCCTTGTATGTTCACGACCCCAAATTGCATTGTGCATATCATAGTCTTGCATCTTCCAAAATTCGTTTTCAAACTTGTTTTTAAAACCGTTTTCAAACTTGTTTTCAAAATTGCATCAAAATCTCTTTTTCAAAAACTTGTTTTCAAAATCACAATTCTAGGGTAATTCTAGCCTTTCCATGGATAGGGTTGCTTTAGGAAAGTGTTACATTAAAAGTGACCAATATGGTCCATATTTCCAAATCTTATTGTTTTCCAAAACCGCTTTCCTAAAGTGGTTCTAACCCTCTTATGGTTAGAATTGCTTTAGGAAAGTGAGATATTTTTACACCTTCTAAACTCTCTCTCTTCAAAAGTCTTTCTTCCTAAAAATCTCTTTTTCAACATACTTTCCTAAAACTCTCCTTTCCAAAATTGTTTTTAAAAACTCCCTCCCAAAATCTATTTTCAAAACTCTCTTTTTCAACTCCTTTCCAAAATCCTCTCCCCAAAATTCATTTTCTAAAAACATTCCCTAAATTCACTTTCCTAAAAACTCTCTTTCCAAGAATCTTCCTTCTAGAAACTCCCCTCTAGGATTTTTCCTCCCAAAATCTATGTTTCCAAAAACGCACTTTCCAAAAACTCCTTCTTTCCAAAAATCTTTCCAAAAACTCCTCCCTAGGATTCCCTTCTAGAAAAACCTTCGTTTTCCAAAAACGCACTTTCCAAAAATCCTCTTTCCTTAGAGCCCAAATCAAACCCTAGAACCCACAATTAGGAAACCCTAATTTTCTTTCCAAAAACATGATTTTCAAACTTTGCCCCAAACCTAGGTTTCTAAAACCTCTTGTTTTCACATCCAAATGATACACGTTTCTAAAACCTCTTTTCTACTTTAAAATTCCACACTTTCAAAACTAGGGTTTCTAGAATCTCCCTTTCCAAATCTTTGCCAAATCAAATCTTCCCTTTAGGAAACCATATCCAATCACCCCGTTTAGGAAACTAGATCCTGTCCTCCGTTTTTGGAAACAAAATCAAATCTTTTCTTTTAGAAACCAAATCCAATCCCTTCCTAATCCAAACCTTTCTTAATTCAATTCCTTCCTAAACCATAAGTTTCCTAAACTTAAACTTTAAATCTTTCCTTAAATTTCAAAATCCAACTCTTTCCTAATTCAACTCCTTTCTAATCTTTCACTTTCCTAAATCTTAAGTTTCCAAAACTTGAACATAAAAATCTTTCCTAAAATTCTGAAATTTAAGCCTTTCCTAATTTAACCCCCTTTCTAAATCTTAATTTTCCAAATTCAAGTTTTCAAATCCTTCCTAAACTCAACCTTTCCTAATTTCAAGATTTTCTAAAACTCAAACTCTAAAACTTTCTAAATCTTAAGCTTTCCTTTTTCAAACCTTTCCAAATTCTAAACTTTCCAATTTCAAAACTTTCCTAAAATGAAAACTTTCCAAAAATGACGCTTTCCTAAAACGGACCTTTCCTAATTCGAACATTTCCTAAAATCCAATCTTTCCAAATCTTCCAAGTCCAACATTTGAGTCAAATCTTTCTAAATCTCAAGTCTTTCCTAAGTCTCCTATCTTTCCTAAGTCTAGGTTTCCTAAACCTCCATCTTTCCAAAACAAGTCTAAATCTTTCTACCAAGTTCTATCTTTTCAAATCAAAATTCAATCTTTTCAATTCCAAAATTCCAAATTCCAATTTTCAATCTTCCAATCCAAGATCAATTTCTCAATCTTCCAATTCAACTTCTTCTTCAAATCAACTCTTCTATTTTCAATCAGACTCCGGTTCGAACTACGACTGACCTGATTCCCCCAAAGGGATACGTAGGCAACCTTCATAGGTGCGGTCACAACACTTTTCAAACTTTCAATTCCACCCTCATGGGTGCGGTCTCCACATTTTTCAAATCCCAAATTTCAATCTACTTTCAAAATTCTAATTTCAAAATTTCTATTTTCAAATTTCTACTTTCAATTTTCAAACTTTCCAATTTCAATTCCATCGCTTCAAATCTATTTTCAAGTCAAATCAATTTCAAATCAATCTCTTTCCAAATCTATTTTTCAATTCTCTTTCCTTACACTTGCATATCATGCATCATGTTAGTTTTCAAGCATTGTTTTTCAAAGTAGATAGGATTGGCCAATAATTAGTTGAAGACTCTCATAGGTGAATCTAGGGTAGATTGACATGTAGGTACCGAAAGGGCGGGGTAGGGTGATGGCTTAGTGTGTCTTCCCTACACGTAACCAACCTCCGAACCTAGGTCACTGATTTCAAAGACCAAAAAGGAGTTATTTTTCAAAAAGGGCTAAATGTTTTCCAAAGGTTGCCAAACAACCTATTTTTCTTAAAAACCCTATCTTGAGAAGATATTTTCAAAATCATTTTCCAAAAACCCTAAGTGTAGTCTTTGGATTATTCTTAGTTTTTAGGTGACCTAACTCACCTTAATCAAGTTAGGTGGCGACTCCAAATCTTTTTCAAAAGCCCTTTATTCAAACCAATTTTTCAATTCAAACCTAGTCGCACTCATTCTTCTAGGAGGGTGAGTTCTAACAAGAGAGTACATCATTTTTTCCGCTTGTGTGAGTATTCCTCGAGTGCGAAAAATCTGGGCGCGACACCCATTTGCTTCCAATTTTATCAAATAGATCCTCCTTCCACGCATGCAACGAGATGCCCCTCACCAAAATCTAGCATTTTCTTGCTAGATTAACCAGTCTGTAAAACCACTCATATACTGTGGAGAACCACTGACCTAACCAATTTCTAGCATCTTCAGTGAAAACTCTCTTATCCTCCTTATCCTCAAACTGCAGCAAGACATTCCAACCACCCAACGGCTTCACCTTGTTTTATACTTGTTTTAATTCTACTTCAATACGGTTATATATTAATATCGTGAAAACCATTCACTATACTATAGTAATTTCATTTCCTTTTTGTTTCCTTAAAAGAGAGCCTACTTGAAATTTGAATATCCCATTTATACCCTATTGCAACCACGATTCAAGCGTTGTTCCAAACCTTCAAAACTAACATGAATGTCACATGCCAAAGTAGAAGAATCTAACAAGATAGTTGATATGGAAATTACCCAACCTAGCATTGAAGTAGAATTAAAACATGGGTGACAAGTAAAAAAAAACATCGAATTTCAAAACGGAAAAGTAATTTTTTAGCTCTTTGAGTTTGAATTATTATACAAAATTTTCATAAAAAATCATAGAACTTTTGGTGACGTGACTCATAGTTGAAAATATTTTTTACCACATATTTTGACTATTATTTTTATGTAAAATTATGTTTTGTGTATTATTTTCTTTCTTTGATAAGGGAATGACTATGGTATCATTAGGACAGTTACCGCTTGGACTGACCATGGCTCATATTTGTAGTAACTATTTTGTTGGTATTCAACCCACTATAGGACAGTGACCACTTGGATTGACCGTATCCAAGTGGTAACTATCATAGTTAGGGCAAAATGTCACCTAAGGATGGTAATTATGTGTCACATTTGTAAATGTAACTGTGACTCACATTTGTAGTAACTACCTCTATTGGGATTCAACCCACGGGCAAACGAAGGCACAACAACTACACACAAACTAAAGAGAAAAAACACACAAAAAATTAATGGGTTTGATAGAACAACGAATCTGCCTATGTCTGCAAGCGAGAGAGCAAAAATTTCACAACATCAATGGAAGAGTATAATCCCTATTACTATTCTCTACAAGCTACAAGCCTCCCTCTATTCTCTCTCTAATATACCTAGAATTCCCATAAATTCCATATTTATAGGGAAACCCTAAAAATTCTAGTTCCTATATAATTAGAAAATATGCACTTGTTACACAACAACCCCATTTATGTTACCTGTTTTACTACTAAAAATGTTTTTTTTTTTGGGTACAATTTTGAAAGTTTTGATCTGTACATAACGTACATATCAAATAACACGGCTTTGACACACCCTTAGTCTTGAGTTCGAGATATGGTGGGACGATAATTTCTCAAACTGCATAGTTTCTTGATCTCATGGAGATGTATTTTCTTGATCTATTGCTGAACCAATAAAATTTTTCTTTTCCTTGTGGGGAAGAGAAAAAAACTATAACACGGCTTTGATCTTGACTAGTAAATTTAAGAGCATGACTAGTACGTTCCTAAGCATGACCGAATTTCATTTTTCGTGTGGCATTTTATGACTAAATCTCATTCTTAACAAAATGTGGGCTTTTTTTTTTTTTTTTGAACAACAAAATTCATTGAAGAATAAAAGGTACAAGAAGAGAGGAGGGGAGTATCAAGACTAAGAAGCAGCAAGTAGCTTTATAGAAAAAGATACAGCCCACTAAACTCAGAGCAGCAACAATAACAAGAGAGTATTGGCAAGAAGCTGATTGAGCTGCATAAGTGCAGTTCAATGCAACTAAACTGACCTAAGTTAGCTCTAGATTAGGTTAATTATACCCTCTTTAGTGTATGTTGTACTGAGAGTCGTATTTTGAGTTCATTGCAGGTAAATGTTGATAAAAAAGAGGATTTGGAGCCATAAAAGTGATCCGGAGTGCGGGCACATATATCGAGGATCGTTACTTGGATTTGTCTTAGGAAACGTGCAAGTTTTCATCCGTAGCTCGGAATGGAATGAAAGATGCATCGTTAGAAAGATCTCGTAAAGTTATACAAGTTCACGTCTAACGAGCATTGCGAGAAATGGACTCCAAAAACCTTGAACTGAGCTGTGAAGAAATAGAGAAAGACAGTCGAAAATTGTGGAAGAATGCACTGAGCGTTCGAACGGTGGAAACAAGAAGAAAAGTGGCGTTCGAACGGTGACTGACAAATTTGAAGAAAAATGGTGATTTTGGCCTTTGGGTTCGAACTCCCATAAGAGGGTTTGAACACTCAGAGGCTAGACAAACAAAAGAGAAATTTACAAGCTTAAGTGTTCGAACGCAGATTATAAGGGGAAAGGGACAGTTCCAACGATAAGAAGGATCTTTGAGAAAAATTTCCTATTCCTGCTAGGACTTGGCTTGCTATCTATATGTATATCCCTTTGATTTTCTGTGTAAAGAGGACGATTTCTTGAGGGTTTTTACTACTTTTTAGTTTAGATTCATAGGAGTAATTAGGGTTTTCAGTATTCTTGTAATTATTTCCATTAAGTCAAGTTTTATTGCTTTAATTCAAGATTTAGTTCAAGACTTCATAGTTTTCTACAATTAATTCAAGATTCATAGTTTTCTTAGTTCGTTTATAGTTTTTATATTCCAGAAAGGTTTTAATACATAGTTAATTGTTTTCCATGGCCATGAGCGGCTAAATTTATTAACTCAAGATCAATTGTGAAAATTGATTGGGGATCAAGGATAAACAATGGAGGTAAGGTTGATTTCACCGCTATATCTTTTTTATTCTTCTTTTTCTTCTTCTTCTTCTTTGTTCTAGATACTTTCGAAAACCTAGGCGTCCTATTGTGTTCAGTAACGTTTATACGTGAATACCACACTCAGTATATACACTGCCTTGTAACGTTTATGCGTGAGTTGGGTTCGGTATATGTGCTACCCGATTTATTCTAAAAGTTGAAGATTGAAAGAACTATTGGCTTTAAAGCTAAATCTTCCGAATCTGAGACTTACGACATAGTGATCGCTCCTTAAAAGGGTGATACTTAACCACAAGTGCACAGCCGCGATGTAGTAATAATTTCTCATAAGTACGAGGTCGATCTCACAGGGAAGATGGTGTACGTAAATAGAAAAACTTACCGTGGATCAAAAATCTTAGGAAAAATACTCCAATAAACGAAAAATACTCCAATAAACAAAAAATATGATTTTAGGTTGAGAAAAGATTTATTATCTAATTTAAACTAAGAAATAAAAAATCCTGGAATCAATCGTTCCAACCAATTGTATCTCTTGGAATTCCAAAGGAAATAATTTAATAACTCAAATCATTCGACTACGTTGCGAGTCTCGGGTTCTGAAGATTTAGCGATAAAACCAAGTGTTCTTCAAAACTTCTAGAATAAATCAGGTTATTAAAATCAAGGATGAGTACCATCAATTCATGCAACACATTACTAAATATAAATTCACGCATAAACGTTACTGAATATAATAAAACGTCCAAGTTTTCGAAGGTTTCTAGAACGAAGAAGAAGAAGAAAAAAGAAAGAAAAATTTAACTTTGAAACCCAAAATCTTACCACCGTTCTTCATCAAAGATGTTCAATTAATCTTCACAATTGATCCCAAGATGAAGTCTAGCTACTCATCATAATCATAGATATACAAAGTTGTATTAAAAATATATTGAAAGATTGAATAATCTAATTACAGGAATTAAAAACTGAATGAAAACTATGAATAAACTACTCTAATCTACTCCTAAAACCTTAGAAAAACATCAACCCTAGCAAATCCTTCAAAAATATAAAACTCCTAAATCTATTCTACTGCCTACTAATCTCTCCATAACTAAAAAATGAGTTAATCTATAAATTCTGTCGTCAGTCGTACGGACGGTTCCCACCGAGTGCTTAGATGGGCTGGGTTTCTTCACAAAAGTTGTAGGTCTCAAAAAGTTATATAAAATCGACATATTATGGGCCTGAATAGCCTTTCTGGTTTGCGAGATATGGGCTTCCAAAGTTTCAGCTCTGTGTGCTTCAACAACTTGTACCTTGACAGCTACCTCTTGAAACCTATGATTAAATTGCATTCGAAATCATTCCATTTAAGCTCAAAACTGTTCTAACGCTTGGGCCACCGTTCGAACACCCTTGAGGACTGTTCGAACGCCTATTCTGGTTTAACGCGAATTTATCCCTTTTTAGCTAGGATTCTTGAAAATAAACACCAAACTAAGTTAGTAATGAATCAGGATTAAAACAACATAATTAAACCTATTCTAAAGCTAACCAATAACTAATTAAAGGCATGTAAATTGTACTTTTAGAGTACAATCATGTAGTCGAAGGATTTGATTTATACGAAACCTCCATTGAGATTTCGAGAAACTCGGTTAATTGGATCAATTGATTATGAGTCACTTCTTTATAAAGTTTCAATCAATTTTAATTGTTTTCATCGTTTAGATTTAGCTTAAATCTTTCGAAAAACCAAATACAAGATTTTTCTTTTCTCTATTTAGAAGCATAAGTTAGGGTTAAGTTAGGGTTGAGTTGAGTGTTAGAGTTTTTTTGTGATCGCCTTGGCACTGCTCCCTATGAGACGATACTCGTACTTTCGAGATTCTATATTGCATCGTGACTCGTGCACTTGCGATTGAGCACCACATATTTTATTAGTGATCAAGCAATTTTTGGCGCCGTTGCTGGGGGGCATACTTTCGCACAAGGGACCACCAGAGACATGCTAGAACACAAACCTCAGTCCACACAAAATCCAGCGAACTACGTCACCATTCATCTATCACAGTAAGGGAATCGACGGCTAAGGCCATACCGGTGACCTTGTTCCACTTTTTCGTGTTAGTTTTTAGGATTATTTGTTTTTTTTTCTTTTTAGGGGTCTAGCCATTCATTAGATAGGAGGCGAATTTAGAGGCGGTTAGGCTCTATGCTAATTGCTTATTGGTGATATTGCTTTGCATACAAAGATTGGAGGCTCAGTTGGGATAAGTTACTTATTTTGTGGGCAACGGAGTTGATATTTCTGAGAAGATTGGAGGATCGGTTGGAATGTACGTGTTTTTTGTGTGCATTGCATATGTATGTCCTTATATTTTAGAGATCACACACACTGTCTAGTTCGAGCCGACCCTCTGCGTAATCTTCCATCAGGTTACTTGACTCCATCACCCACTCATCGTAGTCCAGTAGACCTTCCCAGTTTTTCCTTGATTGTTGACCTAGGACTCATTCCAATGATAAACATCAACGACGGCAACAATGACAATCTCGAAAGAGGAAGTAACCAACGAGATGATGCCGCCCAGAACCGTACCATAAAGGATTACATGAATCCCCAAAGGCAAACCCCCACTTCCACCATAGTACTTCCTGCACACCAAGCCACATTAAATATTAAACCAAGAATGTTACCCGCCTTGCCTCAATTTTACGGTTATGATTCGGAGCAACCATACACACATATTAAAGATTTCGAAGATGCATGCTCACTTTTCCAGGATAATTCATGTCCTAGGGAGGTTTTACTGTTGAAGCTTTTCCCTTTCACTCTAAAGGACAAGTCCAAGATGCGGTTTAATTCGCTGAAGCCTATGTCCATACATACGTGAAATACACTACAAGGAGAGTTCTTGAAAAAGTTCTTTCCTGAAAATCGCACTGAGGCACTACGGTGTGCCATCTCTTAATTTGCACTGAATAGTGGTAAGACGTTCTTCCAATGTTGGGAAAGGTTCAAGGACCTACTTTTTACATGTCCACATCATGGTTTCCCTGAATGGCACATCATAAACACATTTTACTCTTCATTGACTCCTCAATTGAAAATGTTTGTCGAATCTATGTGCGTGGGAACCTATCTAGACAAAAACCCCACAGAGGCATATAATTACTTCGACTATTTGGCCAACTTAACTAGGGATTGGGCCAATGCTAACAGGGCAAGGGATTGGTCCAACAATCACACATAAGCCCACCACCATATCACATGTCGGAGTTAAACACCAATTGGGGGAGGTAGAAGATCTACAAGCTAGGATCATGGCACTCACTCATAAACTGGAGGCTTTGGAAACTTCTAAAGCCACCACAGCTGTACCGGTTGAAACACCATCATCATGCTTAGTTTGTGATACACAGGACTATGATACTGCATCATGTCCAGAAATACCGGGGGTACGGAAGCACTTCATGGCCAAGTAAACGCGGTTGGCCAATTTCAAGGGGGATATCAAAATCAAAAGAGCGGGAACAATCCCTACTCCAACACACATAACCCCGAGTGGAGGAATCACCCTAACTTTAGGTGAAAACAAAAGGGTCCTTTAAACCCTCAACCCTTCCAACAACCTCCACCACCATTCCAAACACCACCACCACAACCGTTTCAAGGTCAATTAGTCACTTATCCCACACCGTCGGCGTCACAACCATACATACCTCAACCGGCACAATATCAGCCCCCACATAGGAGAAATAGTGAGGACCATTAAATGACTAATGATCTTCGATCACTCGCAAACAAAGTCACGAATCTAGAACAATCACAAGGGGAAACTAACTCGATAGACAAAGACATCCATAAGATGTTGATGAATCAACAAACGCAAGGGCAATTTCCACCCCAACCCCAAGCAAACCCTAAACCTACAAACCATATTGACACGACACATGAACAAGTTCGGGCCATCACCCTTAGGAGTGGAAAAATCAAGGGAAAAATGATGAGTCTATAGGGTTAGGGCATAAACAAGAGAGAGAGGAGAGTGAGAACGAAAAGAACAAGAGTGAAAAGAAAGAACATGGGAGTTATTCTAAGCCGTCTCCTAAAGTGTCTAAGGATATGAGCACGGAAGACTTGAAACATGCTCCATTCCCACATAGGCTGACCAAAGCGAATAAAGTGAACTTGAATGCTGAAATTTATGATGTCTTCAAACAAGTTCAAATTAATATCCCTATGTTAGATGCCATTAAACAGATACCTTCTGTAAGCACCCCATTTTTAACCGCTCGGCAGTCTACGTTCTGTCCAGACTTCTACTCAAGTCAATATGGACGTATTCTAATCGAAACTAACTCTCTAAGTCTAAATCCCATTTGTCCATCGCTTCGCGAGCCCGCCAAGCCCAAATAGAGGCAAAATGACCAAAATGCCCTTAGGGTATTGTTCTTTCCAATTCCAACTCCAACCCCTCTCTCGAGACAGTTGATTCCTCGAGACGATAAATCTACTCCAATGAGGCGTGTCTTTCCAAAAACGGTAAGTTCCCTTTCCAATTTCAACGCCTCTCTTGAGACAGTTTATTCCTTGAGAAGGTTCTAAATCAGGCACGTTTTTTCGAAGATGGTAAGTCCCCTTTCCAATTCCAATCCCTCTCTCGAGACAGTTTATTCCTCGAGACGGTTCCAAATTAGGCACGTCTTTCGGAAGACGGTAAATCCCTTTTCCAATTCTAATCCCTCTCTCGGGACAGTTTATTCCTCAAGACAGTTCCAAATCAAGCACGTCTTTCTGAAGACGGTAAGTCCCCTTTCCAATTCCAATCCCTCTCTCGAGACAGTTTATTCCTCGAGACGGTTTCAAATCAGGCACGTCTTTCTAAAGACGATAAGACCCCTTTCCAATTTCAATCCCTCTCTCGAGACAGTTTATTCCTCGAGACAGTCCAACACATTTTTTGAAGAAAATCTCTTCGAAACGGTAAGTCCCTTTAAACCTGTCGACCAGGACGAGACCCCAAGTCCCCTAGATAGTAGAACAGTCCACCTTTGGCGCCTGCTAGCCCGCCAATGCAAAAATGTCCATTTAGGCACGCCTTCCGAGAAAGTATACTTCTCAAGAGCTAAGTCCCTTTAGCAGCTTCTCGAGATCAGGCAGTCTCAGGAATAATCGCGAACCGTCAGAGTAGCGAAAATACTCGCAAACATCACAACCGTCAGAGTAGCGAAAATACTCGTAAACAGGTCAATATAGAGAATTGCCAACAAACCCTTGTATCACGCGACCGTGGTCAGAGTGGCGGAAACACTCAAAACCCAGGTCAACACCGGTGCCTGCTAGCCCACTTTGGTAAAAAATGACCAAACTGCCCCTTGGGCCTTTTCCAAGACTTTCCGGTCTAGATGACCATTTCGCCCCTAGACATCCGAATGCCCCGGGAACCACACTGGCTCTGGCCATCAAACCGGTAACGTCCTGAGATTGCTTCTTATAGTATTCTCAACTTTTCTTTATGCTTTCGGATCATTCCGAGTCAGTTCCGGTAAACCCGATACAAAATGATCGTTTTACCCCTGGTGGGCCGGTCGCCTTTTTCGATCACACCGGCTCTAGGTATCAAACCGGTAACTTCTTGAGAATGCTTTTTATAGTATTCTCAACCTTTCTTCATCCTTTTGGATCATTCCGAGTCAATTCCGGTAAACCCGGTGCGGAATGACCATTTATCCCCTAGTAGGCCGGTCACCTTTTTTGACCACACCAGCTCTAGGCATCAAACCGATAACTTTTCGAGAATGCTTTCTATAGTGTTCTCAACCATTCTTTATCCTTTCGGATCATTCCGAGTCAGTTCCGATAAACCTAGTGCGAAATGACCATTTTGCCCCTGGTGGGTCGGTCACCTTTTCTGACCACACCGACTCTGGGAATCAAACCGGCAACCTTTGAGAACATGCTGAATAATGTTTCCAAATCTCAAGTCTTCTTCCGGGACAGTCTGAGTCCGTCCCGACAGCTTTCCAATCCGATTGACCGTTTTGCCCTTAAAGGCCCGGTCAACCCTTCCAACACATCCTATCCTCATTTTTCAAGTCAAATACCTCCGGAACGTTGTTCTAAGTGTTCCTGCTTTTTTTCCAGCCTTCCGGGCCATTCCCGGTCCCTTAAATCATTCCCAGACTTTCCGGAGTCACCCCTAGTGAAGCCAGGCTAAAAAATTGCATGGTAGTCACTAGTGCAAGCGCCCAAATCTAGTCAAAGATACGTTACTTGCCGACCTTAAACATTTCCGAAATGGCTGGCCCCACTAGTAGTGGCGCCAAGCCAAAAAATGGCCTGGCACCACTTCTAGTGGCGCCAGTGTAATGTTTGGCCTGGCGCCACTGCAACAGGCGCCACTACATTCCTACCTCTATAAATACAAAGCCTCTTCTAGCGTGAAAGGGGTCTGCAAACTCAGTCCAAAAACCCTAAAATTCGATATACAGAGCTCGAACACTTCAAAAACCCTAGCTTCCCTAGGTCCTCCAAACCCTAAGCCTCATTTACACTCATACACATCCTATACACTTATACACTAGCCTCCAACCCTCCATTGAAAACTTGGAGTTCTACAACTATGAAGATTTGAAGACCGAAGACGAGCCCTCGAAGATCAAGACTGAAGTGAAGTGAAGACCGAAGAAAAGCAAGGCGCGCAAAATAAACAACACACAAGGTAAGCTTTCTATTTAAATTTCTGCACCTCCCCCCTCTCTCTTCTCTGTCCTAACCCACTTGGGTTTTCTCTATTTTAATCCCCTATCTCTTTCTCCCCTTTCTTTGCATGCTTGAAACAAGGAGATTCCCGATCCATGTGTAGGATTGGACTATTGGAGGGTCACCGTGTCGGGGGCTTTCTTTTAGTCTAACCGAAGACCACGTAGGTTCGGCCTCCTTGATTATGTGGTAAAGCCTTAACCTTGTATGTTCACGACTCCAAATTTGCATTGTGCATATCATGATTCTTGCATTCTTCCAAAAGTCGTTTTCAAAATCGTTTTCAAACTCGTTTTCAAAATTTGCATTATTTGTTTTCAAAATTGCATCAAAATCTTCTTTTTCAAAACATGTTTTTGAAATCACAACCCTAGGGTGATTCTAGTCTTTCCATGGTTAGGGTTACTTTAGGAAAGTGTTATATTTAAAGTGACTTTTATGGTCCATATTTTTAAATCTTGTTATTTTCAAAACCACTTTCTTAAAGTGGTTCTAACCCTCTTATGGTTAGAATTGCTTTAGGAAAGTACGACATTTTTATACCTTCTAAAAACTCTCTTTTCAAAAGTCTCTCTTTTTAAAAATCTCTTTTTCAACATACTTTTCAAAAACTCTCCTTTCCAAAGTTGTTTTCAAAAACTCCCTCCAAAAATCTATTTTTCAAAACTCCCTTTTTCAATTCCTTTCCAAAATACTCTCCTCCAAATCCACTTTTTAAAAACGCTCCCTAAAAATCTTTCCAAAAACTCTCTCCATCAATCTCCTTCCAAAAATCTTTCTAAAAAACTCTCTTTCCAAAATCTTCCCTCTAGAAACTCCTTTTTAGGATTTCCTTCCAAAAACTTGTTTCCAAAAACACACTTTTCAAAAATCCCTTTTCTTGATGCTCAAATCAAGCCCTAGAACTCACGATTAGGAAACCCTAATTTTCTTCTCAAAAACATGGTTTTGAAACTTGCCTTAAAACCTAGGTTTCCATAACCTTTTGTTTTCACATTCAAACTATACACATTTCCAAAACCTATTTTCTACGTCAAAACTATACACTTCCAAATCTAGGGTTTCTAAAACCTCCCTTTTCAAATCCTTGCCAAATCCTATCTTCCCTTTAGAAAACCAAATCCCATCTTTCCTCTAGGAAACCAAATTAAATCTTCCCGTTTAGGAAACTAGATCCTATCCTCCGTTTTTGGAAATAAAATCAAACATTCCCTTTAGAAACAAAATCCAATCCCTTCCTAATCCAAATCTTTCCTAGTTCAAATCTTTCCTAATCCTCTCCTTTTCTAAATCTTAAGTTTCCAAAACTTGAACATAAAAATCTTTCCTAAATTCTAAAACTTAACTTTCACATCTTTCCTAATTCTACCATTTTCCAAATCTTAACCTTCCAAATCTAAGTTTTCAAACCTTTCCTAAACTCAAACCTTTCCTAATCTCAAGATCTTCTAAAACTCTAAAACTTTTCAAATCTTAAACTTTCTAAATTTCAAATCATTCCAAATTCAAAACTTCTCTATTTCAAAATATTCCAAATTCAAAACTTTCCAACTTTCAAAACCTTTCTCAAAATGAAAACTTTCCCAATTCGAACACTTTCCTAAATTGAAACTTTCCAAAAACGAAACTTTCTTAACATGAAACTTCCTTAATTCAAAACTTTCCTAAGTTGAAACTTTCCTAAACCAAAGCTTTTCCTCATTCAAAACTTTCCTAAAACAAAACTTTCCTAAAATAACACTTTCCTATTTCGAAACTTTTCTAATTTGAACCTTTCCTAAATCTAATCTTTTCTAAAACTCTTTCAAGTCAAGTCGAATCTTTCTTAAACCCTTCTAAGTCAAATCTTTCCTAAGTCTCCTCTCTTTCCTAAGTCTAGGTTTCCTAAACCTCCGTCTTTCCAAAACAAGTCTAAATCTTTCTTCCAAGTTCTACTTTTCCAAATCCAAATCCAATCTTTTCAATTCCAAAATTCTAAATTCCAATTTCCAATCTTCTATTCTAAGTTCAGATCAAGTCCTTTTTCCAATCAAAATCTCTTTCTTCCAATTCAACCTTCTATTTTCAATCGGACTCTTGTCCAAACTACGACTGACCTGATTCCTCCAAAAGAATACGTAGGCAACCCTCATGGGTGCGGTCACAACTTCTTTCAAATTTTAAATTCCTCCATATTTTTCAAATCTCAAATTCTACAATCTTTTCAAATCTCCAATCTATTTTCAAACTTCCAATTCCAAATTTCTATTTCCAAATCTCTATTTTCAGTTTCTAAAACTTTCTTTCCAAATTCAAACTCCCATCCTCTCCTTTTCAAATCAAATCAATTTCTTTCCAAATATATTTTTCAACTCTCTAATCTTACACTTGCATATCATGCATCATGTTAGTTTCTTTTCAAACATTGTTTTCCAAAGTGAATAGGATTGAACAATAATTAGCTGAAGACTCTCATAGGTGAATCTAGGGTAGATTGATATGTAGGTACCGAAAGGGCGGGGTAGGGTGATGGCTTAGTGCATCTTCCCTACACGTAACCAACCTCCGAACCTAGAATCACTGATTTCAAAGACCAAAAAGGAGTTATTTTTCAAAAAAGGCTAAATGTTTTCCAAAGGTTGCCAAACAACCTATTTGCCTAAAAAACCCTCTCTTGAGGAGATATTTTCAAAATCATTTTTCAAAAACCCTAAATGTAGTCTTCAGATTATTCTTAATTTTTAGGTGATCTAACTCACCTTAATCAAGTTAGGTGGCGACTCCAAATCTTTTCTAAAAGCCCTTTATTCAAATTAATTTTCAATTCAAACCTAGTTGCACTCATTCTTCTAGGAGGGTGAGTTCTAACAAGAGACTATAGTATTTTTCCTGCTTGTGTATGTATTCCTCGAGTGCAAAAAATCTGGGCGCGACACCTTCCTATGCCAAGTTCTTGAAGGACTTGTGCATTGTCAAAAGGAAGTTGCATGTCAAAGAAACGGCAATAATGAATGAAAGTCAGAGCGTAATCCTTCAATGTAAATTGGTGTTGAAATATAAGGACCCCAGTTGTCCTACAATTTTGCGCATAATAGGGGGTTATAGAATTGATTGGCCACTTCTTGGCCTAGGTTCTAGTGTAAACCTTCTTCCATATTCCGTGTATAAAGAACTAGGTCGAGGGGAACTTAAGGCTACACGAATTACACTCGAGTTAGTTGATCGGTCCGTTAAATTCCATAGAGGTATCGTGGAGGATGTGCTCATCTAGGTTAATACAGTCAACTATCCGGTGGATTTCATTGTCTTAAATACCCAACCTTTAGAGGTCGAGTCATCTAAGCATCATATTCCTGTCATTCTAGGACGACCCTTCCTAGCAACTACAAATGCCATTATTCATCATAGGAATAGGTTGCTTAATCTTTCATTCGGGAATATGACTCGTCCTTTCCACGCTCACCGCAATGGAGGTGCTTGTAGTTTAAGTGGGGGTACTCCCACTATCGTGTTCTCCCATAAGACATGTGCCAATTTAGCAATAGAAACGAGTAGAGTTTAGAAACATATTCAAATTGCAACTGCAAACCAAGAGTGAAATCGATGGCTATGTTAGCTAAAATTGACCAAAAATCTTTTGGTGTTTGAGGGTTTGGTTTACTAGCAACTAGGCAAACAATTAAAATGAAATTGAAACCTACAACTTGATTCTAGCTAAAGTAAATTGACAATTATGAACACTCTACTACAACAACCACAATTATAACTAAATTAACTCTTAATTTAACCGTAATTCCAAATGAGCATAAGTAGGGATTTAACTTGATTAAAAAGGGGGCTTTGGGTTCAAAAGTGTCGGGGGTGATCCCAATGTCAAACCCCCTAACCTAGGACGTATTCTGCTCGTGTCCTGGGGTAATACAACAAGCTGTCACGTTCGTTATAAACTCGACGAGCAAGACAAATATGGCCTCTCCCTCGAAGGTAGTGAGAGGGAACTAACCCCGGGCCTCAAAGGCCTCGGCCCACAAAAATTCGGGACCCCCAAACTGATCTAGGTCCATCTGGCGCTCAAGCATTATACCCCTCTTAATCCAAGTCTGGGAGAATGCCTCGAAGGCATCCTCCGACACAAAACGAGTGACATCATAGGCTGCGGCTTGCTCAGCCTCAGCTGCGCCAGCCGGAAAGGCACCTGGGGCCCCTCTGCCTGCCATAACTATCTAAATACCCTATAAAGTCTCCTAGGTAAAGAATAAAATATGCGAGAAACGATACAGGAATACCTAGGGAAGCATGAAACAAAGGGGTGGAGGACTCAAGGGCGCGTGCTCGGGCTGCGGTAGGGCTCCGCTGTCGTCCAAAAGCTCTCAAAACTCTCAAAAACTCCCCGTATAGCGTTTATAGTGAGTCTGAACTCAATACGGACCCTGCCTATTTAGAGGGGACGCTAAGCGTTCGACACGCATCCGGAGTGCGTCCGAACGCACTGTCCGGACGATCAATTAGCGTCCAAACGGTCAAAAAAGCGTCCGAACGGACCGATCAACGCGCCTCTAGAATCCGTCTGAATGGGAAATAATTGCACAACGGGCCGTTCGAATTTACCGTCCGAACGGTAAAAGTAAGCGTTCGGACTCACCGTCTGAACAGACAACGCATTCGGATGCACCGTCCGAACGGTAAATCCTAAAAAATTCGATTATACACAGAAAAACCCAGAAAACTCAAGAGACTAAACAAAACCTAACTTAAACAACAAAAACTGCAAAAGAATAAAACAAAACAAAACAAACTATATAACTTCACACAAAAACGAAGCGCGAAACGAGCTCGCCCCACCCCCCACTCAAGAGGTTGCATTGTCCTCAAAGCAATAATAACACGAAAGAGACCAGGACATCAACCATGGGAGGGTGGGAGCACATAGGGGACAATCATCAAGTCAAGATTGGTGGATCAATGAGATCCACACAATCTACCTCGCCTCGGAAGGGCTCGAAGTAAGGCTTTAACCTTTGCCCATTGACCTTGAACGGTGTGTCATTCTTAAGATTTTGCACCTCAATAGCACCATAGGGAAAGATTTCCCTAATTTGGTAGGGGCTGGACCATTTACTCCTCAACTTTCCCGGAAAGAGATGCAACCAGGAATTGTAGAGAAGGACTTTTTGACCAACATGAAAAGATTTGCGATGAATGTGTTGGTCATGACAGACTTTCATTTTAGCCTTTGAAATTTTTTCATTTTCATACGCATCATTTCTTATTTCATCTAGCTCATTCAATTGGAGCTTCCGGTGGTCGCCGGTTTCACCCAACCCCTTATTATATTGCCGAATAGCCCAATATGCCTTATGTTCGACCTCAACCGGGAGGTGACATGCTTTTCCATACACAAGACGGTACGAGGAGGCACCTAGAATGGTTTTATAGGCCGTTCGATAGGCCCACAATGCATCAATTAAGCGCAAAGACCAATCCTTTCGAGACAGATTAACCATCTTTTCCAAGATTGTCTTGATTTCACGGTTGGATAATTCGACTTGACCTTGTGTTTGGGGATGGTATGGCAAACTAACTTTGTGAATAATGTCGTACTTTCTCATGAGTATCCCTTATGGCTTATTACAGAAATGGGAGCCACCATCACTGATGATGGCCCAAGGCATACCGAACCGGGAAAAAATGTATTCTTTGAAAATTTTGACCACAACTTGGCGGTCATTGGTTTATGCCGGTATTGCCTCTACCCATTTGGAAACATAATCTATAGCCACTAAGATATAAAGATACCCAAAAGAACTAGAAAATGGACCCATGAAGTCTATACCCCAACAATCAAAAACCTCCAAAACAAGGATAGGGTTAAGGGGCATCATGTGTTTCCTAGAGAGGCTCCCGAGCCTTTGACATCTATCACACGCCACACAAAATGAATGCACATCTTTAAACATAGTAGGCCAATAGAGTCCATTTTGCAAACTTTTTGCCACAGTTTTCTTCAAAGAGAAATGGCCCACACATTCATGAGAATGGCAAAATTTCATTATATTTTCAAATTCCTCATCCTGCACACATCGCCGTACGACTTGATCCGAGTAATATTTGAACAAATACGGCTCGTCCAAAAAAAAATTGACTTACTAGCCTAAAGAATCGCCTCTTGTCCAATACGGACCAATGAGAAGGAATGGCTTTTGTGGCCAAATAGTTGGCCACATCGGCGTACCAAGGAGTTGAGGCTTGATTCAAGGCGTTACAAGACATGAGTTGCTCATCGGGGAAGGTTTCACAATTAGGAGAGTCATCTTGGGTAGGATGCTCAAAAGGGAGGCGGGACAAATGATCCGCGACAATGTTTTCTACCCCCTTTTTATCCCTAATTTCAAGATCGAACTCTTGAAGAAGGAAAATCCACCTAATTAATTGAGGCTTTGCATCTTGTTTGGACAAGAGGTATTTAAGTGCAGCGTGGTCGGTGAAAACAATCACATGAGACCCCACTAAATAAGAGCAAAACTTGTCTAAAGCAAACACAATAGCCAAAAGTTCTTTCTCGGTGGTGGTATAATTTATTTGGGCCTCATTCAAAGTTTTCCTCGCATAATGGAGCACATGAGGTTTCCTCTCATTTCGTTGGCCCAACACAGCCCCCACAGGAAAGTCGCAAGCATCACACATTAATTCAAAGAGTAGGCTCCAATCTGGAGGCCGGATTATGGGAGCCGTAGTCAAATGATTTTTCAACTTATCAAAGGCTAGCTAACAAGACGAAGTCCAATCAAATGGAACGTCTTTTGCCAAGAGGGCACATAAGGGCCTAGAAATGGAACTAAATGATTGAATGAAGTGCTGGTAAAAATCGGCATGCCCAAGAAAAGATCTCACATCTCTCACATTCCTAGGGGCGGGTAGCTTTTAAATAAGCTTGACCTTGGCGAGATCTACCTTAATGCCCCTCCCGGAAATGATGTGGCCTAGGACTATGCCATGTGTCACCATAAAGTGACACTTCTCCCAATTCAACACAAGATTGCTCTCCTCACAATGGTTTAGTACCGACTCTAAGTTTTGGAGACATTGAGCAAAGTTGTCCCCATATACGGAAAAATCATCCATAAAGACCTCTAAAATTCGCTCTACCATATCACTAAAAATACTTATCATGCATCTTTAAAAAGTGGTAGGAGCATTACATAACCCAAAGGGCATTCGCTTGTAAGCAAATGTGCCAAAAGGGCATGTAAATGTGGTTTTACCCTGGTCTTCCATGGCGATTTCCAATTGATTATATCTGGAATAACCATCAAGGAA
Source organism: Euryodendron excelsum (assembly GCA_033060915.1). Taxonomy (NCBI): domain Eukaryota; kingdom Viridiplantae; phylum Streptophyta; class Magnoliopsida; order Ericales; family Pentaphylacaceae; genus Euryodendron; species Euryodendron excelsum. Next base: position 14,456,949 of record CM065377.1, read on the forward strand.
ACAATAGTAAGCCCGTCCTGCTACCCGCTCTGAGACTTGGTCAAGGAAGGGAAGGGGAAAATGATCCTTAGTAGTTACGGCATTCAAGCGACGATAGTCTATACACATACGCCACCCGGTTTGGATGCCGGTAGGTATCAATTCATTATTCTCATTTTCAACTACCGTCACCCCAGACTTTTTGGGGACAACTTGGGTGGGACTCACCCATTTAGAGTCAGTAATTGGGTATATAATACCAACATCAAGAAGTTTTTGCACCTCACCCCTCACAACTTCCTTCACAGTTGGGTTCAATCGGCGTTGCATTTGGTGCACCGGGTTAGCCCCTTCCTCAAAATATATGCGATGAGTGCATACAAGAGGGCTAATGCAGTGCAAATCAGCAATTGTCCAACCTATGGCTTTCCGGTGCTTTTTGAGCACCTCCAACAAGCTCCTTTCTTGAGCCTCCGTAAGTGATGAAGATATCACTACGGGATAAGATTCACCTTTACCCAAAAAGACATATTTAAGGGTAGAAGGCAAAGGCTTCCTATCGGGCGTAGGAGCCTCTAGTTCGGATGGTTGGGGCTTGGTAGGGTTAAGGGTCAAAGGTTCAAAAGTGGGGGTCCATTGACCCACCGCCATGATAGGACACACCTCTAGACCACTGCCCTCATTAAAAATATACCCCTCTTCCTCATCTCCTAAGCCATCTAGACCCTCACTAAATGTTAACATTCTCTCCAAAGGGTCTTCTACCATTTGCCTCTCGAAGTGCTCTTACACTATCGAGTCAATAAGATTCACCTCTCGAACGTCTTCTAAATCTCCCGGTTGTTTTCCCACGTTAAACATGTTAAGTTCAACGAACGTGTTCCCAAAGGACAATTTCAAAAGACCCCCCCGCACATGGATGATGCCGTCACATGTGGCTAAGAAGGGTCACCCCAAAATGATAGGAATGTGGTTCCGAGCATGGGGATCTACAACCGGGTGAGTATCTAAGACCACAAAATCAGCCGGGTAATAAAACTTATCAACTTTCACTAAGACATCCTCAACTATTCCCCTAGGGGCTTTGATCGATCGATCCGCCAACTAGAGTGCAATCCTCGTAGGTTTCAATTCACCTAGCCCCATATCGCGCCCAGATTTTTCGCACTCTAGGAATACTCACACAAGTGGAAAAATATTGTACTCTCTCATTGGAACTCACCCTCCTAGAAGAATGAGTGCGACTAGGTTTGAATTAAAAATCTGATTTGAATAAAGGGCTTTTAGAAAAAGATTCGGAGTCGCCACCTAACTTGATTAAGGTGAATTAGGTCACCTAAAAACTAAGAATAATCCAAAGACTACACTTAGGGTTTTGGAAAACGATTTTTGAAAATATCTCCTCGAGAAAGGGTTTTTAAGAAAAACAGGTTGTTTGGCAACCTTTGGAAAACATTTAGCCCTTTTTGAAAAATAACTCCTTTTTGGTCTTTGAAATCAGTGATTTAGGTTCGGAGGTTGGTTACGTGTAGGGAAGACGCACTAAGCTATCACCCTACCACGCCCTTTCGGTACCTACATGTCAATCTACCTTAGATTCACCTATGAGAGTCTTTAACTAACATGTGTTCAACCCTATTCACTTTAGAAAAACAATGCTTGAAAACTAACATGATGCATGATATGCAAGTGCAAGTTAAGAGAATTGAAAAATAGATTTGAAAAGAAATTGATTTGAAATTGATTTGATTTGAAAATAGATTTGAAGAAATAGAATTGAAATTGAAAAATTTGAAAATTGAAAGTAGAAATTTGAAAATAGAAATTTTGAAATTGAAATTTGAGATATGAAAAGATTTTGAAAACCACACCCATGAGGGTGGAATTGAAAGTTTGAAAAGTGTTGTGACCGCACCTATGAAGATTGCCTACGTATCCCTCTGGGGGAATCAGGTCAGTCGTAGTTCGGACCGGAGTCCGATTGAAAAGAGATTGATTTGAAGAGAGAGATTGGATTGGAAGAAAGAGATTGAATTGAAAATTGGATTTGATTTGAGATTAGAAGAGGAGATTGGAAATTGAAACTTTGGAAAAGATTGGACTTTGATTTGAAGAGATAGATTTGGACTTGTTTTGAAAAAGAGAAGGTTTGAGAAAACCTAGACTTAGGAAAGAGAAAAGACTTAGGAAAGATTTGACTTGGCTCGGAAGATTTGGAAAGATTGGATTTTAGGAGATGTTCGAATTAGGAAAGGTCCGATTTAGGAAAGTTTCGAATTAGGAAAGTTTCATTTTTGGAAAGTTTTCAAATTAGGAAAGTTTTGAATTTAGGAAAGTTCAGAACTTAAGAAAGTTTCAACTTAGGAAAGTTTTGAAAATTGGGATGTTTTGAAATAGGAAAGTTTTGAAAATTGGAAAGTTTCGTTTTAAGAAAGGGTTTGAAAATAGGAAAGTATTGAGGTTTAGGAAAGTTTTCACTTTAGGAAAGTTTTGAAATAGGAAAGTATTGAATTTAGAAATGTTTTGAATTAGGAAAAGTTTAGTTTAAGAAAGACTTAGAATTTAGAAAGTTTCAAGTTAAGAAAGTTTTGAATTTAGAAAGCTTAGAATTTGGAAAGATTTGAAATGTGGAAAGTTTAAGATTTAGAAAGTTTTAGAATTTGAGTTTTTAGAAAATCTTGAAATTAGGAAAAGGTTTGAATTTAGGAAAGGTTTGAAAACTTAGGTTTGAAAAGTTAAAATTTGAAAAGAGGGTAGAATTAGGAAAGGGTTGGATTAGGGAAGATTTGGAAGCTTAATGTTTAAGGAAAGATTTGAAAGTTTTAGGAAATTTAAGATTTAGGAAAGTGAAAGTTTAGGAAGGATTTGAATTAGGAAAGAGTTGGATTAGGAAGGGATTGGATTTGGTTTCTAAAACAAGGGATTGGATTTTATTTCTAAAAAGAGATGTTTTGATTTTGTTTCCAAAAACGGAGGATGTGATCTAGCTTCCTAAACGGAAAAATTTCATTCGGTTTCCTAAAGGGAAGATAGGATTTGGTAAGGATTTGGAAAGGAGATTCTAAAGACCCTAGATTTGGAAAATCATAATTTCGACGTAGAAAATAGGTTTTGGAAACATGTATAGTTTGGACGTGAAAACAAGAGATTTTGGAAACCTAGGTTTGGGGCAAAGTTTGAAAATCATGTTTTTTGAAAGAAAATTAGGGTTTCCTAATTGTAGGTTCTAGGGCTTGACTTGAGCTCTAAGAAAAGAGTTTTTGGAAAGTGTGTTTTTAGAAACGTAGATTTTAGAAGGAAAATCTTGGAGAGGAAATTTCTAGAAAGTGAATTTGAAGAGGGAGTTTTTGGAAAAAGATTTTAAAGAGAAGGAGTTTTGGAAAGTGTGTTTTTGGAAACATAGATTTTAGAAGGAAAATCCTAGAGAGGAAATTTCTAGAAAGTGAATTTGAAGAGGGAGTTTTTGGAAAAAGATTTTAAAGAGAAGGAGTTTTGGAAAGTGTGTTTTTGGAAACATAGATTTTAGAAAGAAAATCCTAGAGAGGAAATTTCTAGAAAGTGAATTTGAAGAGGGAGTTTTTGGAAAAAGATTTTAAAGAGAAGGAGTTTTGGAAAGTGTGTTTTTGGAAACATAGATTTTAGAAGGAAAATCCTAGAGAGAAAATTTCTAGAAGAAAGATTTTGGAAAGAGAGTTTTTTAGAAAGGTTTTTGGAGAGAGTTTTTAGGAAGGTGAATCTAGGAAGTGTTTTTAGAAAGTGAATTTTAAGGAAAAGATTTTAGGGAGGAGTTGAAAAAGAGAGTTTTGAAAAATAGATTTTGGAAGGTAGTTTTTGAAAACAATTTTGAAGAGGAGAGTTTTAGGAAAGTGTGTTGAAAAAGAGATTTTTAGGAAGAGATTTTTGAAGAGAGAGTTTTTTGGAAAGTATGAAAACGTCTCACTTTCCTAAAGCGATTCTAACCATAAAAGGGCTAGAACCACTTTAAGAAAGTGGTTTTGGAAAACAATAAGATTTGAAAATATAGACCATATTAGTCACTTTTAATGTAACACTTTCCTAAAGTAACCCTAGCCACGGAAAGGCTAGAATCACCCTAGAATTGTGATTTTGAAAACAAGTTTTTGAAAAAGAGATTTTGATGCAATTTTGAAAACAAGTTTGAAAACGGTTTTGAAAACGAGTTTGAAAACGAATTTTGGAAGATGCAAGACTATGATATGTACAATGCAATTTGGGGTCGTGAACATATAAGATTAAGGCTTCACCACATAATCAAGGGGGCCGGACCCACATGGTCTTTGGTTAGACTAGAAGAAAGCCCCCGGCACGGTGACTCTCCAATAGCCCAATCCTACACATGGACCGGGAATCCCCTTGTTTCAAGCATGCAAAGAAAGGAGGGAAAGAGATGGGAGATTAAAATAGAGAAAACCCAAGTGGTGTAGGAGAGAAAAGAGAGAGGGGGGAAGTGTGAAAATTTAAATAGGGAACCTACCGTATGTCTTGTTTATTTTGCGCGCCGTGCTGTCTTCAGTCTTCGGTCTTCGTCTTGATCTTCTTCTTCAACCTTCAAGGGTTGTCTTCAAGTTTTGGATTGCAGCTTTTCAAGTCTTCAAAGGATGGCTGAAGACTAGTGTATGGGTGTATGGGAGTGTGTATGAGTGTATAGGAGGCTAAGATTTAGTGTAGGGGGGCTAGGGTTTGGAGAACCTAAGGAAACTAGGGTTTTTGGAGGTGCTCGAGCTCTTTATATCAAAATATATGATTCTTCGGTTAAGTTTGCAGACCCCCTTCACGTTGAATGAGACTCTGTATTTATAGAGGTTGGACAACACTGGCGCCTGTTGCAGTGGCGCCAGGCCAAAGTTTACACTGGCGCCACTACTAGTGGCGCCAGCCATTTAGGAAATGTTTAAGATCGGCAAGCAACGTATCTTTGACTAGATTTGGGCACCTGTACTAGTGACTACTATGCAATTTTTAACTTGGCTTCACTAGGAGTGGCTCCGAAATGTCCGGGAATGATTTGGAGGAACCGGGAATGACCCAGAAGGCTGAAAAGGAGCAGGAACACTTAAAATAGTGTCCTGGAGGTATTTGACTTGAAACGTGAGGATAAGATGTGTCGGAAAGGTTGACCGGGCCTTTAGGGGCAAAACGGTCAATCAGATCGGGAAACTACCGAGACAAACTCGAACTGTCCCGGAAGAAGACTTGGGATCTGGAAACATTATTTAGAATGTTCCCAGAGATTTCCGATTTGATTCCCAGAGCCGGCGTGGTCGGAAAAGGAGACCGGCCCACCAAGGGCAAAACGGTCATTTCGCAACGGGTTGGTCGGAACTGACTCATAATGATCTGGAAAGGTAAAGGAAGGTTGAGAATACTATAAAAGTAGTCTCAGGAGGTTACCGGTTTGATACCCAGAGCCGGTGTGGTCGAAAAAGGAGACCGGCCCACTAGGGGTAAAACGGTCATTTTGTACCGGGTTGGCCAGAACTGACTCGGAATAATCCGGAAAGGTAAACGAAGGTTGAGAATACTATAAAAAGTAGTCTCAGGAGGTTACCGGTTTGATACCCAGAGCCGGTGTGGTCGAAAAAGGAGACCGGCCCACCAGGGGCAAAACGGTCATTTTGTACCGAGTTGGCCGGAACTGACTCGGAATGATCCGAAAATGTAAAGCAAGGTTGAGAACACTATAAAAAGTAGTCTCAAAGGGTTACTGGTTTGATACCCAGAGCTGGTGTGGTTCCCGGGGCATTCGGATGTTTAGGGGCAAAATGGTCATCTTGATCGGAAAGTCTCAGAAAAGGTCCAAAGGACAATTTTGTCATTTTTTACCAAAATGGGTTAACAAACACTGGTGTTGACCTGGGTTTTGAGTGTTTCTGCCACTCTAACGGCGGTCGTCGTGACGCAGGGGTTTGTTGCCAATTCCCTATTGTAAGCACCCCATTTTTGACCGCTCGGCAGTCTACACTCCGTCCAGACTTGTTTTCAAGTCATTTTGGGCATATTCCTATCGAATCCAATTCTCTAGTTTCAAATTCCATCTTTCCATTGCTTCGTGGGCCTGTCAGGCCCAAATAGAGGCAAAATGACCAAAATGCCCTTAGGGGCATTGTCCTTTCTTATTCCAATTCCGATCCCTCTCTCGAGACAGTTTATTCCTCGAGACGGTCACCGAGTAGTAAAACACTCACAAAACCGTCAGAGTGGCGGAAACACTCACCAAACCGTCAGAGTGGAGGAAACACTCAAAAACCAGGCACGTCTCTTCGGAGTCGGTAAGACCCCTTTCCAATCCCTCTCTCGAGACAGTTTATTCCTCGAGACGGTTCTAATCCAGGCACGTCTCTTCAGAGACGATAAGACCCCTTTCCAATCCCTCTCTTAAGACAGTTTATTCCTCGAGACGGTTCCAATCCAGGCACGTCTCTTCGGAGTCGGTAAGACCCCTTTCCAATCCCTCTCTCGAGACAGTTTATTCCTCGAGACGATTCCAATCCAGGCACGTCTTTTCGGAGACGATAAGACCCCTTTCCAATTCCTCTCTCGAGACAGTTTATTCCTCGAGACGGTCCGAGTAGCAAAACTACTCACACCACCGTTAGAGTACCGGAAGTACTCACAGAGCCGTCCGAGTAGCGGAAATACTCAACCGTTAGAGTAGCGGAAGTACTCACAGAGCCGTCCGAGTAGCGAAAATACTCATAGAACCGTTAGAGTAGCGGAAATAATCACAGAACCGTTAGAGTAGCGGAAGTACTCACAGAACCGTTAGAGTAGCGGAAATACTCACAGAACCGTTAGAGTAGCGGATGTACTCTCAAATCGTCAACCCCGTCCGAGTAGCGAAAATACTCAACCCCATCCGAGTGGCGGAAACACCAAAAACCTAGGTCAATACCCATGTCTGTTAGCTCACTTCGGTGAAAAATGACCAAATTACCCTTTGGACCTTTTCCGGTCAAGATGACCATTTTACCCCTAGGCATCCGAACGCCCCGGGAACCACACCGGCTCTGGGTATCAAACCGGTAACCTTCTGAGAATACTTTTTATAGTATTCTCAACCTTCCCTTCTCTTTCCGGATCATTCCGAGCCAGTTCCGGCCAACCCGGTACAAAATGACCGTTTTGCCCCTGGAGGGCCGGTCTCCTTCTTCGACCACACCGGCTCTGGGTATCAAACCGGTACTGTCCCGAGAATACTTTTTATAGTGTTCTCGACCTTCCGTTACCTTTCCGGACCATCCCGAGTCAGTTCCGGCCAACCCAGTGCAAAATGACCGTTTTGCCCCTGGAGGGTCGGTCTCCTTCTTCAACCACACCGGCTCTGGGTATCAAATCGGTAACCTTCCGAGAATACTTTTTATACTATTCTCAATCTCCCTTTACCTTTCCGGACCATTCCGAGTCAGTTCCAGCAAACTCGGTACAAAATGACCGTTTTGCCCCTGGTGGGCCGGTCTCCATTTCCGACCACGCCGGCCCTGGGAATCAAACCGGCAACCTCTGGGAACATTCTAAATAATGTTTCTAGACCCCAAGTCTTCTTCCGGGATAGTTTGACTCTGTCCCGGCAGTTTTTCGGTCCGATTGACCGTTTTGCCCCTAAAGGCTCGGTCAACCTTTCCGACACATCCAATCCTCACTTTTCAAGTCAAATACCTCCAAGACACTATTTTAAGTGTTCCTGCTCCTTTCCGGCCTTCCGGGTCACTCCCGGCTCCTTCAAATCATTCCCGGACTTTCCGGAGTCACTCCTAGTGAAGCCAGGCTAAAATTTACATGGTAGTCACTAGTACAGGCGCCCAAATCTAGTCAAAGATACGTTGCCTGCCGACCTTAATTGTTTCCTAAATGTCTAGCGCCACTAGCAGTGGCGCCAAGCCAAAAATGGCCTGGCGCCACTCCTAGTGGCGCCAGTATAAATTTTGCCCTGGCGCCACTGCAACAGGCGCCAGGCTTGTCCAGTTTCTATAAATACAGAGCCTCGATCAACGTGAAAGGGGTCTGAAAACTGAACCTAAAAATCACACAATTCGATACACAGAGCTCGAGCACCTCCAAAAACCCTAGCCTCCCTAGGTTTTCTAAACCCTAGCCACTATACACAAACCCTAGCCTCCTACACGCTCATACACTCCTCCATACACTCATACCCTAACCTTCAACCATCTTTGGAAGACTTGAAGAGCTGCCATCTAAGGCTTGAAGACAACCCTTGAAGACTGAAGAAGAAGATCAAGACGAAGATCGAAGATTGAAGACCGCACGGCGCGCAAATTAAAGAAGATACAAGGTAGGCTTTCTCTTTAATTTTCCGCACTTCCCCCCTCTCTCTTCTCTCTCCAACCCACTTGGGTTTTCTCTATTTTAATCCCCCATCTCTTTCCCCCCCTTTCTTTGCATGCTTGAAACAAGGGGATTCCCGGTCCATGTGTAGGATTGGACTATGGGAGAGTCACCGTGTCGGGGGCTTTCTTCTAGTCTAACCAAAGACCACGTGGATCCGGCCCCCCTTGATTATGTGGTGAAGCCTTAACCTTGTATGTTCACGACCCCAAATTGCATTGTGCATATCATAGTCTTGCATCTTCCAAAATTCGTTTTCAAAAAGTTGTTTTCAAAAATCGTTTTCAAACTTGTTTTCAAAATTGCATCAAAAGCTCTTTCTCAAAAACATGTTTTCAAAATCACAATCCTAGGGTGATTCTAGCCTTTCCATGGCTAGGGTTGCTTTAGGAAAGTGTTATATTAAAAGTGGTCTTTTGGTCTATATTTTCAAACCTTGTTTTCAAAACCACTTTCTTAAAGTGGTTCTAGCCTTCTTATGGTTAGAATTGCTTTAGGAAAGTGAGATGTTTTTACACCTTCTAAAAACTTTTTCTTCAAAAATATTTCTTCCTAAAAATCTCTTTTTCAACATACTTTCCTAAAACTCTCCTCTCCAAAATTGTTTTCAAAAACTCCCTTCCAAAATCCATTTTTCAAAATTCCCTTTTTCAACTCCTTTCCAAAAACTCCTTCTCTTTAAAATCTCTTTCTAAAAACATTCCCTAGGTTCACCTTCCTAAAAACTCTTTCCAAAAATCTCTCCTAAAAATCTTTCCAAAATCTCTCGTTTCTAAAATCTTCCTTCTAGAAATTCCCCTATAGGATTTTCTTTCTAAACTCTACGTTTCCAAAAACATGCTTTCCAAAAAACTCCTCCCTAGGATTCCCTTCTAGAAAAACCTTCGTTTCCAAAAACGCACTTTCCAAAAATTCTTTCCTTAGAGCCCAAACCAAACCCTAGAACCCACAATTACGAAACCCTAGTTTTCTTCCCAAAAACATGATTTTCAAACTTTGCCCCAAACCTAGGTTTCCAAAATCTTTTGTTTTCTATATCAAAACTATACATGTTTTCAAAACCTATTTTCTACGTCGAAACCATAATTTTCCAAACCTAGGGTTTCTAGAATCCCCCTTTCCAAATCCTTATCAAATCCTATCTTCCCTTTAGGAAACCAAATCAAATCTCCCCGTTTAGGAAACTAGATCCTGTCCTCCGTTTTTGGAAATAAAATCAAACCTTTCTCTTTTAGAAACCAAATCCAATCCCTCCTAATCCCAAACCTTTCTTAATTCAATTCCTTCCTAAACCATAAGTTTCCTAAACCCAAACTTTAAATCTTTCCTTAAGTTTCAAAATCCAACTCTTTCCTAATTCGAATCCTTCCTAAAATTTCACTTTCTTAGACCTTAAATTTCCAAAACTTGAACATAAAAATCTTTACTAAACTTTAAAACTCAACTTTTAAATCTTTCTTAGTTCAACCCTTTCCTAATTCTACCCTTTTCCAAAATCTTTTTCAAATCTAAGTTTTCAAACCTTTCCTAAACTCAAGCTTTTCCTAATTTCAAGATTTTCTAAAACTCTAAAACTTTCTAAATCCTAAACTTTCTAAATTTCAAATCTTTCTAAAATTCTAAGTTTCCAAATTCAAAACTTTCTAAATTTGAAACCTTCTTAAGTTAAATCTTTCTAAACCTAAAAACTTTCTAAATTCTAAACTTTCCAAAACTTCAAAATCTTTTCAAATCTAGAGCTTTTCTAAACTCGAAACTTTCTTAATTCAAACATTTCCTAAATTGAAAACTTTCCTTTTTCAAACCTTTCCTAAGACGAAACTTTCTTATTTTCAAAACTTCCTTGTTTTCAAAACTTTCCAAAATCAAAACTTCCTTTTTTTTCAAACATTTCTAAATTCGAAACTCTCCTAATTTGAAAACTTTCCTAATTCAAAACTTTCCTAAGTTGAAACTTTCCTAAACCTAAAACTTTCCAAAAATGAAACTTTCCAAAAATAACATTTTCCTAATTCGAAACTTTCCTAATCCAAATCTTTCCAAATCTTCCAAATCCAACATTCCAATCCAATCTTTCTTAATCTCAAGTCTTTCCTAAGTCTCTTCTCTTTCCTAAGTCTAGGTTTCCTAAACCTCCATCTTTCCAAAACCAAGTCTTTCCAAAATCAATCTCTTCAAATTAAAGTCCAATCTTTTCAATTTCAATTTCCAATCTCCTTTTTAATCTCAAATCAAATCCAATTTTCAATTCAATTTCTTTTTTTTCAATTCAATCTCTTTCTTTCAAATCAACCCTTCTCTTTTCAATCGGACTCCGGTCCGAACTACGACTGACCTGATTCCCCCAAAGGGATACGTAGGCAACCTTCATAGGTGCGGTCACAATACTTTTCAAACTTTCAATTCCACCCTCATGGGTGCGGTTTCCAAAATCTTTTCAAATCTCAAATTCCAATCTATTTTCAAAATTTCAATTTCAAAATTTCTATTTTCAAATTTCTATTTCCAAATTTTCAAACTTTCCAATTTCAATTCCATCTTTTCAAATCAATTTCAAATCAATCTCTTTCCAAATCTATTTTTCAATTCTCTTTTATTGCACTTGCATATCATGCATCATATTTTTCAAACATTGTTTTTCTAAAGTGAATAGGATCGACCATTTGTTAATTCAAGACTCTCATAGGTGAATCTAGGGTAGATTGACATGTAGGTACCGAAAGGGCGGGGTAGGGTGATAGCTTAGTGCGTCTTCCCTACACATAACCAACCTCCGAACCTAAGATCACTGTTTTCAAAGACCAAAAAAGAGTTATTTTCTAAAAAGGGCTAAATGTTTTCCAAAGGTTGCCAAACAACCTGTTTTCCTAAAAACCCTCTCTTGAGGAGATATTTTCACAATTCTTTTCCAAAAACCCTAAGAGTAGTCTTCGGATTATTCTTAGTTTTTTTTTTAGGTGACCTAACTCACCTTAATCAAGTTAGGTGGCGACTCCGAATCTTTTTCAAAAGCCCTTTATTCAAACCAATTTTCAATTCAAACCTAGTCGCACTCATTCTTCTAGGAGGGTGAGTTCTAACGAGAGAGTACAGCATTTTTCCCGCTTGGGTGAGTATTCCTCGGGTGCGAAAAATCTAGGCGCGACAGCTGGCGACTCCGCTGGGGACACTTAGAGGGTTAGGCCGTTAGTCATGTCTCTTTACCCTTTACCCATGTAGAGTCTTCAATTAACTTGATTCAATCCTATTCACTTTAAATTTTCAAAACTAAATTTTCAAAAATTGTTTTCAAAAAACATGCATTTATTCATATTATCTTGTATTATATTTGTCATCCACATACTGACACTTGCATCTTTGTTTTGTAGGTGCGCTGTATGTTTAAATTTTATTGACTGCTTTGCATGAATGTGATGTACAGGATGAATGGGAGTTGTTGGGCCCTTTCCTCCACTTTTAAAAATCACACACACACTGCATGTGCACTTGCATTCTGCATATTTGCATACCCTGATATGTCCTTTCTAGTTAGAAAGGGGGAACGGTATATTGGTTGTGGGCAAGATGCTGTGTCAGTTTCTTTGCCTACGGCCTCTTGATGGTTCCCCCGCTCGGATCACCAACCGATCATGGCACCACCTCGGGGAGTGGGCCTAGGTTTGAAGATCCAGGGACCGAACCTTTTTAGGACGCATTAGTCAACCCTCAACCTCATACTCATATAGACACCATGCATAGCCGAACCTCTGCCGGATTTAGGACACGAGCACCATTTTCAAAATCACGGAGGAAAGGGCGACTGCTTTTACTTTCATTTATACCTGCTGTTATAATGCTTGTGTTTATACTGTTATAATGCTTGTCTAACTGTTCATGCATGCATGTTTACTTCAATTGTACCTTCTCTCCGTATACTCTTGGCATATTTATGTTCATGCATTCAATATTCCATGTCAAGACAAGAGTTCCAAGTAACTCAAGTCACTGCATTCTCATGCATATGATCAACCCATTGAGAGTGGCACCAACGTTACTCTCCCTTGCATTAAACCTACCCAAACCCCAAGGGTTCCCACGTAACCCTAAGGACTCATGGCATGCATATCAATTCATTTCATAAGAGGGGCCCCAATCCCTCTATGCTCACGGAGATAGGGTTGCTAAGAAGGCAAGGGGCAATCAATCAACAAGGTCTTTCAGCGACCTCCTCGACATCAAATCCAAGGAAGGTGAATCCGAAGACTCAAGAGTAGTTTAGGGTTTCCCCTTTGTAAAAGTAGATGGGTGGAAGTCCAAAGGAAAATGTTCCCCCTCCCCCCTATTAAAATGTATTTCAATTCTTTTGTATCTCAAACCCAGAATTTAATGTACTTCTTTTTTATTATGAATGAATGCATGAATGGCTGAAGGTTCCCACCTGACGGTAAAATGTCTGCATACAGGGGCAAACCCACTATCTCCAAAAGTGAGCCAATACATCATGTTTAGTCTCCCTCTCAAGCAGGGGCAACCCTAGGACATGCATTGCATAAAGCTCTCTAAAAACCAAAAACTAACTTGTGACTTGTGTCTTTGTCTTTTTCCTTTGTTTCTTTTTATTTCTATTTACAGAAGTCACCTTGTACTGAGTCAACATTGCTCCCAAGAAAGTGCAACATCCACCTAGGGATCCTATTATCACTCGGCACAAAGCATCACTGATGGCTGCTAACCCTGAAGAATCCTCTCAAGTCTCTCGAGAGGAAGTTAATGAAATGAGGGCTAAGATGGATGAGATGCTTAAACTCATTCAAACTCTGGCCATGAAGGATGCTACGGCGGTCCCGTCATCATCAACGACTTCCTCTAAAGACCTTGAACCCGCTAATCCGAGGATCCTGCTTCAGTCTGACAATGCTGGGAAAACCAAAGAAGACGCCAAAAGGGTCAATACTGAAGAAGAGGAGACCATATTGCTTTCACCGGTTACAAAGAAGGCCCCTCTAGACCCTCTCAGTCTGAAAATCCAAGGGTTGGAGGATTCGTTGCGAAGTCTCCATGGCCATGATGTTTACGGATTCACCTCTTATGATGAGCTATGTTTCTTCCCTGACCACCCGAGGCCTGCTAAGTTTAAAATGCCTGACTTCCAGAAGTACGATGGTACCGGTAACCCTGTTGCTCATCTTCGTCTATATGCTGGAGCACTGAGTGGACATGGCCACGACCCGAAGCTCCTCATGCAGTTATTCCAACACAGCCTCACCGGGTCAGCTCTATAATGGTTCGCTCGACTGGACTTAAGGAAGATCACAACCTGGATGGAGTTAGTCAATGCATTCAAAGCCCAATATCGTCACAACATCGATCTCACTTCCGATCGCTGGTCCTTGATGACGATGAGCAAGGGTGGGAAGGAGAATTTTAAAGCATACGCCCTAAGATTGAGGGAGGCCGCTGCGTAAGTTAATCCCCCGTTAGAAGAAAAGGAGTATGTACAACTATTTATACATACTTTTCAAGGCATATTCTATGAGAAACTCTGCACAAGCGTGGGAAAAAGCTTCTCCGAACTCATCATGCAAGGGGAAATGATAGAAAACGGCCTCAAGACAGGAAGAATCACAGATCCCTATGCCAAGACCGGAGAAAATACTGCCAACATAGCCAAGAAGGTGGCTACTACAAGGGGCACAATCAGGAAGGAAAGCGAAGTGTCTGCTATTTTGCCTAGCCAACCACCTCAATACCGACCTCCGCTACAATCACCCCCAGTACTACCCTTGCCCACCTTGACCATGCCTGCTCCAACCCCAAACTATGGTCCCGCTGGGGCACGACCCAACTTCAATAGACCTGCTCGACGTATCCGTACCTTCGATGCCTTAGCCTGCACCCAAACCGAGGCCTACCATAGCCTTCTAAAGAACAATATCTTGAAGCCCATCCCTGCTCGCCCGTTGCCAAGCCCTCTGCCCCCGACCTTTAATGCCGCTCTTACATGTGAATATCATTCAGGTGGCCAGGGGCATGACACCCAAAGCTGTTTTGCTCTCAAGCACAAGATCCAAGACCTGATCGATAATAAGACCATCGATTTGCAGCCGATAAAACCTGCTCCCACTCCCAATGTGACTGCTAACCCTCTGCCAGATCACACCATCAATATGATACTAGTAGAGATGGAGGGCGAGGGAGTGGTTGACGAGCCCGAGGCCGAAGACTACGAGGACGATTGGGAGACTGAGGAAGAAGATGACTGGGAGGAGGATCTCCCATTATGCCCAATATATCTCCATAACCCTGATGAAGTGCCTGATGCCTCCGACTGGCCCATTGAGGAGCCAATGTTCCTGGGAGATGAGACTACTGAAAACATGGTTGCTGATGGATGGGTTGTTGAGTTTCTGCATCCGAAATATGCCGCGGCCGAACGTCATTTGCTAGAGAGTCATTGGCCCACAAATGAGTACAACTATGAAGAAATGAGCTGGACGATAGAGAAGCCAAGAGCACAAGCAAAGCCATTCGAATTGGAAGGGGGTGAGCTGGACACCCTGTTTATAGAAGAACCCGCTACACAGAACAAGAAGGAGGCTGACAACCGCATCAACAATGTCAATGGAGCTCTAGGGGAAACCCTTGCCTGTCTCGCCTTGGCAGAAGATCCAGGTCGCGAATGGAGCATCAAAGACGTGGGAATTGTCCCAAGGCCGTACTAAAAAGGGATTCCTTGCACAAGCGTACAAGAGAGGGGTGGTTTCACCCACTTTCTTTCTATCCCTTTTACTTCTTGTCTTTAAATTAATGTTTACATTTTCTTATTGCCCAGGAACCTTATGCTTTTCGTAAAAAATAATAATAATAATCAAATGACAGTCTTTTATTCCATTACTTGTCCTCCCTAGGAATAGTAACTACTTTCTACGCAAGGGGCATGGTTTGTCTCATGGAATGATCCAACTTGAAGAGATGATAGCATGAGTTAACCACTTACCAAATGAGCAGCCTTCCACGGAGAGAGAGGATAAGGATGAGTGAGGATACTACCCAAAGGCAGCATTTGCAAGACTCTGAGGCTAAGCGATGTGTGGTCAGTTTATCAAGAGGAAGAGGAGCCATCTTTCATTCCCCCACATATAAAGAATAAATAACTAAATAAATGAACAAATGTGCTCATATTCCCTTTGCTTAACCCCTAGTGCCTCCTGGAAAACGAAAATTTTCTTTGATTAACCCTGATCCAAACTGTCCTCCCCACACTGGGGCAGACATTAGTTGAGAATTCTAGGAGTGGTGTCCACCTCTATCATGCTAGGATAGTGTTGAAAACTCTATGGATCAAGCAATTTAATTCAAAGTGAAGAGAGGCCCTCATTTCATTTCCCATACGGTCAAAAGCAACCCCTTGCCAAACCCGTTGAGCCACTTATCCTTTCTTAACAAAACCCCAACCTAGGGATCATCACCCACACTGGGTATATTGAACTTCCAAGGAAAAGATTTAAGGGGAAAGGGTTAAAGAATTGTTTCATTTCATAAAAGAAAAGAAAAGAAAAGAAATAGAAAGGAAAAGCAAAAAAAAAGGAGTTGCCAAGGGGCAAGAGGCAAAAAAAAAAAAAAAAAAAAAAAAAACCATGATTCTAAAGAAAGGCTTGAAGAAAATCATGATTAAGTCAGCTTCAAAGGCATAGTGAGAGGATTGAAAGAAAAGAAAGTCATGTTTATCTCAAGGAGTACATGAAAAGGGTGAAAGAACAGGGTCATTGTCACCCTGAGAAGTATATGGTCAAAAACAAGAGGGGAGTTTAAATGTGATCCTAGGTTACAAGAAAACCCAGTAGGTACAATAGGTTTGAGCCTTTACCCTTTCTTGCAAAACCCCGAAACCATGGCCTTCATTACAACCCTATTAAAGTCCCCTCTGATTGAAAGCAGATTGCTTGATCTAAATGAGTTGGATACGCTGCCAAAGCTAAAAAAAAAAACAAAAAAACAAAAAAACAAAAAAATGGATGCTACTCCTACTGAAAAACGGTTAAGGACAGTTTGGATCTAAACCCTGCTGAAAACAACATTGAATTTGAGCCTACATATCCCATTGTTTCTAAAGCCCCCTAACCTAGCCAACATTACGGTCCTAAACAAAGTCTTCTCGGATTGAAATGACTGGCCACTTATCGCTCTGC
Source organism: Euryodendron excelsum (assembly GCA_033060915.1). Lineage (NCBI taxonomy): Eukaryota > Viridiplantae > Streptophyta > Magnoliopsida > Ericales > Pentaphylacaceae > Euryodendron > Euryodendron excelsum. Next base: position 14,473,460 of record CM065377.1, read on the forward strand.
CAAAGGTCAGGTAAGCTGTTGCTAAAACCCCGAGAGTCGAGAGTCTCAGCCCAGTAACCCCATACACTAACCTTAAGATAGAAAGTGGAAGGCGGTCAAGAGGTTGAGAAAGGTTCGAAGTACTATCATCCAATCAAGATAGGGTTAAGCCAAAGGAGAGGCTAAATCCCCGAAGAGGAGGGAGTTACCATTCCCAAGGCCACAAGTCTAACAGCACCCTGTGTCATTCTATTAACATATTTCTAACCTGTGCATATGTTTAAAAAAAAAAAAAAAAAGAAATCAGCATGAGCTTTGCACATATAGGATGTAACCCCCTGTAGAAATAGAAGTCACCAACATCAACTCATGTAACAAATATCTAACATCATCATACATCTGCTCATACGCCTAGCTGTAACGATCGTAAATGCATCTGTCTATCCATGCTTCTAAGTACCATAAACATCCGTCCTTATACAAAACTAAGCAAAATAAAACTGTCTAACATCAATACATCTCAGGGACAAGGGGCAAAAGAGGATCAGAGTCTCCACAAGGAGCATCAATCACAGGTCAAAATCAATATCATCTGGATCAAAATCCCCGAAACCCGGCATCGGAGGAGGAGGATAACTACTCGAAGCACCGCCATCCTGCAGGCGAGACAAAACCAAAATCAACTGCAAGCAAAAGGAGCTAAGCAACGGCAGAGCAATAAGGAGCAAAGAGAGAATAACTTACCCCCCCCCCCCACCACCCATCTGAGATAATCGAGCCGTCAAGGAAGCTACCTCGGCCTGGTACTGGTCCCGCTCCATCTGGTACCGATCTCTCTGGTCCCTCACAGCAGTAAACTCAGCCTGGGGCACATATCCTCCAGCCCTGCGCCACAAGTCAACCACCTCCTGCCCAACAGCATACCCACCGACTACTACCTCGAACCGGGTGAAGGCACCAACCGAATGGGCTCCAAAGTGCGCAGCATAATCCGTATCCGGAGGAAGCAAGAACTCGGCACCTGGCTGGCACTCCTGGTAAGGGATGGGTACTCCGGCCACCAGGGCTCCAAACATGTACTCTAGCGGAGCCCCTGCTGATCGAAACTCATCGTGAAACTGCCGCCAATGCCGCTCTCCAAGATAGGACTCCCAGGTATCATCGCTGAGAAAAGCAGCTCTCGATAAGGACAACGGGACCAGGTACCGGATTGTCTCGTAATGGACTGATCCAATGAAGGGCCGTCAAGTCACATCTCTCGCCTCAATCAACTCCAAGTTAGCCCGGAGCGTCACGAAGTCAGTAATCTCCGATCGCTGGGCGACCCGGTCACGAGCCCACCTCAAAGCACGAGGATAAAGATCATCCTCAACAACTGCAGGGCGACGCACCGGCAGGTACTCGTAACTCCACCAGACAAGAAAGGGCCAAAAGCTAGTCATGCTGCCCCAACGAGAAGAAGTCCGAACCCGCATCGATCGAAGAAAGCAGCCAAAAGAAAAGGACCCCCAGTCCAACTCAGACAAAGCTCCCAGATCGGCTACTATACTCACCAAACGACACGGCACGAGTGACTTGTTGTTGTTGCAGAAGCAGCTAAAGATGATGTACAACACAAGTCGCCGTCTCATGATGTCCCGCCGGGCAGGCGATGGCTCAGTAGCAAAAGTACGCTCACCCTGACTAATCCAAGAAACTGGGAATGCAGAACGCTCAGGCTGCGGCAAGTCCAACAGCAAACAGGCCTCGTCCCTGCTGACCGGGTGCAGGGTGATCCGCCGGCCGACAAAGGAGAGTCCTGTAATAATCGCCCAATCTAGAGGAGTAGGGCCTAACTCGAAGCCGACGAAATGGAAGGTCCCAGTCTCCCCGAACCACCGCTCAACCAATGCCAGTACCAAATGCCGGTTCAGGCGGTTAGCCTGTAATCCCATAAAGGCGCCAAACCCGATCTCTGCCAAGAAGGCGCGGTATGATGGGGCAGCCTGCTGCATGGTCACAAACACCTGATGAACAGCCCCTCGGAAAGCTGTGTGTACCCGCGGAGGTGGTAAATGCTGTCTGGAATATACGCTAGGGTTATAGGCCAGATCCCCGAGAGGTGGGACATTTGGTATCTGCAAGTCTCCCAAGTCGGCGTCTGTCTGCCTATGCCTAGAAGAGGCTCTCCCATAGCCAGTCACCTGGTCCCCAAGGCCCGGTACCTCCTCCTCGGCGTCAACCTCCTCAGCAAAAGCCTGCTCAACCGGAGAAAAAGGGTCGACAGGTAGCCTACTCCCCTGCCCGCTCTGGCTCGATGAGGATCGTCCGGCGGATCGTCGACTACCTCTGGATCGACTGGAACCGCCAGCAGAATCAGTCCGGGCTGCTTTCCCCGAACGGCGTCTCCTCTCGGAACCGTCATCATCTGCGTCTGCCATCCTAAAAAAGGTAAGCCAAGGTAAGTGATGTAAATATACCATCCATGCAGTTTAAATAACAATAAAACAGAACAAACAAATAACACAAAACAAATAAAAGATTTTGAATAACAAATCAAAAACAAAATTTTCACACATCTTGATTTTCCAACTCCAAATCACGTCTCAAGGGTTCTCTGCCTTTTCCCTTCAAAAAGATTCTGTTTCTAAAATTTTAACCAACTCTTTTCATAATTTCTAAAAATTTCGGCAGAGTCCCGTTTAAAAGTGGCCCCTACAACGCCCATGACATCAACACAAAACACGAAATATGCACCTTCCTACGTCACAATCACATGACAATGGCACCCGTGCACAATTTTCAATTTTTCAAAATTTTCAAAACTCATGTTTTATATTTCAAATAAATCAATGGTTTTCAAAAAGCTCCCAAAAATTTTTCAAAATCACCTCAAATGTTTTCAAAATATTCCTACATTTTTCCAAATTTCAAACTTCAACAATTTCATCAATTTCTTGAATTTTCTAATTTTTCCTAATTTTCTAAATATTTTTCTATTTTTCAAAAAATCAAAAAAATCACCCAGTTTTAAAAAAATCACGAAACTTCATACGGTTGTCAAACACATTTTTCTAAGTCACATTGCACAAAAACATGGCCAGAAAACCCATTACCTATGCCTGTAGGAACAAATTTCCCATTCCTGTAGAAAACCCCCTTCACACATTTACATATAATCGCTCAAATTCAATCAAACAACCATCAAATTGCAAAAACAACATCACCAAAGTGTTCAAAGCACATCAAAACATCAATTTCCACTATTCACATGATTCAAACGAAGTTCTACACATCAAAATCAACAAAATTTGAAAACTCACCTTTTGGAAGTTCTCTGGCGTAATCTTCACTTCCGGCGACTTTTCCGGCGACGTGGACTCCCTCCGGCAATCGCCCGTGGTCCCCAAGGAATGCTTCTTCAAGGTTCAAGTCGGTTTCCACTTGAAAACTCTCGGATTCTCCAAAAACTCTTCAAATCCCGTGAGTGTTCGAACCAGAAATTTTCTGGTTTTTAGCCTTAGGCCTGGTGCCACTAGCAGAGGCGCCAGTTGATTTTTACCAGTGGCGCCAGGTATAAATTCTGGGCAATTTTGCCCTTTTTCCTGCCAAAACTCGTTTTCGAAGGCCTTTTTGGCCCGTTATTTGTTTTCGACCCCCGTTGTCGAAAGGTTTTCAATGTCCGTCCCTCCGACTGCCTCGCGGTCAACATGGGACTCTTACTCTTATCGTTTTGTCTTTGACAAGCAAAGACAGAAAAAGAGGGGCAGCTGTAAGCACCCCATTTTTGACCGCTCGGCAGTCTACACTCCGTCCAGACTTGTTTTCAAGTCATTTTGGGCATATTCCTATCGAATCCAATTCTCTAGTTTCAAATTCCATCTTTCCATTGCTTCGTGGGCCTGTCAGGCCCAAATAGAGGCAAAATGACCAAAATGCCCTTAGGGGCATTGTCCTTTCTTATTCCAATTCCGATCCCTCTCTCGAGACAGTTTATTCCTCGAGACGGTCCGAGTAGTAAAACACTCACAAAACCGTCAGAGTGGCGGAAACACTCACCAAACCGTCAGAGTGGAGGAAACACTCAAAACCCAGGCACGTCTCTTCGGAGTCGGTAAGACCCCTTTCCAATCCCTCTCTCGAGACAGTTTATTCCTCGAGACGGTTCTAATCCAGGCACGTCTCTTCAGAGACGATAAGACCCCTTTCCAATCCCTCTCTTAAGACAGTTTATTCCTCGAGACGGTTCCAATCCAGGCACGTCTCTTCGGAGTCGGTAAGACCCCTTTCCAATCCCTCTCTCGAGACAGTTTATTCCTCGAGACGGTTCCAATCCAGGCACGTCTCTTCGGAGATGATAAGACCCCTTTCCAATTCCTCTCTCGAGACAGTTTATTCCTCGAGACGGTCCGAGTAGCAAAACTACTCACACCACCGTTAGAGTACCGGAAGTACTCACAGAGCCGTCCGAGTAGCGGAAATACTCAACCGTTAGAGTAGCGAAAGTACTCACAGAGCCGTCCGAGTAGCGAAAATACTCATAGAACCGTTAGAGTAGCGGAAATACTCACAGAACCGTTAGAGTAGCGGAAGTACTCACAGAACCGTTAGAGTAGCGGAAATACTCACAGAACCGTTAGAGTAGCGGAAGTACTCTCAAATCGTCAACCCCGTCCGAGTAGCGAAAATACTCAACCCCGTCCGAGTGGCGGAAACACCAAAAACCTAGGTCAATACCCATGTCTGTTAGCTCACTTCGGTGAAAAATGCCCAAATTACCCTTTGAACCTTTTCCGGTCAAGATGACCATTTTGCCCCTAGGCATCCGAACGCCCCGGGAACCACACCGGCTCTGGGTATCAAACCGGTAACCTTCTGAGAATACTTTTTATAGTATTCTCAACCTTCCCTTCTCTTTTCGGATCATTCCGAGCCAGTTCCGGCCAACCCGGTACAAAATGACTGTTTTGCCCCTGGAGGGCCGGTCTCCTTCTTCGACCACACCGGCTCTGGGTATCAAACCGGTACTGTCCCGAGAATACTTTTTATAGTGTTCTCGACCTTCCGTTACCTTTCCGGACCATCCCGAGTCAGTTCCGGCCAACCCGATGCAAAATGACCGTTTTGCCCCTGGAGGGCCGGTCTCCTTCTTCAACCACACCGGCTCTGGGTATCAAACCGGTAACCTTCCGAGAATACTTTTTATAGTATTCTCAATCTCCCTTTACCTTTCCGGACCATTCCGAGTCAGTTCCAGCAAACTCGGTACAAAATGACCGTTTTGCCCCTGGTGGGCCGGTCTCCATTTCCGACCACGCCGGCCTTGGGAATCAAACCGGAAACCTCTGGGAACATTCTAAATAATGTTTCCAGACCCCAAGTCTTCTTCCGGGACAGTTTGAGTCTGTCCCGGCAGTTTTCCGGTCCGATTGACCGTTTTGCCCCTAAAGGCTCGGTCAACCTTTCCGACACATCCAATCCTCACTTTTCAAGTCAAATACCTCCAAGACACTATTTTAAGTGTTCCTGCTCTTTTCCGGCCTTCCGGGTCACTCCCGGCTCCTTCAAATCATTCCGGGACTTTCCAGAGTCACTCCTAGTGAAGCCAGGCTAAAATTTACATGGTAGTCACTTGTACAGGCGCCCAAATCTATTCAAAGATACGTTGCTTGCCGACCTTAATTGTTTCCTAAATGTCTGGCGCCACTAGCAATGGCGCCAAGCCAAAAAATGGCCTGGCGCCACTCCTAGTGGCGCTAGTATAAATTTTGCCCTGGCGCCACTGCAACAGGCGCCAGGCTTGTCCAGCTTCTATAAATACAGAGCCTCGATCAACGTGAAAGGGGTCTGAAAACTGAACCTAAAAATCACACAATTCGATACACAGAGCTCGAGCACCTCCAAAAACCCTAGCCTCCCTAGGTTTTCTAAACCCTAGCCACTATACACAAACCCTAGCCTCCTACACGCTCATACACTCCTCCATACACTCATACCCTAACCTTCAACCATCTTTGGAAGACTTGAAGAGCTGCCATCTAAGGCTTGAAGACAACCCTTGAAGACTGAAGAAGAAGATCAAGACGAAGATCGAAGATTGAAGACCGCACGGCGCGCAAATTAAAGAAGATACAAGGTAGGCTTTCTCTTTAATTTTCCGCACTTCCCCCCTCTCTCTTCTCTCTCCAACCCACTTGGGTTTTCTCTATTTTAATCCCCCATCTCTTTCCCCCCCTTTCTTTGCGTGCTTGAAACAAGGAGATTCCCGGTCCATGTGTAGGATTGGACTATGGGAGAGTCACCGTGTCGGGGGCTTTCTTCTAGTCTAACCAAAGACCACGTGGATCCGGCCCCCCTTGATTATGTGGTGAAGCCTTAACCTTGTATGTTCACGACCCCAAATTGCATTGTGCATATCATAGTCTTGCATCTTCCAAAATTCGTTTTCAAAAAGTTGTTTTCAAAAATCGTTTTCAAACTTGTTTTCAAAATTGCATCAAAAGCTCTTTCTCAAAAACATGTTTTCAAAATCACAATCCTAGGGTGATTCTAGCCTTTCCATGGCTAGGGTTGCTTTAGGAAAGTGTTATATTAAAAGTGGTCTTTTGGTCTATATTTTCAAACCTTGTTTTCAAAACCACTTTCTTAAAGTGGTTCTAGCCTTCTTATGGTTAGAATTGCTTTAGGAAAGTGAGATGTTTTTACACCTTCTAAAAACTTTTTCTTCAAAAATATTTCTTTCCTAAAAATCTCTTTTTCAACATACTTTCCTAAAACTCTCCTCTCCAAAATTGTTTTCAAAAACTCCCTTCCAAAATCCATTTTTCAAAATTCCCTTTTTCAACTCCTTTCCAAAAACTCCTTCTCTTTAAAATCTCTTTCTAAAAACATTCCCTAGGTTCACCTTCCTAAAAACTCTTTCCAAAAATCTCTCCTAAAAATCTTTCCAAAATCTCTCGTTTCTAAAATCTTCCTTCTAGAAATTCCCCTATAGGATTTTCTTTCTAAACTCTACGTTTCCAAAAACATGCTTTCCAAAAAACTCCTCCCTAGGATTCCCTTCTAGAAAACCTTCGTTTCCAAAAACGCACTTTCCAAAAATTCTTTCCTTAGAGCCCAAACCAAACCCTAGAACCCACAATTACGAAACCCTAGTTTTCTTCCCAAAAACATGATTTTCAAACTTTGCCCCAAACCTAGGTTTCCAAAATCTTTTGTTTTCTATATCAAAACTATACATGTTTTCAAAACCTATTTTCTACGTCGAAACCATAATTTTCCAAACCTAGGGTTTCTAGAATCCCCCTTTCCAAATCCTTATCAAATCCTATCTTCCCTTTAGGAAACCAAATCAAATCTCCCCGTTTAGGAAACTAGATCCTGTCCTCCGTTTTTGGAAATAAAATCAAACCTTTCTCTTTTAGAAACCAAATCCAATCCCTCCTAATCCCAAACCTTTCTTAATTCAATTCCTTCCTAAACCATAAGTTTCCTAAACCCAAACTTTAAATCTTTCCTTAAGTTTCAAAATCCAACTCTTTCCTAATTCGAATCCTTCCTAAAATTTCACTTTCTTAGACCTTAAATTTCCAAAACTTGAACATAAAAATCTTTACTAAACTTTAAAACTCAACTTTTAAATCTTTCTTAGTTCAACCCTTTCCTAATTCTACCGTTTTCCAAAATCTTTTTCAAATCTAAGTTTTCAAACCTTTCCTAAACTCAAGCTTTTCCTAATTTCAAGATTTTCTAAAACTTTAAAACTTTCTAAATCCTAAACTTTCTAAATTTCAAATCTTTCTAAAATTCTAAGTTTCCAAATTCAAAACTTTCTAAATTTGAAACCTTCTTAAGTTAAATCTTTCTAAACCTAAAAACTTTCTAAATTCTAAACTTTCCAAAACTTCAAAATCTTTTCAAATCTAGAGCTTTTCTAAACTCAAAACTTTCTTAATTCAAACATTTCCTAAATTGAAAACTTTCCTTTTTCAAACCTTTCCTAAGACGAAACTTTCTTATTTTCAAAACTTCCTTGTTTTCAAAACTTTCCAAAATCAAAACTTCCTTTTTTTTCAAACATTTCTAAATTCGAAACTCTCCTAATTTGAAAACTTTCCTAATTCAAAACTTTCCTAAGTTGAAACTTTCCTAAACCTAAAACTTTCCAAAAATGAAACTTTCCAAAAATAACATTTTCCTAATTCGAAACTTTCTTAATCCAAATCTTTCCAAATCTTCCAAATCCAACATTCCAATCCAATCTTTCTTAATCTCAAGTCTTTCCTAAGTCTCTTCTCTTTCCTAAGTCTAGGTTTCCTAAACCTCCATCTTTCCAAAACCAAGTCTTTCCAAAATCAATCTCTTCAAATTAAAGTCCAATCTTTTCAATTTCAATTTCCAATCTCCTCTTTTAATCTCAAATCAAATCCAATTTTCAATTCAATTTCTTTTTTTTCAATTCAATCTCTTTCTTTCAAATCAACCCTTCTCTTTTCAATCGGACTCCGGTCCGAACTACGACTGACCTAATTCCCCCAAAGGGATACGTAGGCAACCTTCATAGGTGCGGTCACAACACTTTTCAAACTTTCAATTCCACCCTCATGGGTGCGGTCTCCATATTTTCAAATCCCAAATTTCAATTTACTTTCAAAATTTCAATTTCAAAATTTCTATTTTCAAATTTCTATTTCCAAATTTTCAAACTTTCCAATTTCAATTCCATCTTTTCAAATCAATTTCAAATCAATCTCTTTCCAAATCTATTTTTCAATTCTCTTTTATTCCAAATCTATTTTTCACCTTAATCAAGTTAGGTGGCGACTCTGAATCTTTTTCAAAAGCCCTTTATTCAAACCAATTTTCAATTCAAACCTAGTCGCACTCATTCTTCTAGGAGGGTGAGTTCTAACGAGAGAGTACAGCATTTTTCCCGCTTGGGTAAGTATTCCTCGGGCGCGAAAAATCTGGGCGCGACACCTATGTCGACCTATTTGTGAGTATTTTCGCTACTCTAACGGTTTTGTGAGTAGTTTCGCTACTCGGACCGTCTCGAGAAATAAACTGTCTCGAGAGAAGGATTAGAAAGGGGTCTTACCATCTCCGAAGAGACGTGCCTGGATTGGAACCGTCTCGAGGAATAAACTGTCTCGAGAGTGGGATTGGAAAGGGGTCTTACCGTCTCCGAAGAGACGTGCCTGGATTGGAACCGTCTCGAGGAATAAACTGTCTCGATAGAGGGATTGGAAAGGGGTCTTACCGTCTCCAAAGAGACGTGCCTGGATTGGAACCATCTCGAGGAATAAACTTTCTCGAGAGTGGGATTGGAAAGGGGTCTTACCGTCTCCGAAAAGACATGCCTGGATTGGAACCGTCTCGAGGAATAAACTGTCTCGAGAGAGGGATTGGAATTGGAAAGGAAAGGACAATGCCCCTAAGGGCATTTTGGTCATTTTGCCTCTATTTGGGCCTGACAGGCCTGCGAAGCGATGGAAAGATGGAATTTGGATCTAAAGAATTGGATTCGATAGGAATATGCCCACAATGACTTGAAAACAAGTCTGGACGGAGTGTAGATTGCCGAGCGGTCAAAAATGGGGTGCTTACACCCCAATTGCTCGTACACCCAGTACGGCAACAGATTCACACTCAACCCCAAGTCTAGAAGGCACCCCTCTATCCTATGGTCTCCTATGACACAAGTCACGGTAGGACAACTGGGATCTTTGTACTTTGGTGGGGTTTTGACTTGGACAACGGAATGGAACATCCTTAGCAAGAAAAGCGTTCTCCCTCACATTTAATCCCCTCTTAACAGTACATAAATCCTTGAGAAATTTAGCATAAGAGGGAACTTTTTTAATGGCTTCAAGGAGTGGTAGATTTATTTTGACTTGCTTGAAAGTCTCATAAATCTCCGAACTTAATTGATTCTTGGGTTTAACTAACCGATGAGGAAATGGAGCGTGAGCCAAGATCTCACGTTCCTCTCTCAAAACTTCCTCACCATTGGGCATGGACCCACTCGACTCTTTCTTCTCACAATTCCCTTCCTCCTTCTTTTCTCTCTCATTTTTTTCTTTCTCACTCCCCTCCTACTTCTCACTTGGCACTCTCTCAACCCCTTTTTCTTTTCTAGGCGCTTCCTCATTAATGCCCGACCCCTTATCTACCTTAGGCACTTTTACCCCACCCTTAGGGTCCCTAGGAAGGATGGTCTTGTCAATGGTTTTACCACTCCTCAAAGTGGTAATGGCCGAAACATTCTCGTGGCTAGTTGAAGATTGGGACAAGGTTTCAGTGGAATGGACTTGCCTAGAAGGATTGGGTTGAGGTTGTGCAGGCAACTTACCCTTCTCAATAAGGGTCAACGCTTGAGTAAGAAAATTCAATTGACTCTTAATGTCATCTAAAGTTTTGTTAACCCGTGAGTTTACCCCCCCTTGGGTTTGGATGAATTGTTGGAGAGTATCCTCCAACGGCTTTCGATGTGGGGGGTGGTATGTGTTGGGTTGAGCTTAAGGTGGAGGTTGGAATGGTTTAGGTTGGGTAGGAAATGATGTGACTGGTGGAGATTGGTAATGTTGTGGGTGCGATTGTGAAGGAGGGGCTTGATAAGATTGAGGGTTGTTATACCCTCCTTGATAAGCTTGGGGATTTGAAGTCCCCTCATTGCGCCATCCAAAGTTAGGATGATCCCTCCATCCCGGGTTGTAAGTATTGGAGTAGGGGTTTTCCCCACCTCGATTATATTGCCCAATAGCATTGGCTTGGCCATGCAAGGCTTCCTTAATCCCCGGGATAACCGGGCATAATGTGGTGTCATGCTCTTTGGTTTTACAAACTGCACAACACATTCCCTTAGGCTCTTCACTCCCCATCAAACTCACATTCTTAAACTCTAGAGCCTCTAATTTTCTCGCCATGGTGGCACACCTAGCATTCATATCATCAATTTCTTTCAATTGATATTTTTCCCCTTGCGTGTTTGGTCTACCTTCGGGATTTTGGGTCCCGGTAGTCGCCCAATCGCGAGCTAAATTAGCTAGGTAATCAAAGTATGAATAAGCTTCATGAGGTTGCTTATCCATAAATGTTCCTGCGCACATAGTCTCAACGAATTGCTTGAGTTGGGGCGTTAATGAAGAGTAAAAGATGTTGATAATGTGCCATTCGGCGAAGCCATGGTGTGGACAAGAAATTAAAAACTCTTTAAACCGCTCCCAACACTAAAAAAATGATTCTCCCAACATTGGAGAAAATTGTGAGATTTGGCGTCTAAGCGCCTCCGTTCTATTTTTCGAAAAAAAAAATTTCTAAAACTCTCCTTGAAGAGTTTGCCAAGAGTGGATGGAAAGTGGTCTCAAAGAATTGAACCACATCTTGGTAGTGTCCTTTAAACAAAATGGAAAGATTTTAAGAAAAAAGATTTCCCGTGGACACAAGTTATCCATCACTAAGGAGCATGCATCCTCAAATTCCTTGATGAAGGCATAAGGCCTTTCCGAATCAACTCCGTGGAATTGAGGAAGCAATTGTTGTCGCGCCCAGATTTTTCGCACTCGAGGAATACTCACCCAAGCGGGAAAAATGTTGTACTCTCTCATTAGAACTCACCCTCCTAAAAGAATGAGTGCGACTAGGTTTGAATTGAAAACAGGTTTGAATAAAGGGCTTTTGAAAAACATTTGGAGTCGCCACCTAACTTGATTAAGATGAGTTAGGTCACCTAAAAACTAAGAGTAATCCGAAGACTACACTTTGGGTTTTTGAAAAACGATTTTTGAAAATATCTCCTCAAGAGAGGGTTTTTAAGAAAAATAGGTTGTTTGGCAACCTTTGGAAAACATTTAGCCTTTTTTTGAAAAATAACTCCTTTTTGGTCTTTGAAAACAGTGATCTAGGTTCGGAGGTTGGTTACGTGTAGGGAAGACGCACTAAACTATCACCCTACCTCGCCCTTTCGGTACCTACATGTCAATCTACCCTAGATTCACCTATGAGAGTCTTCGATTAACATATGTTCAACCCTATTCACTTTAGAAAAACAATGTTTGAAAACTAATTTAGCATGATGCATGATATGCAAGTGCAAGATAAGAGAATTGAAAAATAGAAATTGATTTGAAAGAGATTTGAAGAAATAGAATTGAAATTGAAAAGTTTGAAAATTGAAAGTAGAAGTTTGAAAATAGAAATTCTGAAATTTTGAAAATAGATTGGAATTTGAGATTTGAAAAGATTTTGGAAACCGCACCCATGAGGGTGGAATTGAAAGTTTGAAAAGTATTGTGACCGCACCTATGAAGGTTGCCTACGTATCCCTTTGGGGGAATCAGGTCAGTCGTAGTTCGGACCGGAGTCCGATTGAAAAGAGATTGATTTGAAGAGAGAGAGATTGGATTGGAAGAAAGAGATTGAATTGAAAATTGGATTTGATTTGAGATTAGAAAAGGAGATTGGAAATTGAAATTGGAAAGATTGGACTTTGATTTGAAAAGATTGATTTTGGAAAGACTTGGTTTTGGAAAGATGGAGGTTTAGGAAACCTAGACTTAGGAAAAGCTTGACTCGACTTGGAAGGTTTAGGAGATTAGGAAAGGTTGGATTTAGGAAATGTTTGAATAAGGAAATGTTCGATTTAGGAAAGTTTCGAATTAGAAAAGTTTCATTTTTGGAAAGTTTTGAAATTAGGAAAGTTTGGAATTTAGGAAAGTTTTAGGTTTAGGAAAGTTTCAACTTAGGAAAGTTTTGAATTAGGAAAGGTTTGGGTTTTAAGGTTTTTAGAAAGTTTCGAATTTAGAAATGTTTGAAAAGAGAAGTTTTGATTTTGGAAAGTTTTGAAAATAAGGAAGTTTTAAAAATAAGAAAGTTTCATTTCGGGAACGGTTTGAAAAAGGAAAGTTTTCAATTTAGGAAATGTTTGAAAAAAAAGGAAATTTCAACTTAAGAAAGTCTTGAATTTAGAAAGTTTTGAATTTAGAAAAGTTCTACATTTGAAAAGATTTTGAAGTTTTGGAAAGTTTAGAATTTAGAAAGTTTTTAGGTTTAGAAAGATTTAACTTAAGAAGGTTTCAAATTTAGAAAGTTTTGAATTTGGAAGCTTAGAATTTTAGAAAGATTTGAAATTTAGAAAGTTTAGGATTTAGAAAGTTTTAGAGTTTTAGAAAATCTTGAAATTAGGAAAAGCTTGAGTTTAGGAAAGGTTTGAAAACTTAGATTTGAAAAAGATTTTGGAAAAGGGTAGAATTAGGAAAGGGTTGAACTAAGAAAGATTTGAAAGTTGAGTTTTAAAGTTTAGGAAAGATTTATATGTTCAAGTTTTGGAAACTTAAGATTTAGGAAAGTGAAAGTTTAGGAAGGATTCGAATTTAAAAAAGATTTGGATTTTGAAACTTAAGGAAAGATTTGAAGTTTAGGCTTAGGAAACTTATGGTTTAGGAAGGTATTGAATTAGGAAAGGTTTGGATTAGGAACGGATTGGATTTAGTTTCTAAAAGAGAAAGGTTGGATTTTGTTTTCAAAAACGGAGAATGGGATCTAGTTTCCTAAACGGGGAGATTTGATTCGGTTTCCTAAAGGGAAGGTAGGATTTGGCTAGGATTTGGAAAGGAAAATTCTAGAAACCCCTAGATTTGGAAAATTGTTGTTTTGACGTAGAAAAGAGGTTTTGGAAACATGTATAGTTTTGATATAGAAAACAAAAGATTTTGGAAACCTAGGTTTGGGGCAAAGTTTGAAAATCATGTTTTTGGAAAGAAAACTAGGGTTTCCTAATTGTAGGTTCTAGGGTTTGGTTTGGGCTCTAAGGAAAGAGTTTCTTTGGAAAACGCGTTTTTGGAAACGAAGGTTTTCTAGAAGGGAATCCTAGGGATGAGTTTTTTGGAAAGCATGTTTTTGGAATCGTAGAGTTTAGAAAGAAAATCCTATAGGGGAATTTTTAGAAGGAAGATTCCGGGAGGAGAGTTTTTAGAAAGATTTGTAGGGAGTGTTTTTAGAAAGTGAATTTTGAGGAAAGAAAGTTTTGGAAAGGAGTTGAAAAAGAGAGTTTTGAAAAAGAGATTTTGAAAGGGAGTTTTTGAAATCAATTTTGAAGAAGGGAGTTTTAGGAAAGTATGTTGAAAAAAAGATTTTTAGGAAGAGGGATTTGGAAAATGAATTTTTAGAAAGTGTAAAAACATCTCACTTTCCTAAAGCAATTCTAACCATAGGAAGGCTAGAACCACTTTAGGAAAGCGGTTTTGAAAACAACAAAACTCGAAAATATAGACCAAAAGGTCACTTTTAATGTGACACTTTCCTAAAGCAACCCTAGCCATGGAAAGGCTAGAATCACCCTAGGATCGTGATTTTGAAAACATGTTTTTGAAATAGAGCTTTTGATGCAATTTTGAAAACAAGTTTAAAAACGATTTTTGAAAACAACTTTTTGAAAATGAATTTGGAAGATGCAAGACTATGATATGCACAATGCAATTTGGGGTCGTGAACATACAAGGTTAAGGCTTCACCACATAATCAAGGGGGGCCGGACCCACGTGGTCTTTGGTTAGACTAGAAGAAAGCCCCCAACACGGTGACTCTCCCATAGTTCAATCCTACACATGGACCGGGAATCCCCTTGTTTCAAGCATGCAAAGAAAGGGGGGGAAAGAGATGAGGGATTAAAATAGAGAAAACCCAAGTGAGTTGGAGAGAGAAGAGAGAGGGGGGAAATGCAGAAAATTAAATAGGGAGCCTACCTTGTTTCTTGTTTATTTTGCGCGACGTGCAGTCTTCGGTCTTCGGTCTTGATCTTCACCCTCAGTCTTCAAGGATTGTCTTCAAGCTTTGAATGGCTACTCTTCAAGCCTTGAGAGAGTGGTTGAAGGCTAGTGTATGAGTGTATAAGGGTGTGTATGAGTGTATAGGAGGCTAGGGTTTGTGTATAGTGGCTAGAGTTTGGAAAACCTAGGGAGGCTAGGGTTTTTGGAGGTGCTCGAGCTCTGTGTATCGAATTGTGTGATTTTTAGGTTAAGTTTGCAGACCCCTTTCACGTTGATCGAGGCTCTGTATTTATAGAAGTTGGACAAGCCTGGTGCCTGTTGCAGTGGCGCCAGGGCAAAATTTATACTGGCGCCACTCCTAGTGGCGCCAGGCCATTTTTTGGCTTGGCGCCACTGCTAGTGGCGCCAGCCATTTAGAAAACAATTAAGGTCGGCAAGCAACGTATCTTTGACTAGATTTGGGCGCCTGTACTAGTGACTACCATGTAAACTTTAGCCTGGCTTCACTAGGAGTGACTCCGGAAAGTCCGGGAATGATTTGAAGGAGCCGGGAGTGACCCGGAAGGCCGGAAAGGAGCAGGAACACTTAAAATAGCGTCCTGGAGGTATTTGACTTGAAAAGTGAGGATTGAATGTGTCGGAAAGGTTGACCGAGCCTTTAGGGGGCAAAACGGTCAATCCGACCGGAAAACTGCCGGGACAGACTCAAACTGTCACAGAAGAAGACTTGGGATCCGGAAACATTATTTAGAATGTTCTCAGAGGTTGCCGGTTTGATTCCCAGGGCCGGCGTGGTCGGAAATGGAGACCGGCCCACCAGGGGCAAAACGGTCATTTTGTACCGGGTTTGCCGGAACTGACTCGGAATGGTCCGGAAAGGTAAAGGAAGGTCAAGAACACTATAAAAGTATTCTCGGGACATTACCGGTTTGATACCCAGAGCCGGTGTGGTCGAAGAAGGAGATCGGCCCTCTAGGGGCAAAACGGTCATTTTGTACCGGATTGGCCGGAACTGACTCGGAATGGTCTGGAAAGGTAAAGGAAGGTTGAGAACACTATAAAAAAGTATTCTCGGGACATTACCGGTTTGATACCCAGAGCCGGTGTGGTCAAAGAAGGAAACCGGCCCTCCAGGGGCAAAATGGTCATTTTGTACCGGGTTGGCCGGAACTGACTCGGAATGGTCCGGAAAGGTAAAGGAAGGTCGAGAACACTATAAAAAGTATTCTCGGGGCATTCGGATGCTTAGGGGCAAAATGGTCATCTTGACCGAAAAGTCTCGGAAAAGGCCCTAAGGGTAGTCTGGTTATTTTTCACCGAAGTGAGCTAACAAGCATGGGTATTGACCTAGGTTTTGAGTGTTTCCGCCACTCGGACGGGGTTGAGTATTTCCGCTACTCGGACGGGGTTGAATATTTTCGCTACTCGGACGGGGTTGACGATTTGAGAGTATTTCCGCTACTCTAACGGTTCTGTGAGTATTTCCGCTACTCTAACGAGTCTGTGAGTATTTCCGCTACTCTAACGGTTCTGTGAGTATTTCCGCTACTCTAACGGTTCTGTGAGTATTTCTGCTACTCTAACGGGTTTGTGAGTATTCCCGCTACTCTAACGGTTCTCTGAGTATTCCCGCTACTCTGACGGTTCTGTGAGTATTTCCGCTACTCTAACGGTTCTGTGAGTATTTCCGCTACTCTAACGGTTCTGTGAGTATTTCCGCTACTCTAACGGTTCTGTGAGTATTTCCGCTACTCTAACAGTTTTGTGAGTATTTCCGCTACTCCAACGGTTTTATGAGTAGTTTTGCTACTCGGACCGTCTCGAGGAATAAACTGTCTCGAGAGAGGGATTGGAAAGGGGTCTTATCGTCTCCGAAGAGACGTGCCTGGATTGGAACCGTCTCGAGGAATAAACTGTCTCAAGAGAGGGATTGGAAAGGGGTCTTACCGACTCCGAAGAGACGTGCCTGGGTTGGAACCGTCTCGAGGAATAAACTGTCTCGAGAGAGGGATTGGAAAGGGGTCTTACCGACTGCGAAGAGACGTGCCTGGGTTTTGAGTGTTTCCGCCACTCTAACAGTGTTATGAGTGTTTCCGCCACTCTGATGGTTTTGTGAGTGTTTCCGCCACCCTAACGGTTTTGTGAGTGTTTCCGCCACTCTGACGGTTTTGTGAGTGTTTCCGCCACTCTGACGGTTTTGTGAGTAGTTTTACTATTTGGACCGTCTCGAGGAATAAACTGTCTCGAGAGGGGGATTGGAATTGGAATAAGAAAGGATAATGCTCCTAAGGGCATTTTGGTCATTTTGCCTCTATTTGGGCCTGACAAGCCCGCGAAGCGATGGAAAGACGGAATTTGGACTAGAGGATTGGATTCGATTGGAATATGTCCATAATGACTTGAAAACAAGTCTGGACGGAGTGTAGACTGCCGAGCGGTCAAAAATGGGGTGCTTACAATTGCATCATGGCCGACCTTATGTTCAAAGTGGCATAGTGGGGTGGAATAACAAGGCAAGAACTCGGTGCTTGCCACGGTGGATTCAAGAAATCCCTCATTCGGAATTGGGGAGCCGTCATGTCCCCATAGTTGCTCGCATTTTCCGTGTTCTCACCCCCTAAACCATGGGCCGGATGTAAAGGAGGGTGTTGTGGCAATCCACCCATCGGTGGGTTTGGCAAAATATTTGGATTGGGTGGAGCATCATTAGGTAGCCTAACTTCAGGATTTTGGTCATCCATAGGAGGTGCACCTAGGTCGATTACTAATGAAATTTCGAGAGAAAGTGTGTTAGCCGATGATGGTGGGTCAACTCGTAAAAGGCTTCTATTGTCAATTCATGCCCAATGGGACATGCAAATATAATCCGCAAATAGTATGCCTCAATCCTAGTCAACACATCATACATAAACAATATATATATGCCGGACAATGGCTTTTTCTCTTTACCGGACAACCGCTTTTCAACTCCAATCTCCCACTCCACGTGCTAAATTACCACCGATTAGCAAATAAAACGCACACTAACCTAACTCCTCTAATGCTCCTAACAACATGCAATGCTACTAGTTAATCAAACAAAAGAAACTATTGAAAAGAAGGAAATAAAAATCCTAACATGGTATCCACATTGAGTTTGAAGAAATTACCTAGGCCCGAAGCCGTAGATGCTTCCCTCGTAGGTGGGTGATCAATTCCCACCTTGTTTTTACGATTTGCAAATTTTTTTTCGTTTTCTCACTTTGCTCATTCCTTCAAGTCCCTGGCAACGGTGTCAAAACTTGACTTGTCCTTTCCACACTCACCACGATGGAGGTGCTTGTAGTTTAAGTGGGGGTACTCCCACAATCGTGTTCTCCCATGAGACCTGTGCCAATTTAGCAATAGAAACGAGTAGAGTTTAGAAACGTATTCAAATTGCAACCGCAAACCAAGAGTGAAATCGATGGCTATGTTAGCTAAAATTGACCAAAAATCTTTTGGTGTTTGAGGGTTTGGTTTACTAGCAACTAGGCAAACAATTAAAATGAAATTGAAACCTACAACTTGATTCTAGCTAAAGTAAATTAACAATTATGAACACTCTACTACAACAACCACAATTATAACTAAATTAACTCTTAATTTAACCGGAATTTCAAATGAGCACAAGTAGGGATTCAACTTGATTAAAAAGGGGGGTTTGGGTTCAAATGTTCCAATCTACCAATTCTAGCACGAAATTTGAAAGGGGGAGTTTGGGTTAACTCAAATCAAGAACCGTCCAAAGGCCCTTGATTCGGAAAGTTTAGCTTTGAAATTTTATGGATCTCTAATTATTTTGGAATTAAGTTTTATCACCATTTATAGGTTCTTTAGAAATAAATCACATGTTATTAACTATGATTATAGATCTAAGATTTCTACAACAATTAATTCCAATATAATTAGAGAAAAATATGCATAATAGATATTCAACAAGATTCAAGAACTCCCCTTTCATTTTCCATGCCTTCCTTAGTAGATTTCAGATTTGTTCCCAAACAATGAGTTTAGCTTGAAGATTCCATGGTTGAGAGTTTTCCAAAATGTAGAGACAATATCTTGACTTTAAATCAAAAGTGAATATATATTGAAATATAGAAAATGTGAAAGATTACACTAAATCAAAACTACAAATCTATCTAAACACTTCTCAAAGTCCTAAATACAACAAAGTAAAGTAAATCTAAGCAAAATACATGATTTCCCCCTATTCTCCCTCTTTACCGGCAAGTCCAACCCTAAAATCTAACTTCTCTTCCTTTTTTCTTCGACTGCTGGGTTGTAGGGCAAATCT